>CM037855.1:136016239-136548938 GCA_021234595.1 Delia radicum | reverse complement strand
TTTTTAATTGTTCTATAAGTGCACCAACGTGCTTACATTACGATACGGTCCGTTACGGATACAGCAACGTTCGCATAACTGAAGCTTTAGTTCAGACGATTGTAAGAAAACCTTTCAATTTCATTGTCAGACAATTGTCAAACAATAAATTTATTGCATTTATAGTAATTAAATGTGCTAAAGTCCCAAAACTTATTTAACAAATTGTGAAAAGCAATCTGATGTAGGCGTGTCCCTATCCAGATTTCATTCCTCCTGCCTAAGGAAATCTTCAGGGGACTTTGTTATTAGAATTTCTAGAGATAATTGTTATGTTTAAATCACAAACTCAATGAGAATTTCTTGTCCTCGTCTAGGAGCGAGATTCAAAATATAAAATATCAAAGAAAAAAACAAAAACAACAACAAAAAATTGTCACAATTGGCTTTGTCATCTTCCAAATACTACTCTGTTTTTTTGACAGACCTAGCAATGTAGTGACGTTTATTCAAGTAAATCAACAATAGAAAATCATATGTTTTCTATTAGTGTCAGTTACATTTCAATTTGCACAAGCACCTGCATATTTGTTATTTCAATTTATTTTCATCGGGATAAACATTAATTGCATTTATATGTCTATCTGCCAACGAAAATTGTCAGTTCACACGGTTGTCAGATTATTTTATGGCAAAAATTGCCAGATCTGTTGTTAGACATTGCCAGAACTAATTAATTGATGATTTCATTACAATTTCATTGATATCAATTGTAATGAAATTATTTCATTACCATTTGTTTAATTAGGCATTTCATTCCTTAGGCAGGAATGAAATCCGGATAGGGACACGCCTACATCAGATTGCATTTTCACAATTTGTTAAATAAGTTTTGGGACTTTAGCACATTTAATTACTATAAATGCGATAATGAATTTCATTGATTTGATTTCATTGACTAATTGTAATGATTAAAATTTCATTACCATTAGTAATGAATTAATTAAAGGAAGAAAAATTGCAATTGACTGAATGCAAATATCGTAGGTTTGGGAAATATTCCGAAAGTTTAATTTTTTATGAAAAAACAATTATTTTTTTTACCCAAAAAAGTACGTGAAAATAAAAATTTAATCACGCAGATAATGGATTGGAACATTGGTCCAAATGGAACGATATGGTGTGAAACGGGGAACGATTGGGATCGGAGCACTGTACACAATTGTGTTGTCGTACGTGAAAATAAAATTTAATCATTCCGATAACAGAATGGAACATTGGTCCAAAATAGAACGATATGGAATGAAAGGGGGGAATGATTTGAATCGGAACACTGTACACATTTGTGTTGTCGGTTATAGTATGGTTTATTAAGGTTTGCAAAAATGTTGTCCATTTTGCGATATCATGCTTAGTTTTCGAGATACAAGCCATTTTACAAATTGGCGATATTTTTAAAATGTCCAGTACAGTAGAATCTCACAAATTAGAACTCTTACAAATCAGAAACGTCCAGAAATTAGAACCGGCCATTTCAATGTATTGTACGCTCTGAAATTAGAACCTGTGGTTCTAATTTCTGGAAGTTTTTTTTTATTTTGTTTTGTATTTTGACTACAAACTATTTTTTAGCAATGTATTGTACGCTCCAATGTATTGTACGCTCTGAAATTAGAACCTGTGGTTCTAATTTCTGGAAGTTTTTTTATTTTGTTTTGTATTTTCACTACAAATTATTTTTTGCTCATAGAAGTAAAAATAAAACGGGAATCCCCGAGTTATTCGTGGTGGGTACAATTCGGTCATATGCATGTGAGATTTGATATGCTTGTACAAAATAAAAGTTTTTCTATTAATTTAATATGTTCAATTAATTAAATATTATTAAATAAAAATTGTTTTGTGTTTAAATAAAGCTTACATAAATAGTTTTATTATAATTTTCTGTAAAAAAAAATGTCCAGAAATTAGAACTTTTCAGAAATTAGAATTGCCCGATGTACAAAGTGGTTCTAATTTCTGAGATTCTACTGTATCTCCCAAAACTAAGCGAGATAGACCAAAACGGACAAAATTTTTACTCCACAGGAGTATTAATATACCCTTATAACATAAATAGGCTAGGTCCGAGAGAGATCCCGAGAGAAACATTTCTGTGACAATACTGCCATTGTCAGATGCATTAATTTAAACACATCTGGCAATAAAAAATTGTTTACAATGTCTTGCAATTATCTGACAATGGCAACGTAGGGTGTTCACACGAATGTCAGATGTCTGACAATATTATTGTCTTACAATGTACAGAGAATGCTTTTTTCTGACAATGAAGCAAGACAAAAGTTGTAAGTTCACACAGTTGTTAGACACTTTCTGAACATTTTTCTGACAATATTGTAAGATCTGTCAACCGTCTGTACATAGCTTAACGCCTCCTCCGACAATGTTCCAATAGGAAGAATGCATTCATCAATAATTTGTTTTTAATGCCATAAAACTTTATAGAGTCACAGGCATACAGTAAAAAATATTCTTTCAAATAAAAGTTATTATTTTTAAACAAACATAGTCAAAAGAACGGTCAATTTTTGTAATTTCGGGTTTTGCTAGCCATATATTAAAAATTTCATGGTATGAGATGTTGTCACTCATAGTAGATTATTTATAAGATCGGCATATTTCGGCAGACAATTTAACTTGTTGCTTCAAGTAGACACTTTAGCTATTTGTATAAAACAAATTTTGTGCTGATCCGTTGTGTTCGCTAAAACTTGCAGCTTAGAGAACTTTTTTTTTTTTTTTTTTAAATTACCGAAAGAAGTTGTTTCTTAAATTAAATTACACTAAAAATACTTTCCAAGTTTTAGAAACGTATTTACACGATTTATGAAGAGGAGAACTAAAAAAAAAATTTTTTTAAAAATAAGTTTACCGATAAAAAGTTATACTGATTTAAAGATGCTCAATTTTAAACAAGTGTTATTTGCATTTTAAATTTACTCATAGATGTTCAAGTTCAAGTACCGTTATTTTGTTACAGTTGACAAATATGTCGAACTTTTTTGCATTTTCCTACTTAGTAAGAAATCCTTTTTCATTATTGATTAAAATATTTATTAAAATTGAAAGTCAAAAAATGGGCTTTTGTCCAACTAGATTGCCCAAATCTTACAATCGTGCAACAGTTGGACACTGTTATCAATCAGATAACAGTACAATACTGGCAAGATTGTGAATCCCACGTTCTGCCAACGCATAACCAACCATCGCCGCCGCTTTGCCAATATTGTGCCGATTGTACTTTTATGCCTGGGTAGTTTTGTTAAAGTAATAAGCTTTTCATTAATTTTAGGAAATTTTTAGTTTACTTTATGAAGAACAGTTACATAAGTTTAAAAACCATTTTCATTATTTTTCGTAAACTAAAAAATTTTCTTGTTGTAGAAAATATCTTCATCATCATACTTTTTTTTGTTTTGTGTTTTCAGAACCGTCGAATTATTCTGCAAAACATTTTAATGTAAAAGAAAATTTCTCGATTTTTTTTTTTTTTGCAAAAAATAAACTTTTTTACACAATTATCCATTCATTACTAATAAAATTTGGACAAATAATGTTTTTATTTGCCTGACAAATAGAAGAAGCATGTCTAATATACAGAATACCGAATAAACATATGGAAAAAAATGTTTCATTCAAACATTTTTTATTAAAAAATGCTTGTGCAAGCATTAGGGGCGGGTCGATTTAAAAATCGCCTCAACGTTCAAGGAAAATCGTATTCTAGGGATCAAAATAAGAAACTTTGGCGAAGGAACCATACCTCTAAAACGAATTCTGATGTCCCGACTTTTGACCCAAAGGGTCAAATTTTGAAAAAGCCTACTTTGATATTTCAGAAATAGGAGGAATCTCTCCAAGATTATGTGAGCTTCTTCTTCTCCGGGAGACACGCTAGCAGATTAATGCATAAAACATCATTCTAGGTGACCGTTAAGGGGTTAAAATTTAAGTTTAAAGGGGGCCTTTTTAGTCGTGTTTTTATAGCAAAATGTGCAAATCTCGCGGATAGAGATATTTCAGAAAGTAGGAGGAGTCTTTCCAAGATTAGTCTCTATTCTTCTCCGGAAGACGCTCTAGCAGATTAATGTATAAATAATATTCGATTGGGTTGGATTCGATTGGGGCACTCTAAATGGGTCAAAGTGGGATTTTTCAAAATTTTAAACTACGGGTCAAAAGTCGGGACATCAGAATTCGTTTTAGATTTATGGTTCATTCGGCAAAGTTTTTTATTTTGATCCCTAGAATACGTTTTTCCTAGAACGTTGAGCGATTTTTTTTGCCTCCATACAAATCGACCCGGCCTAGCAAACATACTTGCTGTGGTCGTCAAAGGGTTAAAAGTCAAGTTAAAAATATTATGGCAGTTAGCAAACATTGTCAATTATATATATTTTACTAATATATTTTTTTTTTAAAGATTTTAAATTAGCTTTAACAAAAATAAAATATGGGTGCTGGGTGGGCTAATTTGATGACCACTACTGTATATTTCAATGCTTTTTTGTTTTTATAAATTGGGATTGAAATTTAAAATTGTAATAAAGTTTGTAAAGTTGTTTGTTAGAAGTTTTTTTTTTTTAATGAAAGCGTTTTAAGTACCAAATTTTTATTGGCAATTAACACGTGCTGTTCACACTTATTATGAAATTTTTGAACCCAGTGCAAAAACGGTAGTGCCATACATATCATTATTTTTTTGACTACCAGTAATAACACCAGCGCTCTCTGTACTACTTTAATGCAAATAAATACATGCGTTACCCATAACTACTTATTTTTATCATTATTTTTAATATACATATATAAGCAATCATTTTTGATTTTTTGTGAATAGTAATTACATTTTGTGCAAGCACAATGGTTAACTGACAACCTGGAGTCCCAGGTTCGAATACCGTATCGGAAAAATTTGTCACTAACAAAAATATTTTTTATTAAATTTTGTTTTATTAAAAATTTATTTTTACACTCTTTACTTTTGTCCATACTGGTTTTGTCCATACTGGCAAACCACATATTTTTTGATTTTTCGTTAGTTGGTTACGTATGATATGTCAATATTTTGCCCGACATATAAACGTAATGACAAATAAGTACTTGCCCTTACCAAATATGTACTTATATAACCACTTCTATGATAATGTTTTCCTACACTTGGTATTTAACATAATTATATCATTTTTCTTTTGAAAAATACAATAAACTAGTTATAAGTAAGTCATTATTATTTTTATTAAAGTAATGCAGAGAGTAAGCTGATATCATTACTGGTAGTTTTCAAAAAATAATGATATGCCATTACAGTTTTTACACTGGGTAGTTACAATACTTCAAATTTATATAATTAGTCAAATGGCTGTAAGAATAATGGTTTAAAATCTAATAAGGGCTTTTAAATCGAGAATGCGCATATTCTCTATGTCTCGCGAAGAGTGTATAACTTTTTTATATCGAGTTTAAATTAAAATATTTGTAAACACTATTAAAAGTTCACTTAAATTTGGTTCTATTAAGGAAAATTAAGTATTAATTAAAATAATTATTTGATGATGATGTAAAACTTTAAACATATCAAGTTTCATTGAATATTGATTTTTAATTTCAAACAAATTTTTAGTACATACTTTTAAAACATTAATCAAAATTGAAAAAAAAAAATCGCCAAAATTAAAAAAATGCCAAAATTTAAAAAAAAAATCAACAAGACATAATAAAAATCAATCAAAATTTTAAAAAAATCGCTAAAAACTCGGCAAAATTGGAAAAAGAAATTGCACAAAATTAAAAATATAACACCGCTAATATTTGAAAAAATCGCCTAAAAATTAATATAAAACAAAAAAATCGCTAAAATCAAGAATTTTAAAAAATCTTCAAATTTAAATAACTCCTAAAATAAAGGAATCGTCCAAATTACAAAAAAAGTCTTGCTAATATTGCAAAAAATAGCAAAATTAAAAAAAAACTCACAACAATATCACGTCGCTAATATTTAAAAAAATCGCCTAAAATTAAAGAAAAAAATCGCTAAAATAAAGAAATTAAAAATCCTCAAAATTTAAAATAAATTCCAAATTTAACAAAAAATCTTGCTAAAATTGGAAAAAATAGCAAAATTTGAAAAAAATCTCTATTTAATTAATTTAAAAAATCTCCAAAAATTAAAAAAAAAAATATTCTACATAAAAAAACGAATATATGTAAAAAATATCTTAATTGAAACAATTGGTGAAATATAAAAAATCACCAAAATTAAACAAACAAATTTTTAAAAACATTTTTTCTAGTTTTAGCATTTTTTTTTCATTTTAGGTACATATTCCACATTTCGCGGTTTGTCACATTTTAGCGATTTCTTGAAGTTTTGATGATTTTTTTTTATTTTAGAAATTTTTTTTTTCAATTTTGGTAATTTTTATTTATTTTGGTGATTTTTTTAATTTAAGATTTTTTTCAGTTACGTTTCAGTTTTGCCGATTTTTTTTTTAATTTTGTGATTTTTTTTAAATCTTGTAGTTTTTTCTATTTCTTGTCATTAGGTTAAAATGGTGAACATTTGTGTGCACCAATTTTCATTTAACAGATATTATTAAACTTTTAATTGAAAGTGAGTTTGACGTCAAACCAAAGTTAATTGAAGTTTAATTGGCAATTATGTTTTCTGTGACAGAGATAAACGAAAAAGTTTTTATAATTTTGTTTCAACAAGATTTCGATTTTAAACGTACACTCAGCCTAGAAGTATTTATTTTCAAAGAATATTCTTCATGATTAGTTTGGTTACCATGAAAATGCATTAGCGTTAACATTGGTTCTAGGAATTTCATTTTTAATTAACAATCAAGAAAAAATTAAAAAATTTTGTTTTCGTATTTTCAGTACGAATTATAAATTTCTACAATAAAATTTCCCGTCTTTGACTACATGCATTCAAAATCTTACGATAAACTAAATGTACTT
The DNA here is from genome assembly GCA_021234595.1 of Delia radicum. Lineage (NCBI taxonomy): Eukaryota > Metazoa > Arthropoda > Insecta > Diptera > Anthomyiidae > Delia > Delia radicum. Next base: position 136,541,933 of record CM037855.1, on the reverse strand, counting down.
AATAACGTAAAAATATTATTGTTACCGAAATCGCGTAATATAAACGTTGTAGGAAATTTTTCTGACTGGAACTTCCAGTAATTTCAAACTCATGCGTTTTTCGCGTTTCTCAATTTTTAACAACGTTGAAGCAACATGTGTCAGTTAAGATAAATTTTAATACAAAGTCGTTTGAAAAAGCGTTTTTAAATTAAATCCGCTGTGACGCCGTAAACAAAAATCAAATTGTATTTGCAGTTCCTATTTCATAAAAGTTATTTGTTAAGTCTATGGATGAATGACAAGGGTCATGTGGGATTATAAACTAAACACTTCGCTATTAATAAAGGGTGTGAGGTGATATATTTATTAATGTGAAGACATTTGCTTCTTTTTGTTTTTTTGTTGAAATGTGTTTTGGCAACAGCAGAACAAAAAAGAGTCATAAAGTGTTAAAAGTTTTTCTTATTGGAATTGCTTTTGTTTTTCGATTTTTTAATGGGCAATATATCGCATTTGTTCGACAAAAGGGCCATAACTCAAATCCATTTTTTGCAAGAAAACTGCATACAGTGTTCATCTCTACCCACTGTAAAAATCTTAGATCGGGGGGTTTTTTTTTTGTTGCTAACACAGAATCTACATTAGATTTTAAGTTGGATATAATATGTGCGAGAACGCCAATAGAATAACGGAATTAAATTATCTATGTTTATATTAATATTTAGGGTGGAGACACGTATTCATATTTATATCATGTCTTCTCATAATAAACAGTTAAAAAATTTTAATACACATTTTCTTCTTGTATTTTTTTAATTTCGGCGTTTAACTCTTATTTATTTTTTTGTTTACAATCTTTTATACATTTTAACGACGAGATTTTCTCCGTTAGATGGGGTAAGCTCGGCGGGAGTAGGGACGTCACAGAAATTTATTTCTTCAGGGACAGAGAGAAAAAGGCTGGTTTTTTGATAAACGTTATAATTTTATTTTCTTATACTAAACCACACCCTATAACTAAAAGGAAAATAAAAGGAAAGAAAGTATTGTTCAAATTTGGTTCTGCGACTAGCGGTGGGATGACGTCTGCGGCTGATCTGCACCGGGCCTTCGCTGTAGCTACAACTCACGACCTGGGGTTCGTACGGCTCACGCTCGGCTGGTAACAGTTGGGAGAAGGCCAAACGCACAGCGCAATCTCTGCTGGGTAATGGAGGGAGGAGGCCAACGCACGGCTCAAACTCGGCTGGCTAAAGTTGGGAGAAGGTCAAACGCACGACTCAATCTCGGCTGGCTAAAGTTGGGAGAAGGTCAAACGCACGACTCAATGTCGGCTGGCTAAAGTTGGGAGAAGGTCAAACGCACGACTCAATCTCGGCTGGCTAAAGTTGAGAGAAGGTCAAACGCACGACTCAATCTCGGAAGGCTAAAGTTGAGAGAAGGTCAAACGCACGACTCAATCTCTATTGGCTAGAGTTGGGAGAAGGTCAAACGCACGACTCAATCTCGGCTGGCTAAAGTTGAGAGAAGGTCAAACGCACGACTCAATCTCTATTGGCTAAAGTTGGGAGAAGGTCAAACGCAACGACTTAATCTCGGCTGGCTAAAGTTGAGAGAAGGTCAACGCACGACTCAATCTCTATTGGCGAAAGTTGGGAGAAGGTCAAACGCACGACTCAATCTCGGCTGGCTAAAGTTGATGAGAAGGTCAAACGCACGACTCAATCTCGGCTGGCTAAAGTTGAGAGAAGGTCAAACGCACGACTCAATCTCTATTGACTAAAGTTGGAGAAGTTCAAACGCACGACTCAATCTCGCTGGCTAAAGTTGAGAGAAGGTCAAACGCACGACTCAATCTCTAGTGATGTTACAGGATCTCGAAGGATGTTCGCCGGATCTCGAAGGAATTCGCAGGACCTCGAAGGATGTTCGCAGGACCTCGAAAGATATTCAGCAGGACCTCGAAGGATATTCGCATGACCTCGAAGGGATATTCACAGGACCTCGAAGGATATTCGCAGGACCACGAAGGATATTCGCAGGACCTCGAAGGATATTTCGCGGACCTCGAAGGAAATTCGCAGGATATCGAGGATATTCGCAGGACCTCGAAGGATATTTGCAGGACCTCGAAGGATATTTGCAGGACCCTCGAAGGATATTCGCAGGACCTCGAAGGGAACTCGCTGAGGTCTAAGGATGTAGAAGGTTTAGTTAAAATTACCTTGTTGCCGCGTGCGCTGCCGTAGCTGACTGATCTCGATTCTTGTTGGTGACGGCCTTTATATACTCGCTGAGTGTCGCTAGTAGCGACGAAAAACTGCAAGTTGTGTAGACAGAATCGAGCGGTTACTTAGGAAATTCAATATATTCTCGTTCGTTTACTTATAAAAAAAACCATGGAGGTGTTGGCGGAAACGAGCGTAACGCCTTCCGTCATTACAACATGTGTGCGTGTATTTTGACGGGTAAGTGAAATAACTCCCAAATGAAATAAGTCCCAATGAAAAAAACCCAATGAAATAAGTCCAAAAAAAATGAAATTAGTCCCAATTGTAATAAATGAAATAACCTCCAAAGAAAAAATGAAATAAGCCCCAACATTTGGCAGTTATTTCATAGTAATAAAATAACTCCCAACAAAGAATGAAACAACTCCCAAAAAAAATGAAATAATTCCCAATTCAAAAATATCGAATTCTGCGATTCGCGGCCGTGGCCGCGCCTATAGGACGCGAACTACGGTGGCGCCGCATCACGCGAAACGCGGCCGCGCAGCGGGACGCGAATCGTACGCACCGCTTTCCAGAGGTGGCATGTCATAACGTCCAATGACATAATGTCCATGGACGTTATGTCACTCGAAATGTGTCATAATGTCCATGGACTTTATGACAATTTTTAATTTGACAATTTTGGACATTATGTCACTTTCAAATGTGGCATAGCGTTCAGACTTTTTAAAATAAAAAGATTAATAATATTTAGTATATCAATGCAATTTTTTTAAATATATATATATCACAAAATAAAACTAAACTTATAAATCGTATAATCGCACGCAGAAAAAACTTTATGTCCCGAAGCCGCCTGCCGCGTTCTTCGGAGGAAAAAAACCTCTAAGAGCGGCCGAAGGCCGCCACACAGAACCACTTGTTTTTACAAATTACTTGATGTCTTAAAAATATAAGATTTCAACGGATTCGACATCTGATTTCAAAAACAAGTTCTTCTGGGTGGCGGCCTTCGGCCGCTCTTAAAGGTTTTTTCTCCGTAGAAACGCGGCATGCGGCTTCGCGAAATAAAGTTTTTTCTTCGTGCGACACAAAAGAAATTTCAAAATTTCTGATCTGTTTCCACACTGGAGTATAATGGACATCACCCAAAAAGTGGCATAATGTCCATGGACTTTATGTCATTCCATTTGACGACATAATGTTACATTGCAGAAAGTCATAAAGTCCGTGGACATGACACTTTTCGAGTGACATAACGTCCATGGACATTATGTCATTGGACGTTGTGACATGCCACCAAAATTACCAAAACTCTAGCAAGAACTGCGTTCCTGTTGGTAAAATAACTCATTGTATTGCTATTATTTACTTTACGACAATTTTAAGATAAGAATGCATAAAATTTACCAAAATATAATTTTAATAGAAATGAAATAACTCCCAACAAAAATGAAATAACTCCCAACGATAAAATCACATTTTAAAATGAAAATGAAAATAAGTCCCAACAAATGTGAAATAACTCCCAATGAAAAAAATAAGTGAAATAACTCCCAACAAAATCTGGTTGGGAATTATTTCATTTGGGAGTTATTTCATAACGAAATAATTCCTAACTGAAAATTGTGAAATAAATCCTAACGCATTGGGAGCTATTTCATAATGAAATAAATCCCAATTTAATATGGAAAATTTTTGGGAATCATTTCATCCAGTTATGTCTTCCTTTATGTTGGAATTGGTATAAAGTTGCAAATACTTTTTTTTTGATTTCTAAAAATTTAAAAATTTTGAGTTCATTCACTTTTGAACTAGGTTTGCTATATGTATTCAATTTGAGCATTGAAAACAAAAACAAAAGCAAAAACAACACCAAAAAGTAACATCCAAAAAACGAAAACAAATGGCGAAAACCAAAATGCGAAAACAAAAAAGCGCAATGCAAAAAGCAAAAACCAAAAAGTCAAAAGCAAAAAGATAATAGCAAATAGTAAACAGTAAAAAGCGAAAAACAGTACACAGCAAAATAGCAAAAAAGTAAAGTAGCAAAATAGGAAAATTGTAAAATTGCAAAATAGCAAAATTGCAAAATGCCAATGGCAATGGCACCAGTGAATGATGGTGAAATATATCAGACGTCGCCCAAGTCGGCAAATGTACATAAAATTATCTTTCACTTGAGTACGAATCATGTCGGTGTTTGTTTCAGGATATTTTAGCGGTATGCAAGGATAATTGAAAATTTTGTATGTTTAGTTATACCCGTATAAATTTTATGTATGCTAAAACAATTTTTAATTTTTTCACTATACGCAATCTAAACATTCCCCTAAACTCATTTTTGATTCAGAATTCTAAATCCATTGAAAATATCGTGAAATATTTAAAAAAGAAAACAATTTTTATATAAAAGGGGTATATAACGTAAATATTAGGGAATTAAAATTACTCTGGTTTGCTTATGTTTGAGTAAACGAGTAACTCGATTTAAGGGGTTTGCACTTACTCGATTAATCGAGTAAATTTTTTAAAATTACTCGAGTAACTCGAATAACTTAAAATTTTTTGTTCTCATTAAATTTTCGTTAAAAGTAGATAATAACATACAAATAAATACAATATCAGCAGTTCTTAATTTTTTTTTATTTAAGTTAACAATAAACGTCTGTTAACATTATTTAAAATGACAAAGATCCTTTGATATTATTTAGTAGTGGTGTTTAACTTCATAAAGAATTTTTTTCGTTTTTATAATGTTCGACTTTAAGAAAACTGGGGATATAACTTTTAGCGTTTTTTACAAATATAAAACATAAAATAAAATAGCAATATACGAGGGCGGCTGTGACGTTTTGAATAAACCACAATTTTTCTTAAAAAAAAAAAAAAATATTTTTCAACATCCTCTTAGTTGAATACACTTAGTCCAACGTTTCTCTAATTTTTGTATACCTTCCAAAAATAGGATTTTTCGAGATCCATAAAATATTCATTTCTTGGCCATATGGGGTCGTTTTTTTTTTTTAAATCCTTGTTAAATCGGTCCAATAAGTTGCCATAATATTCGCCGTTTATTGTTTTTCCCTTTTGAAGGTAATCGATGTTGCCATCACCTTATTTTCCACGATTACGTTTATGGTCAATTGAGAGCAAACGCTGTACCCATCTTGCAGACAGCTTTCTTAAACCCAACTGATAATTTAAAATCGAAACCTCACTGCCATATGGAATGCCTATGGCATCAACAATCTCACGCATTTTTACTCTTCGATCGGCCAACATCATATCGTGGATTTTTTCAACATTTCGGGTGTATTGACCTCAATTGGCCGTTCAAAACGTTCAGCGTCATTTGTACTTGTGCGACCACAACGAAAGTCAGTAAACCACTTTTTTACCATTGAAATCGATGGTGCTGAGTCTCCATAGAATTTCTCAGGCTTTTCCTTGGTTTGATTGACGTTTTTTTTCTCAAAAAATAATTTTTTAATGAGCACTCAAAATTCACTTTTTTCCATTTTTAAAAAATCCAAGAAGTTGTATGGTTTGAACAGCTGTTAAACGCAAAGTAAATGACGGAACTTGCTCAAAATTTGATAGTAGTCTATTAACAGGTGGTACTTGATGGGAGCAGTGTTGCATTTCATATAACTACGAGGAAAGTTCGAAAAATCACGGACTTATTGATCCGCCCTCGTATATCTTGGAAAAATATAAAGAAATATTAAATTTTTTCTTGACGGTGCGCGGTTGTTGTTCATATATTGCTTCATATATGCCATATATCTCCATATATGAATTCATATATTATTCCATATATGGGCAATATGTTTTAATTTTTCATCAGATATGACGATATATGAGAACGAAATTTTTTAATTTAACCTCATCTCGCCGCTGTACGAATTCCTGAGAAATATATTTAAAAGAAAAAAGATTTTAAAGTTTCCATAATTTAAATTAAGTTAATAAGATAAACGTTTTTTTATGATTTTTATTTTAATTATAATATTGAATTTATAAGGTTTAATTGAGGTCTTTACGCAGTTTTTTTGTAACTTATTTTAGTATATCTAAAACTTTTGATACTGCCTCACCAATTTTACTATTTGCATACAAGGCATGAAAGGGGTTTTGGTTCATATGATATATCTCACTTGAATCTAAAGAAATGTCAATCGCATTTGATGTGCTCAATTCTGAACGGTAGTACCTAACCTGACTAACAATACCGCTTTTGGCGGATTTATTCCGCTTTTCAATATAATTTTTTCTCAATTAAATTTTTTATAAAAAATAAAATTATTTAAAAACTTTCAACATATTATAATTTTTGGAGCTTTTTGATAGAAATACAGTTTCAGAGCCAGTGATTGGATTTCGAAATTCAAATCGATGTATAAAATGTATTAATTTTTTGTGACAAAAGTGATTTTTTTTTTATAACTAAAAGAAAATATCAATTTTTGAAGTAATATCTGAGCAATTCAAACTAAAAAGTTATGAATTTATTAAAATTAGTATTTTAAGACAATAAATTGTAAAAAATCCAGCTTTTTGCATCAAAATCCCGATTTTTCGCTAGCCGAGTCCCGCATTTTGATCAAAAACGGTCATGTTAGTAGTACTTGACTCCGTCTCAGATGCCGAATTTATCTCTCCATCATAATTATCACTATCACTATCAGAAAATGAATATACATATTTATCTAAACATTCATCTTTATTAGTATCCGAATTGACATAACTTTCAATATCTTCATCAACATCTACCATGAATTTTCGTCATCGGTATCAACGAGCTTTTCTATTGCGATATTGTTAAGTCCCATGTTTTTTGTGGAACCTTTGTAACTACGATATCAAACACACGCGTTTTAGTTTTTTTTTTTTTTATAAAACTTCTAAGTATTTACCAAAGTACTTTTTTTCGGTTTGCTTTATTACTATTGTTATTGGCGTCATCATTATTTTCCAAATCATCGAATTTATTTTTTTTGGAACAAGTTCGTTTTCCATTATCCATACTGTTAGTAATGTTCATTAAATTCTTTCCGAAATTGTATTTTCTTAAAATATATATGAATTTATCAATAACATATTCTTAGAAATATAATAAAGGATGATTTTTTAGCAACTTTCTTTTTGACAACACTATTTTTGGCAGCTTAGCTGTTTTCGTGTAACATCGGGGGTCGTGGGTTCGATTCCCAAATTTAAAAAAATATTAATCAGAACTTGATTGCTATTGGCGCGGGAACTTTTTTAACGACCGCCAAAAAGTAAGATGATCGATCTTAATATCTTTTCAAAGCCTACACTGCTATGCCATGTAATTTTTGATATTTGCAAAATTTTCAGAAAGTTATAACCCTATTGAACAGTTACATGAAATTGTGTATATTTTTATCCAATTCCTATGGGGAATGGGACCGGTTCTGCGTGTGCCACATGATCGGTCCCTTCGTGCCAGAGACCGGTCCCACTATGCTTTGTCCCATAGACAAAAATCAAAAAAAAATTTTTGTCTCAAATTGTTTTTAAATACAGATTTTTTGAAAGATAATAAGGTATCTCAAATAAATGTTAACAAAAAAAAATTTTCTGATTGCTTTTGCCACCACGAGAGGGCGTTAAAAGCAGATAATTTCTTGCAAAAATTACTTAACAGAAAAATGAGTTTTAGTTGTTTCCCAAAAATAATTCTGAAAAATTCATTTTTTTCGCTCGAAATTAGGTTTTCAAGTACCTTGATATATTTTCAGTTAAATTAAAATTTATAATTTAGTATTTATTTACAAAATAACTTTTTTTATTGGTCTGAAAAACACATTTTTTTTGTTGAAAATCCAAAAATTACTTAAGTTTGATGGAGTATAAAAAAAAATTATATAAAATTAGATATTTTTTTTTCTGTTTTTGTAAGTTTATACTCTTAGCTAAGAGGGTATTCAAAAATTAGTGCCTATTTGTTACCACAACTTAAAAAAAAATGCGTTTTTTGAAATGTCTAATTTTATGATTTTTACTCAAATATCAGGCATTTAAGAGTGTTTAATACCATTGCGCAACACGATTTTATATTTTGAATGTTAAAAAATAAAAAAATTTAATTATATCATTAGTAGACCAAAACCACTGAAGTATTTTCAAAATTTAGCTCGAGTTTTTTTTTATGGCCCACTGAAGTTTTTAAATTTTTTTTAAAGGCGTTTTGAGTAAGTCAAAAAAAATGTATTAAATATAATACAAGGTTAATAGATGATTTTAATAAAATTTGATGACGGTTCTTTTCATAGAACTAATTAACCCTCTATCTGCCATTTTTAGGGGTCATTTCAGCCCCTCCTCATAGAACACCACTAACACGTTTAACATTTAAGATAAACTCGGAGACCCAAAATTTGTTGCACAGTGTATGCAACTGTAGCTTGAAGTTATGTAAAATATCTCATTAATAATTAGTTAGATCCAATTAAACTATAAATTAGATTCTGTTTCATATTTAAATTACTATTTTAAAGTGTAAGTTGCGATTGACTTCGATTTTGAAGTTTTTTTTGTTTCATATTTTTGTTTTGCTTTATCATATTATTTGCCGTTATTTATATTTTTCAAATTAGAGATGATATCGTGACACATTTGTTTTTAAGTTACAATACACGCGTGTGATAGTAACTATATTCCAGCAGCGCTAATACGACCATATATTAAATTTTCGGAAATGTGAGAGAAATTTTTATTTTCTATAAAAGTTTCAATTGTATAAAAACCGTAAGTGTTACAAATTTAATTGCCTTTAACATAAGTGATAAGTAGCGATGATGCTTTGTTATAAGTTTGTCTTTATATGTTTTTTTAACGTTTTTTTATTTTAGCAGTGATAAAATATTATTATTAAGTTAAACTATTATAATTTTTGTTTAAAAATCCAAAGTTTTAATTTTTTTATCAAAATATATCGCACTTAATCAACAGGAGGGTATTAACTCAAAATGTTCAGTAGAAGCAAAACAATTTTAAATTTAATATTAAAGGCACACGAAAAAGAATTTTTAAACCAACCATGTCATTATCAAAAAGTAGGCAAAATAGCACGATATTTTTATAGCAGATATTACTCGTCGATTTTTTTCGAAAAGTTAAAAAATAAAAATTTTGATGGAAGTGCGATATGATTTTTTCATAATTTTTTAATGACGTTTACATTGCTAGTTTTCCTCTTTAATTTTTTCATTTATGTTATCTTTCAAATATCCTTATTGTTTTATTTTTGCAAGAGCATTTAACCGGTTTATCCTTTTTTTCAATAAATGATGTTTTTGTATTTTCCACATTGATAATCTGATTCTACCCAAATTTGGCACAAATATATATCTTGCAAATATCAATTTACATACCAAAATTTATTACGATCAGACAATTTTTTTAGGAGTGGTAGCGTTTTTAAGAAAAAGGATATATAGCAGGACCTTGAGTCCTTAGTCCGATTTAAATAAAAATTTACACACACGTTGCTAGTTGCATGTGTATCAGCATGACCACTCTTTGTAATTTTGTGGGCATTATTGAAGCTAAAATTATATTTTTCAATTTCAGGACACATGGGAGGTATGCGTGTCCTAGGGCCGATTTTTCCAAAAATTCTTATTTTTCTTAACCAAGCTATTTTATGCTAGTGTACCAAATTTCAAAAATATCTGACTACTCCTTCTATTTTTGTCCCTTCGTTATATGGGAACGAAGCATAGTGGGTCCTCTGCTAAACCCTACCCTATGTAAACAACTGGCAACTTTAACATTGGCTTGTCATAGGAGGGGGTCATTTGTCCTGCTTTAAACCACATAGCCACAGGACTAACCAAAGATGGGCATACCACAAGACTGTCGCAAAAGGCACATGTCGTATAAAACAAACGAAAACTAAACAGCTTTCAATGGGTAAAATTCTGGCCAACTGGCTTTTTCTTGTTAATAAGCATTCTGGTTAAGTGGTATGTCCTCCCTGTACCAGTCACAGGATTGGTAATTTTAGGACAACTGACACTGCTTAACCCACTTCAGTATTAAATTATACCAGTCCTGTATTAAGTCCTTATTTAACCAGTCACTTTTAGGTCAATTGACTCCTCATTTCCCATAGGGGGTTACAAAAAAAAATACATATTCAAAATAAAGCGTATATGCTACATATGTAAGCGTATATGGTACAACTAGTAGAAAATATCCGATTAATTTAGATCTGATTGGATCTAATTAGATCCAAAAAGATAACTAATTTTCGGTAAATCGAATAAACTAATTTGGCATTATATTGGATCTACCCGACCAAAAAAAAATTCATATGGAACTTATGTAGTCATATCCATTTCTATGTGACGCTATGTGTAATCTTATTAAATTTCATCCGAAATGTGGGCCCATATAATTGCATCTGTTTGTATGGGTTTAGATTTAATCTGATGCAATTAGAAAAAATTCCAGTACAATTTTGGTTGAATTATGGCCCGCTAGAATTGTATTAGATTGTAGCAGTTTTGTATCTAATTGTATCGGTTTATACCTAAGCTGATAAAATAGATATAATTATATAAAAAAACAGATATTATTGTATCCGGATTTGACAGTATATGATTGTATGTGAACTGATACGTTCGATACGTCTGAAATAGTATCGAATTTAAATTTAAAATTTTATTGTGTAGTACGGCCCATTAAGTCATTATTGACACAGTGTTCCTTTTTCGACCCAGTACTTTTAAACGGCTATATTTTATTACTTGATAATGATAATTAAGTGATTTCAAAATTTTAAAATAATTCAACATCCCCAGCAAAAAATAACCTGGATTTGGTAAGCAGTAACTACATTTACAATTTTAAATTTATTTTCATCGGGATAAACATTAATTGCATTTATAGTAATTAAATGTGCTAAAGTCCCAAAACTTATTTAACAAATTGTGAAAAGCAATCTGATGTAGGCGTGTCCCTATCCGGATTTCATTCCTGCCTAAGGAAATGTTTACAATGAAGCAATAAAGTATGCATACCATGAAGCACTAATGTTGTCAACATACAAAAAGCGCTTCTTAGTGCCTAAGAAGGCATGAATTTATTTCTTCTAAGAGCACATGAAACAAGCGCTTTTCACCTGCTTAAAAGAGACATACCAAGTGGGACATCGCTAACAAAAATCAAGCCGTCAGATTTTGCTTTGGGAGCGCTTCGTAATTGAATACTGCCTTCCAGAAGCTCTTCTGGGTAAGCACTATTTTCTGGTGGGTCTTTACTACAATCGTGAATAGAAAAATTGTGGAAAATTGTTATCCAGAACTGCTAAATAATTATTCAAAAACATTAATTTTTGACCTTTTTTGAGGGAATTTTCTTTAAAAATCATTTAAAAATATGAAAAAGTAAAATCTTGTGTAGTTTTGATTGTTATGTTGAAAAAAAAAATATGAAAATGTATATATATATATAATTTTTAAAAATCTAACCGATCGGAAATGAATTTTTCCAATGGACAAATTTTAAAATATTTCATTTTCACTCAAAACATAAATAATGGATAGTTTTTATTAAAGTACTACTAAACTTATAAAAATTATGTCGTCAGTGTTACCATATGGCAATTTTAAAAAATCGCCAAATATTACGATATTTTTCCAAACAATTTTACAAAATTAATTTTTTATATATTATGAATTATTATAAATAAAGATTTGTTCACAAAATTGTACAAAATTTAAATTTTCCAAATATCTTCAGCTGTATAGGATTTATATGATGTCAAAGTTTGAACTTTGGTTGAAAATATTTTAAACCAAACATAGTTCTAACTATATATCTGCAAAGTTTAGTTGAAAAATGTCCAGCGGATCTATGACGTGCCATTAATGAGTTAAGCTTTTCAACACAACAAATAAATACATAAATAACAGAAAATGTGTTTTATTAAAGTTTAACTCCCTCGTTAAAAGAGATGCAGTCATGCAAAGCTACTTCAAAAAGGGTAAACTTTTTGAAGCTGATTATATGAACAACGATAAGCAAACACGCATTTATTTGAATGACCATCTCACTGAAAAGGGTGGTAAACTGTGTCGATTGTGTCGTGATTTAAGAAAGGATGATGTAATTGCCAAATTCAGAATACTAAACTCTGATCTACCAAGAGTTAAAATACATTTCAAAGATTCGTCTGAGAAAATATTCGAATATGAGGAATGCTTTTCGTTTTTCGAGGATCAGATGGGACAAAAATCTAATGGGAATATTCAAGTTTCTGATGTACCTTTAAATCCAAATGATGCCAATGACGTTTTTAATAATATCTCAATTGCTTCCAACAATTCTTCGGAGGACAGTGACTGATAAGCTAACTTTTATAAATATCTTATTATCTAATATTATTTTTAATTAAGCTCTTTTATAAATAGATACCAACCCAGCCTGCTTCCGTTGTCATAATTTTTGTCTTTGGTTTTTTCCATTTTCTACAGAGACCCTTAATAACTATTAGTCGTTAATTTTAGTTTACAAAAAATCGATTAACTGATGCTTCTTTTCATGATGTTATATAAACATGTTGACTTTCAAAGATGTATTCTTAAAATATCCTTATTTAGTTTTTGTCTAAGGAAAAACAACAGTGCTTTTGTATGAATCCAATTTAAGCTAAGTAAGGAATCTTTTATTAATGAATGAAATATTAACACTGGTCATAAGTAAATAATATCTCCACTAATTTACAATTTTAAAGTATCAACTAGTGTCTTTTTCATGCATTAATTTAATAAAATTAAAATAGTTTTTTTTCAAACGTAATTTGATAAATCAAGAATAACATCTGTTAATGAATGTTTTTTTTTTTTTGAAATCTGCTTTGTGATTCTGCAAAATTTAATTTACAAGTGTTAGGGTCTCTGATAGATGATGTATTATACACCGAGAAGATTTTTAAGTTATTTTGCAACTAAGTTTTCAACTTAGTTAATTTAATATTAATTGATTTTTCTAACTGATTTTCTTTTTTTGTTCTCAACTGACGAATTTCTTTAAATGAGAAATTTGATCGTTGAAGTTTTTTCTTTTATTTCAGTTGGTTATGAAATGTAGTTGATTGGGTTGTTATCTATTTATAAAATTTTTCTTTGTCTATATTTCTGTTTTTTTTTAAACAGAAATATGTGACATAATCTAACATTATCCCCTAAAGTTTATCTAGGACCAATTTATGGTTGTGTTTGGCAATTATAGTTGATCTTTTTTTTGTATTTATACTTTGAAACTTATGAACTATGTTTTGAACTAGATAAACTTTTTTGGGCCGTTTAATGGTGGGAAGTGGTCATGGGTTAACAGATGACTGTGTTGTGAATGTTTGATTTGTATAAAATTTTGCATTTATAGCTATCGGTTGTTGTTGGCCTCTGGCTGCTTTTTTATGCTTTTAGCGGTCCTTGTTAGTTTTCTTAACTACTAAATTTATTTAGAGTTTTAGAATGCTATAGGGATTGTTTTTCTGATTGATCTCACAATTGTTAGTATTCATATCTTATATGGTATATATTGTTGATAAATGGTTTTTTATATACATATATGGTTCTTTTGGGTAACTTTGTTGTTTAAATGCTAACTTAACTGATATTTATACGTATTTTTTTTTTCTAATCAAAATGTTTTCACCGTTATGCTATAATTTGTACACTTTTTTTTTGATTTGGCAGCTGTTTTTGGAACTACATCATTATGATGTTCCATAATGGAAATATGGGTCCAATTATTGGTGACGGTTTGGCTCTAAGACAGGTTTTCTCAAATTATGAGAATAATATTAATATTGCGCACGCAAATTGCCAGAGTATAAACCCTCAGGCACAGTTTGCTAAACTAAGTGAGCTTAGGGACATAGTACGTGATTCGGGCATTCATATTATGGGCCTCTCAGAAACATGGCTTAAGCCGGCTATGTCTGATGCGTCTGTCCAGATACCTGGCTATTCACTATGTAGAAGTGATCGCCCTCCTACATGTAGAGCTGGTGGTGTTGGCATTTTAGTTGCCAATGGCATAAGATACAAGAAGGTATTTTTCTCTCTTAATTATAATATTTGTGAATCGGTCTTAATTGAAGTTCTATGCCGTAATACCACAATATTGGTGGGTGTAGTATATCTTCCCTCGGGTGACTTGGACATAATGGAGGAGTTATTGGGTGAGATTATTACACAGTATGATAATGTGATTGTAATGGGGGATTTTAATTGTAATTTATTCAACTCTAATAAAGCATCCGAACTGAGATCTTTGTGCAATAGACTAAGTCTATCCTATGTGCATAATTCATTGCCAACACATTGGGATGTTGGTCGTAACACTACATCATTAATTGACTTATTTCTTGTAAGTGCTTCATCTGGTATTCATATGTCAGGTCAGGGTCAACTACCGTTTCTTCACTCTCATCATGCATTAATTTATATGTCTTTGCCGTTCGTGGCTTTAAGTGATGAGGAATACATCGAATACAGGGATTTTGGAAATGTTGATCAGGACATTGTTAGATCTCACGTAGATCAATTTGACTTCTCTTTGTTTTATAGTAATAACTGCGTTAACGATAAGCTTGCTATTTTGAACACTCTTCTAACTGAATTGTTTGCTTTTGTGCCACTAGTTAGATTCAAGCCTAGGAATAAAAAAGATCCTTGGATGAATGAAAGGGAAATTATTGATACTAGATATCTTAGAGATTGTGCTTACGCAACTTTTCAGGCTGATAAGAATGATCAGAATCGCAAAGTTTTTTGTAAATTAAGAAACAAACTAAAGTCTCTAATTCGAAAGTTTCGAAGACAATATCATACGAAAATGTTTGATAATGCTGGAAATAGGAAAATGTGGAGGATATTAAATGGCTCAGGGTCATCTGTTACAGATGATTTACGTCTTTCGAACTTAGACGTTAATACTTTGAACAACTCATTTATTTTTGATAACGGTAATTTGCGCAATAGTACGTTCGATTTTGAATCTTTTAACGGGGATATTGAAGGGTTTTCTTTTATGAACATAAGCGGTGAGGATTTGTGGAATGCCTTGTTGAAAGTTAAGTCAAACGCTATGGGGATTGACGGATTCCCAATTAAATTTATAAAACTGGTTTTTCCATATATCTTGAAACCACTTTTACATTTGTTTAATATGATAATAACCACCTCTTCATATCCTGATAAATGGAAGCTTGCCCGTGTAGTTCCTATACCGAAGAAGGGTTCTGAAACTGATTTTCGACCTATTAGTATTCTTCCTGCTCTTTCTAAGATAATGGAGCACATTTTAAAACTCCAAATCTTAGATTATGTTGCGGAAAATAATCTTATCAGGGACGTACAATATGCATATAGGGAAAATTACAACACTTCGTCTATGCTTTTGGGTATTACCGAGACTGTTAGAAAACATTTAAATGAAAATAGGGATTGCATATTGGTATCTCTGGATCTTGCAAAGGCTTTTGACCGCCTTAATCATAACATTCTTATTGGCAAACTGAAACAGCAATTTGGCTTTTCAGTTATGGCTTGTAGGTTAATATACTCTTATTTGCAAGGAAGGTCACAATTTGTAAGTGTGCGTGGTATTAATTCTAGTATCGCCTCTGTCTTTTCTGGTGTCCCGCAAGGGTCCGTTATTGGGCCAATTTTGTTTTTGCTGTATTTAAATGATTGTGCTGATTCTTTGGATTTGCACTTGGTAAAACCGTTCATTTTTGCTGATGACATTCAGCTTTTATTTGGCAATTGCAGGGATTTCCCTGCTGTTTTGGAGACGGTTGTGAATTTTACACTGGATAGATTGCATGATTGGATAATATTAAACGATTTTTCGATAAATGCTACTAAGACAAAGGCAATAATGTTTCGAACGGGTTATCGCAGAATTGCTTACCCTCGGATAGGAATTTGTGGAACCGATATAGAATATGTTGAATCGCTTAAATGTTTGGGTGTTGTAATTGACCAATATCTAAATTTTAGTGAACAAATTGATGTTGTTTCATCTAGGGTAACTTTGGGACTCAGAAAACTTTACAATTGTGGCTTGTATTTGCCTGTAAGGGTGAAATATATTCTTGCTCACACCTTGTTGATGTCGCATGTTAATTACTGCCTTGAGGTTGATTCTGGTACTTTCGGGTATAATATAGTGCGGCTTGGGCTAATTGTGAAAAGAATTGTGCGGTTTGTATATGGAATTAGATTTCGTGATCACGTATCTAGTGCAGTTATTAACTTTCTCGGTTGCCCCCTAACACAGTATATAGAACTTCGCAATTTATTGTTCTTTTATAAGGTCATTAGATCTGGTGTACCCAATTACTTACGTTCTGAATTTATATTTTCTAGGTCTGAGAGAAACCCTCAGATAGTTGAACCTCTTATAAACTATACAATCTTTGAACGATCTTTACTTATTAGAACTGCTAGAAGCTGGAATTTTTTGCCTTTGAATTTACGTACTTTTACATTATCGTATAATGTTTTTAGGAACAGACTTTTGTCACATTTCCGGGACACTGTATGAATGAGTGTTTTTAAATTGTTTTAGGTCAGGCTTTCTCCAGTATGGACTTTTTACATTTTCCTAGTTATGTTGAAACAGCTGAACCATATCCAAAAATAAAGTGTACAATTTTATAGCTATTGCTATCCTGTTCTAAGGATATTTTCGTATTTTTTTTTTATATATATATATACTGTTTATTGAATTTAATCTAAGCTATTTGTAAATATATTCTTGAATTTATGTAGCACACTAGCAATACGTCTTTGGCCTTTAAGGCTTATTGTATTGCAAATGAATGAAATAAATGAAATAAATTTGTTAAATATATAAAGGTAAATTTGAGTTAAAGTTAGTTAATGTCATAATCATAAATGCTTTGGAATGTAAAAAGGGGTTTATTTAAAAAAAATATTTCCTAAGAATTTTGTTTAAAAGTCTTATTTGATCTTTATTTAGCTTTCATAAATTGCACTGTCAAGGAAACGGCTGCAAAACACAAACCCTAAACTTTTAAGGTAATATATGAAAAAGAAAAATGGGGCTTATGTTCCCAAAACATTAATGTTGAAAAGTATTTAGAAGTTGTTGAGGAAAACAAACACTTATTATTTATGTTTACAACAAACAAAAATCGTATGTTACCTTAATCAATTTTATATCTTAATCAATTATTATATATTATATTTGAATTAAGATTTATTTTTAGGAATATTTTAAAATTAAATATGAATTTTATTAAAGATAATATGATTCAAGTGAAACTAAAGTTGTTGGTGTTTAAATTAATACGCTCTTATAAATAAACCTCCCGTACAAAAAAAAATTATATCTAAAAAAAGAAAAACCATATATCATTTGGCATAGCTGGATATTTAATCTTAACCAAGTTCATCTAAAAATTGGAGTATCCAGTAAGATCCAATTATATAGCTCAGATATATTACTGGATTAATTGTAAGATCAAAAGTAATATACAAATTTGGGGATCCAATAATATCTAATTAAGATCCTGATAAGTCCCAAAATACACATTGGATTAATTTAGATGTGATTGGATCTAATTAGATTCAAAAAGATAACTAATTTTCGGTAAATCGAATAAGCTAATTTGGCATTATATTGGATCTACCCGACTAAAAAAAATTGATATGGAGCTTATGTAATTATATCTATTTCTATGTGACTATCATAATCTTATTAAATTTCATAAGAAATATGGACCCATATAATTGTATCTGTTTGTATGGATTTAGATCTAATATGACGCAATAAGAAAAATATTCAGTACAATTTTATCCGAATTATGGCCCGATAGAATTGTATTATATTGTATCAGTTTTGTATCTAACTGCATCAGTTTATATCTAAACTGATAGAAATATATATCTTATCTTATATATAAAATTCTCGTGTCACAATGTTCGTTCCCTTACTCCTCCGAAACGCCTTGACCTCTTCTCATGAAATTTTGTGAGCATATTAAGTAGGTCTGAGAATCGGCCAACATCTAAAAATGGGCGTGATCGGACCAGTGGGCACGTTGATTATTTGTTAATGTAAATAGTCATGGGAAAAATGGGCGTGATCGGACCAGTGGGCGTGACAGCTCCCATACAAAGTAAATATTTAATATCATATATCTACAGTAATATAATAGCCATAGTCTTAGAAATTTGTGCACGTTGACTATTTGTTAATGTGAATAGTCATGGGAAAAATGGGCGTGATCGGACCAGTGGGCGTGTCAGCTCCCATACAAAGTAAATATTTAATATCATATATCTACAGTAATATAATAGCCATAGTCTTAGAAATTTGTACACGTTGATTATTTGTTAATATGAATAGTCATGGGCAAAATGGGCGTGATCGGACCAGTGGGCGTGTCAGCTAACATACAAAGTAAATATTTAATATCATATATCTACAGTAGCTTGTCCCGTTAAACAGCGTTTTTGCGATTTCGTTGTAGTAACAGCACTCGAACGACGCTTATTAAAGCCCTTAACAATAATAGTTCAGCATAAAAATTTTTGAAGTTGATCTTCAGTTCCCTACCAGCGATTTAAATTTGCGGTTCTAGTACATTTTGCCTAAAAAAAAGTTTCGACGATTTTTTTCAAATGTGTCTCAAAAGTTTCGTATTTTAGCCCTTTTTAAGAAAAAAATAATTTAAAATTTTTGGTAGAGTAATTTTGGACCACTGGAAGATGTTTTAGTTTTCATCAAGCTACTTTTCTTACAATATTTTCTTTAAATTTTTGCATTAAAACACTCAAAATCTTTTCATATATGACCTGTATTTCAAAAACATGTATTGTAAGATTAAAAATGTAATATCTTGAAAAAAAAAGGTAATATCTTGAATTTTACAGATTTTTCTCGCGTTTAGCGAAAAAAAAAAAACATTTTTAATCTTACAATAAACGTTTTGGAAATACAGGTCATATATGAAAAGATTTTTAGTGTTTTAATGCAAAAAGTTAAAGAAAATATTGTAAGGAAATTTACTTGATAAAAATTAAAACATCTTCCAGTGGACCAAAATTACTCTATCAAAAACTTTAAATTATTTTTTTCTTAAAAAGGACTAAAATACGAAACGTTTGAGCCACATTTGAAACAAATCGTCGAAACTTTTTTTTTGTCAAAATGTACTAGAATCGCTAATTTTAATCGCTGGTAGGGAACTGAAGATCAACTTAAAAAGTTTTGATGCTGAACTTTTATTGTTCAGGGCGTTAATACGCATCGTTTGAGTGCTATTACCGAAAAATTTTTTCTATCGGGACACGCTAATCTACAGTAATATAATAGCCATAGTCTTAGAAATTTGTGCACGTTGATTATTTGTTAATATGAATAGTCATGGGCAAAATGGGCGTGATCGGACCAGTGGGCGTGTCAGCTAACATACAAAGTAAATATTTAATATCATATATCTACAGTACTATACTATACAGTAGGGTGATAACTTCTTGCATTTTTTGCAAATATCAAATCTCCCCAGACAAAATCGTGTAGGGCATGGACAAATATTAAGAACTGCGTTTTTAGTTTTTCGCTATCGTTAAAAAAGGTTCCGCACCAAACGCGTTAAAGTTTTGAATCAAACAAAGTTAAAAAAAAACTTTTTTTGATGCCTCAACGTCTGACCATCACATCTATATAATTAAGGCATGCTGATATCAATAGTAAAGTCCGTTTTCGAGTCAATGGAATAGTTTTCTTCCAAATTTGCTTACTTACATATGTATAAACCATATTTTAAAAAAAATGTTATTAAAAAAAATTTAAAAAAATATATATTAAAGGCATTTTAGAAATCGCTGTCGGTGCGCAAGGTTTTTTTTACCAAATTGAACTGAAATAGTTTTTTTTATCATTAATACAATATTTGCCATTAGAAAACCCCTGGGGAGAATGTTGTCCAAAAAAAGTTATCACCCTACTATACAGTACAGTACTATATTAGAAATTTGTGCACATTGATTATATTATGAATAGTCATGGGAAAATTGAGCGGGATCATACCAGTGGGCGTGGCAGCTCCCATACAAAGTGATTATTTAGCTCATATACAAAATTAATATTAATATTAAATATCTAGGGTTCTAAATTAGCTATATAGCCTTCAAATTTTGTACGAGTCCATCAATTACAAATATTAGTAGTCGAACTGAAAATGGGCGAAATGGGATAAATGGGCGTGGTACCAAAAGCAAAAAACAAATTAGCATTAAAATAAATTATCACATTCAAGACTTTTTGCAAGGTTATTTAATAATGTTGTTCAAAAATTGTTTTAGCGTTCCTCATAGTCCTAGAATAAAGGCGATAGAAGGCAAAGAGGCGTTGGGCTTCCCATGAAATTACAAATTTTAAAATGATTTACTAATGTGAATTTATTTTTTTAATTATATATTTGCGTAAAAAAATTTTCTTGATTTAAAGAATTAATTACAATTAAAATTTGAAGGCAAAGCAACGTTTGCCGGGTCAGCTAGTAATTATATAAAAACCAGATATGTTTGGATTTCGACTTGATATATTTGCATATTATTGTATGTAAACTTATACATTTAAATATAATTAAATCCGAGTGTTAGTTTGGTAAAATTACACTAAATGTTACATTTTTGTATGATCCATATGGGGAATGAGGAGTAAATTGTCCTAAAGGTGACTGGTTAAAGAAGGACTTAACACAGGACTGGTATAATTTAATACTGAAGTGTGTTAAGCAGTGTCAATTGTCCTAAAATTGCCAATCCTGTGACTGGTACAGGGAGCACATACCACTTAACGGGAATGCTTATTAAGAAGAAAAAGCCAGTTGGACAGAATTTTACCCATTGGAAGCTGTTTAGTTTTCGTTTGTTTTATACGACATGTGCCTTTTGTGACAGTCTTGTGGTATGCCCATCTTTGGTTAGTCCTGTGGCATTCCAATATGTGGTTTAAAGCAGGACAAATGACCCCTCTTTTGACAAGCCAATGTTAAAGTTGCCAGTTGTTTACATAGGGTAGTGTTTAGCAGAGGACCGGTCTCTGGCACGAAGGGACCGATCATGTGGCACACGCAGAACCGGTCCCATTCCCCATAGGGCCGGGTAAACATACAAAAATATGTGGACACTAGGGTTTTTAACTTTTTTTTTGATACATTTTTACCTATAAGCACGTAATGGGCAATAATGTATTAATAATAGAAATCGCTTCCTAAGGTTATTTTGGAACAAAAACCTCCCGCATAAAGTGAAATCCTCGAAACACTTCAAATTTAAAAACGTTTGTGTCCTTTATAACGATGCATATCCAATTACGTTAACATTATAATTATAATTACGTTAAATTTTAGCTAAAGATTAATTTTTAGTTTAATTAAACAAAAAAAGGATTATGCGGAAACCTTTTTGAAAACCGCAAAAAAAATAAAATTACGTTACTTTATATATATACGGCTGGGGTGGCTAAAATTTGATAATTGAAAAAAAAAGTCAAAAGTTATAACCCTACACTCAAGGAACTTCTGCTTTAAAAATTTGTAGTTGTTTGGTTAGCAGTTTCTTTATTTTTATCGTAAATGTCAGTCATTTGTATATCAAATTTAATTTTTTACTTACCTTGTAGTTCATTAAAAAAAAAAAACAAACCACATCAAATGACTGTTTTATGATTTTACAGTCGTTTTTTGTTACGAGTATTTAAAAAAATAAAAATAATAAATTTTATAGTAATTAAATGTGCTAAAGTCCCAAAACTTATTTAACAAATTGTGAAAAACCATCTGAGGTAGGCGTGTCCCTATCCGGATTTCATTCCTGCCCAAGGAAATCTTCAGGGGACTTTGTTATTGGAATTTCTAGAGATATTTGTTATGTTAAATCACAAACTCAATGAGAATTTCTTGTCCTCGTCTAGGAGCGAGATTCAAAATTTAAAATATCAAAGAAAAAACAAAAACAACAACAAAATATTGTCACAATTGGCTTTGTCATCTTCCAAATACTACTCTGTTTTTTTGACAGACCTAGCAGTGTAATAAAAACATTGTTAACATTGTTAACATTTCTTAGATCCTGATGATGAACTGATGTTCGAAATATATAGATTAAAAAAAACGTAAGAAACGGTGTTTTATTAAGAAGAATCGTAATTTTGAAGCAATACAACATAAAAGAATAAATTGTAAAATTGAAACCGATTCAGCAACACAAAAATAAAATTGATAATTTTATCAATAATCCCTTAATTATTCTGTCAATCTCAACAATCTTATTGACTTAAAACGATGAAAAATATAATTGTAAATAATACAATCAAGAAATTAGCACAACAAAAATCAAGACTTGTGTTTCTCCTAAAATGTCGTCGAAAGCAAATTATACCTAATTTCATCAAAAGAAAAACAATGAAAATATCAACAAATTTTAAGTCTCAATGTAAAAAGGCTGTTAATACTGTTGAAAATGCTGTACATGATATAAATTTCAAGCTACTCAATGCGGAAATTCATGATTGCAGTTTTTTAATAAAGTCTTTTGAAAAAGAACTTAAAAATCAGTCTAGAGATATAATTAATGATCCAAATTACCAACAACTTTTGAGAGTAAATAATAATAGACTACACACAAAATTATTAAGATTAGAAAAGGAACAGAATCATCTTTCTGATATTCAATATGATGAATCAGTAATAAAAAACATTTCGGGTATTGTTATACCAAGAGAAATGATGGTTTTATTAAGCTTAGGACCGAAATTTATTCTACCTATTAATAAAGTACATGTACATGATTTAATAGCTGATATTGAATTCATAATAACAAGATACTCTGATGAAAACATAAGACGATCAATGCGAGCTAATCTTACTCATATAATCACGAACTATATAAGAAAAGCTAGAACATTTAATAAAGTTCAAAAATTTTTAATTAAGGCTACAAAAACTACAGCACAATTTCTTAAGGACCATTCTGATATTTACGTATCATGTAGTGATAAAGGTAACATTACTATTATTGCAAAAAAAATCATACTACAAAGAAAAAATGAATGAATTTCTTAATAATGTAAGTATTTTTGAACAACTAAGCACTGATCCAACATCATATTTGGAACTTAAACATAATAAATTAATAAAGCAATTACATGATAAAAATAATCCACAAAACCAATTTATAACAATTGGTCAAAAGAAATTTTTAACTACATATCCATTCCACCAAGAATATATGGCCAAATAAAAATACATAAAGAAAATAGACCAATTCGACCAATTGTTTCTACCATTAAATCTGTATCATACAATTTATCACGTTTTCTGGCAACAATTTAAAAAAAATCATTTAATCCAAAGTACTCAATTAAAAATTCAATAAATATTCCAAAAGATTTTAAGTTGGTATCTTTTGATGTTATTAATTGTTTTACCAACATTTCCACATTAGTTGCTCTTGGAATCATAGAAAGAGACTTTGATCAATATATCAGTAAAAATACTGCTATTCCAAAAAAGTTGTTTATGGACTTGCTCAAGTTTTGCCTGAATGAATGCAATTATTTTAGATATGAAGACAAAATATTACGTATGAAAACTGGACTTTTTATGGGTTCTAGCTTAGCACCGATTTTAGTTGAAAGAGTACTTGAAGACGTCATTGACAAAATGATGTTGAAATTAAATGTTACCCCTTTATTTTGGTATACATATGTTGATGACCATATTACTGCAATTCCAGAATATAACATACAGGATGTATTAAAACTATTAAATGATTACAATGATAATATTAAATTTACAGTTGAAATAGAAGAAAATAACAAATTAAATTATTTGGATACAACTGTTCACCATTTATCAAATGGAAAAATCATAACAAATTGGTACCAAAAACCAATTGCATCTAATCGTATTGTTAACTATTATTCAGCACATCCATTTCATATGAAAAAGAATACAGCTAAAAATTTCATTAAAAAAGTATTTAGTTTGTCACATAAAGATTTTTGGCATCAAAATCTGAAAAAAATTAAAAATATTCGAAATAAAAATAATTATCCAAATAAAATTATTGATAAATTCATCAATTCAGTTCGACAGCAAAATATAAATAACATAAATACATCACAAACAAGCTATACCTATCTCTCGATGACAAAAACTAATAATTCAATTTCTGATCAATTATCAACGCCACCTGTTAAATATTGTTATGTTAAATCACAAACTCAATGAGAATTTCTTGTCCTCGCCTAAGAGCGAATGCAAATTTAAATGTAACTGACACTAATAGAAAACATATGATTTTCTATTGTTGATTTACTTGAATAAACGTCACTACATTGCTAGGTCTGTCAAAAAAACAGAGTAGTATTTGGAAGATGACAAAGCCAATTGTGACAATATTTTGTTGTTGTTTTTGTTTTTTCTTTGATATTTTAAATTTTGAATCTCGCTCCTAGACGAGGACAAGAAATTCTCATTGAGTTTGTGATTTAACATAACAAATATCTCTAGAAATTCCAATAACAAAGTCCCCTGAAGATTTCCTTGGGCAGGAATGAAATCCGGATAGGGACACGCCTACATCAGATTGTTTTTCACAATTTGTTAAATAAGTTTTGGGACTTTAGCACATTTAATTACTATAAATGCAATTAATGTTTATCCCGATGAAAATAAATTAAAAAAAAAAAAAAAATAATAAATGTTTGTTTATTTTTTTTACAAACATATGTGGTTCATTTTGACTACAATTGTTAGTAACTCTTTTAACAGTAAAAACAAATGACATTGAATTTAATGAAATGTTAGTCGTCCTTTCTTTAAGTGAAATTTCATTTGTTTTTAACTACATAGTATTCTAAGTGTAGAAACAATTTATTAACTTTGAAGAGAATTTATTATTTCCAAAGCGATGTCCTCTAATAGAGCTCATGAAGTTTATATAAAACATACTTATAAAATACTTATACTAAATAAAAACTTCTGAAAAAAATCAGCACTGTTTCTGAATATTTACGGTAAAATCGTCAAGCTTTTTGTTTATTTCTTAAACATTTGTAAACTGCAGTTTATATGGTATTTCTGTCTTTTTCTCAAGGTTTCAGCGTATTTCTCAAGTTTGTTTTGGAGATTTTTTTTTAATATTGTCTATCCCAAATATTTAATAAAAAATTATAATATTTGTTTTATAATCAATTATAACATCAGAACATATGATTAAGATCATATTCATCAAACGTCCTGTTATCTGTAATACATATGACCAATACATCAGCTTTTACTGAAAATTTGCAACCGAAATTATTTTTAGAAATTAATATTATTTTGTTTTGAATGCTATCCAATTGATTAAAATGTTAACAACCCAGTGTAGAAACGGTAATGACATGTCATTATTTTTTACACTAACAGTAGTGACACCAGCTTACTCTCTGCATTACTTTAATACAAATAATAATAAGCTTACTAATAACCAGTTTATTTACCCTTTATATGAATACAAAAAATAATGCATTTCCATAAATAATACTTTAATCATTATTTTCAATATAAAGTAATGATCTAAAATTGTTTTGACATTCTATTTTTAGACTCATTATTTTTCAAAATATAGTAAGTACATATATAAATACGTATTTTTGATGTTTTGTAAGCTGGAATGTAATAGCATTGTGTACAAGCAAGTCATTTATGTTTTTATCTATCAAATATTACTTGTCAAAATAACTCAGATAGTAACTAGAGTGGTTGACTAATAACCTGGAGTTGCTTGTTCGAAACATGTGTGGGCACATTTTATTAAAAAATTTGTTTTAGACTCATTATTTTTGTCCATACTGATAAGCATATAGATAACAACATATTTTTTTTTTATTTTTTCATAAGTTCGTTAGTAATGATATGTCATTATATTGCCTGACATTTTCATATGAATGAAATGAAATTTGTAATGACAGTTGTAAGTACTTGCCATTACCAAATATGTTCTTCTATAACCACTTATATTATAATGCTTTTCTACACTGGAAACTTATAACTTGTTTTTAAAATTTTCACTTTCTTGGTATCCCCCTTTATCTGATGATAAAATATTCATTTCCAGTTAAAAAGGTAAGAGTGATTTTTTAAGAAATATACGGCAAATTAATCAATTAAATTGCTACTGTTATCTTAAAATATTATGAATATTAAGGAGATTCACATTAAATAACAATTGTACTAAAATAAATAGAAAGCATACAATTTAAATATAAGGAAAATGCTTAATTTAATATCAAACTATAGGCTGTGAATTGTATCTGTGCTATGTTCGCTTAACTCATCATTGACACTGTTCCATTTGCAGCCCAGCAGTTTTATGAGGCATTAGTTTTTTTTTTATAAATAAAGATAATAAAATAATCATAAAGATAATAAAAAAATCTAAGGTTTTTTCTGCAATTGTACAAAAAAAAAAAATGTTAAAAGAATTGCTCTAGAGTTGGAAAAATAAATTTTTGCCCCCTTTTTTTAAGAGGACATTTTTCAAAAAATTTTCGAAAATATAAAAAAAGACTTAACATTTATATTTCAGCTTAATGCTTATTGATGAAAAAATACGAAACTTTATTTCTCTGATAAAAATTATATTGTCAACTATATATAGTTTTTAAAAATCTGACCGATCAAAGTATAAACTTTTAAGTTAAGATGAAATACATAAAAATTTTCAAAAATTGTCCAAAATACAGTTAAATCTCCCTATATGTTTTCTCCGATCTTAATAAAATTTGTGTATGTTGCAAATAAGAAAAAAAAGGGAAACGTATTTTTTTAGCGGTCTAATTTGTCGTTTAAGGTTTAAAAGGTGAGGCCAAAGTTAATAAATTTTTGTATGGAGACATGTCTGAAACTAATGAAATGAAATTTTTAACGCACTTTTGATGTACTAAAAAAACGATTTTGATACCAATATTGACTATGTAGGCTTGCCATGTATTTAAAATATTTAAAATATACGTAAAAAAGCTCTATGGAAAAAATATAAAATCCGAACAATTACGAATGTCGGATAAAGCTCTGACACTCCCTCAATTATATTTAATAGGCATTAATATACATATTTGTTTAGCTTAATCCAACTGTAGTTCTTTAACAGCACTCTAGTTTAAATATCGCTTAAAACACATGTCCTTATAACAAAAATTCTTGAAAGTTATCGGACATGTTTCTTATACCAGTAAATGCGTCTCCAAAAGTTCCTTAATTTGGTACCCCATTTATTTAATTTTTATATGAAACAAACCGACATAAGCCGAAAAATCAAAAAACGGGGTTATTTTTGACACCACTTTTTTAATCCCTTCAAATTTTTTTTGTTTAAAGAGAAGTTACACTCAGGAAATTCTTCCTATTTATTAATGTGTTGCTTTCTTTTTAAAGGGGATAGAGCAGAGATGAAAGGTGGGGGAAGAAGAAGTGCTTCAGACATGGCACTGTAATTGCGCAAGATGATAAGTCTTAGAACAGTTGTTGCTCGCCACCTGATGGAGAGTTGGCTAACTTATTGAAGCTTTTTGATTCAAAACCCTGATTCATTATTTTACTTTGATGGTGTTAAGTGCTATGGGAACACCAAAGGCGGCCGCTGCGATACGTATGAGCGATAGAAAACTTATATATATTATTTTTCTAAATTGATGTTGTTGTCACCGGAAACCGAACCCGAGACTATCTGTGTAACAGCCCAACGCGCTAACAATTACACCACAACACCAAGATTGGAGAGCTAAAAAAATACATGTCCCTTATTTTTCTTTTCTTATCACATATTCGAATTTCATTAAGATGGGAGAGAACACATCGGGAGACTATTTGTAAGGGAATGTACCCTAATGTGCCCCTACACCTGGAATTGGGCTGGAATTTGGGCTATATAAGCCCTGCGGGAAATGGACCACTCACTGGTTTGGTCACGTGACTAGAACTTTGTGTGTACGAACCAGTCCTAAATTTGATTCCGTTATATGAAAGTGACCGGTACTTTTAACATGGGCTTGTCGTAGGAGCTGACAATTGCTACCTGTGAAGCACTTTGTGACGTGGCGAATAACTTGCCCAAGATAACATATCACCGTACCGACTGAAATGAAGATGCTACGGGACAAGTTAGAAGTAGGTAGTGTCAAAGTAT
The DNA here is from genome assembly GCA_021234595.1 of Delia radicum. Classification (NCBI taxonomy): domain Eukaryota; kingdom Metazoa; phylum Arthropoda; class Insecta; order Diptera; family Anthomyiidae; genus Delia; species Delia radicum. Next base: position 136,513,450 of record CM037855.1, on the reverse strand, counting down.
GACCATTTTAGGATTTATGTGATATGCAACAGAACCAGTGGGAAAAAAATTATCACTTGAATGGTGTAGGTGTACGTATCGTAGAACTGGAGAAAAATTGTTGAAGGAAAACTGGTCACATATTAAGCGGAATGTTTTCTGTTATAGGGGTAGTTTAGTGGAATAGTTTTGTAAAGTACCACTGCACTGGTCTAAGGGGTACATGTTACCGGGCATGCGAACAGTAATTAGCAAGTAACCTGTCACTTTTTATTCAGCGTGTGTCATATTATGTACGGCTTGCTAAATAGCCCGTCCGGAACCAGTCACTACACTTATCCAAAAACAGCGTGTCATACCACCTGTTCAAAAAAACCTTCAAAAAGGCACAACAAAAATCAATTTAAAAATTAGTTTATTTTGACTATACCCAACAAAAAACCATAACATTAAATTCATTATATCAATTTAAATTTGGAAAAGTACATAAACTAGACAAGAAGTCCGGATGTTCAAAATATAGATAAGTTTTTTCTTTATTTGCTAACATTGTATTATTAAACATTTTCTACAAATTTTTAAGTTCCAACACTTCTAAAAAGCACTTCATGAACATTTTAATTTTTTATGCTGCATTATAATTCTAGTTCACAGTAATATCTTTATAAAAAGAAGGAGCTGCATCAATTCAGCATTAAATTTAATGTATGACTTATAAAGCAGAGCAACAAAATATATACTCAGTTTTAATTTTGTTCCCAAATAAATTCTTAAAAATCGTCAATTACTTACACATAAAAAATCGTTCCAAAAAATCTTGTAAAATATCTAAACAAGATATTTCGAACGAAAGTGTTTTCAGTTTTTAAAAAGTTTGGTAGCTATATTTTAAAATTAACTTGCCAAACGAGTTTTAAAGTCGCGACGTTTGGCGAGAAATCGCCATATCTGACCAACTTAGTTACTGTCTAAACAGTTCCGTATTCAGTTATTTTACACCAGTGGAGTGTAACGTTTTCATTTCTACCGTCACAAAGTCGGTACATAAAAAATTCCTTCAGTGTTGTGTCCACTTTGTAGCAGTCAACGAACTGCATCCTTTGGTACTAGTTGACATGTTTTATCCACTGATAACGGTTTTGAACCAGTTCAATGCCCAGTAGCAACTTCATCTGCAACGACCCTAGTTGATTCAGTACATTTTAATGTTATGTTACTTTTTCTTCAGTTACGTGCTGTATCTGGTACCAACCACTGAATGTTTTGTCACCATAACCATAGTCACGTGATTGGACATTTCACCTAAAAAATAACACTTTTTGGTGCACCACAATTTTGGTTTCACCAGTTTCGTGACGTGCTCCCCAATCATATATCACAGAATTACCACTTTGGATCAATCGACCCTTCATTTCCCGCAGGGAAAAAACTAAGTGATGTATTCCAAGCCCAAATACATCAGCTTGTAGGGGTTTTTTTTTCAGCAATATATCATTTTCTTGTGGGAACTAATTTAAAAAAGTTTTATATCAATTTTCAAAACAACTCAAATAGGTCCCACTATAGAACATGTACCCTAAAGTGGAACTAAATAAAAGAACTATCTAAAAGCATATCAAATTGTTAGGGTGCTTAAATTTTTACAATTAGGTCCTTTAAGGTAAAAAAAACTCACGCTATATATCTGCGAAGATTGGTGGAAAAATATCCGGCGGATTTATGATATATCCTTAATGAAGTAAATATACTAAGAAAATAATTCATTATTTTGCCATTTAGTTAGTTAATCAATAATAATGCTTTGAAACCTAACAACATATTCAATATTCGGTGAATACTTCTATTATTTCAAAAGCTGATAACAATAAATGTGTAATACAATGATTAATAAAAAAATAAATAATTATCAACTAAACCTCACAAAATCACAGTCTATTTCATTGTATTGATATGATAATAATAACAAATTTAATTAGCCACAAGTGGCCAAAAAGTCTTATAAAATTAAACCTTTCTCCCACCGCAAAAAAAAAAACTCAATTGTTCTATAAAAACACTGAAATTTTTCCTAAATCAACAGTTCTATATCGTACTCTTAACAATAAACATTATTTATTTCCAAATAAAAAAAAAAAAATGAAATTTCTTGTAACTTTTTGCTTAATTGCTGCGTTGGCCTCTGTATGTATTGCCAGTAGTGCTTCATGGGGTAATCGCAAATCCAAAGATTATTTGTTATTTCGTGAGGATGTAGTACGTAATCAAATTAATTCAACTTATTGGAATGTTAATGTTGCATTTCCATCATATGTAAGTCTTTAACTGTGAAATTTCATAAAAAATTAACCTTTATGCCGAACTACAAAAGAGTCATTACTTTGCTACACTCATATAAATAAGTTTGTAAAAATAGCAGAAGTTAGTTACTAAAAACTAGTTAAAAATTACGTTGCAGGAAAAAACAGTAAACTTAGAACAATCGTTTTACTAAGTATTAGTAAAATAAAAACAGCAAAAAAAAACCTGTAAAATCTACTAAATTTTTAGTTGTTTACATGGAAACTATGCGCCATTTATTAAGGAAATTTTTGATTATAAATAATTAATACAGGTCTGTATAAAAAAGATAAATAAAATACAGAGTTGTATCTTTCCTTGGCTTGTCTTTACTATTTAATTAGAAAAATTTAGCTATTTGCACTTATTATAGTCCTTTAATTCAGAAAAAAATGTTTCCCTTTTTTAATTTTTTTTAAAAAAGCTCTTTAATATTTTTTATATTGCTATTTTTTATTAGTTTATACACAGAAGAAACTAAAAACGGGTTTTGATTAAAAAATTTATTGAATCAATTAATATTTTAATTGATTTTGCACCTATCACGGCAATGATAATATCAATTAAACCTTTTATTAAAATTAAGAAGGAAAAAAGTTATAAATAACTTCTACAAAAAAATATGATACTCACAAAAAAAGTGTGTGATCTATACATTGGTATGTGTGTTTTTTGCAATGCTAAGTCTGTTTTTGTGTGTGCTTGTTGCTTGTTTGTAAACTTGAAATGTATTTGGTATTTTATACTGAAAATTTTCTATTTATGCATACAGTGTATGCAAAAATAATATGATAATTGCGTCTGAAATAAAATCTGTATTTATATATTTAAAAGTCAATAAAAACATTTATGGATTCAATTAAATATTTGTTTAGAAGCAAATTAAATTCCAATCAAATCTTTAATTAGATATTAGATATTTTAGGTTGATAATTTTTTCTGTGTAATAAATGTTTCTAAATAATTTTCTAATACGACATCTTCACTTCAAGTTTATACTGACACAATATCACAAAATACACAATACTGAAACGCAAACATCGCATTACAAGACCCCTGCAGATTTTGATTATCAAATAAATATTTTTAGACTTTAGTAAATTCAGCAAAAAAAAATTTGTTAAAAATTTAGTATTTCATCAATTCAAATTCAGTTTGAACTAAAATTTAGTTTAAAACTTGTAAAGTTGAATTACTAACGGTTTTACTAATTTTTCTACGAACTTTTTTCTATGAGTGTATCATCGAAATTATATTGACTTACGAAGTAGTTTATTTATTGTACTCTAAAATAAAACTAATCTATAATTTGAATTAAATTTTTTCTAAATTTTTTTACAGGGTCAAGTAAATAAAAAAACGATTACAGCCATTTATGTCTATGATCGTTTTACAAATAGTTCTGGAGCTCAACCCACTCTTTATTCCGGTGGTCCTGGTAAAAAGCAAGCCACCATAAATTTAAGGAGTCAATTTTCTAGAGGTATTAACTCTTTCGTTGAAATTTATGGAAAATAAATATAAAAACATGAGAAAATTGTAATATTTTGATATGATGAATAAAAAAAAAAAAAAAAAAATGATATTTATTGTAATTCTCAATGAGTTAAGAACCTTATTTTAATATTAATGACATGAGTTCTAAATGGATTTTGTTTTTATCAAATTAATATAAATACTTTCATAATTAATTAATATTAATCGAGATGATTTTATCATAAAAATTCAAAGAGTTTTGACATTAAAGGGATTGGCGTATTTTTAATTTTTCTAGATTTTTTTTTTTTTTTAATTTACAAAATTTGACATTTTATTTATTATTTAAATATACTAGATTTTTAGTGAACAAAGTTTTTATGTACAATGTGCAGTTTATGAGCAAAAATGGTCAATGTCAAAATTTCGTAAAAGTCTAAAAAAAATTTCTAACAAGCAAACAGTGGTGAACATGCAGATTTTAATGAAACTTTGAAATGTTGTTGAGGACGGAAAAATAATAGACAAGTATTTTTTTAGTGCGCAATCGCACGTTTAGGCGTTAAAAAGGAGAGTAAAAATAACAATACTTTAGTATAAAAACATCTTTAACATTTAAGAAATTTATATCTTTTTGTACGCAGTATTGAAGTACTCGAGAAAACGGTTTCCACTTATTGCAAATATCTAAAAAAAAATGGGTTAAAAGACTCTTCGGATAAAGTCGTGTTAATGCCGAACGATTACGAAAATTTAAAAAATCTAAATCTATTTTATATGTTAGTTTGAACTCAAACCATCAACAACTTCCCATACAAATGTGATATTTGAAAAAATATTTTTTTTTAATACCAAAAATCTTTGGGCATGGGATGCAGTGAAATACCTCCCCATCAAATAAATAAAAATTAAATAACATTCAATGAAGTAAGTCCCAAGAAAAGAAAAATTAAATAACTTTCAAACCAAAAAAAAAAAAAAAATAATAACTGACAAAAGTAATGAAATAATTTCCAAGAAATAAATTAAATAAGTCCCAATGAAATATAACCCAAGAAAAATTATACAAGTCCCAAAAATTTGTATATAATTATAAACATCCCGACACAAAATATACGACATCAAATCCAATGTTTGACACCAGGCACGTAGAAAGGGGGGCTTTTTCGATTTTTTATTTTGAATATGTATATTTTTTTTTTGTAACCCGGGGAAACACAAAATATGTGGACACTAGGTTTCAACTTTTTTGATACATTTTTACCTATAAACACGTAATGGGCAATAATGTATTAATAATAAAAATCGCTTCCAAAGGTTATTTTGCAACAAAAACCTCCCGCATAAAGTGAATTTCCTTAAAATGCATCTTTTTAAACATTTAAGTTGTACTAGTTGACCAATAATACTGCACAACATATTTTAAATAACTTTTTACTTATTGTGTTCGTTATTTTGCGAATTTTGATGTCTATATCGCGAAACACTTCAAATTTGAAAACGTTTGTGTCCTTTATAACGATGCATATCCAATTACGTTGACATTATATTTACGTTAAAATTTAGCTAACGATTCATTTTTAGTTTAATTAAACAAAAAGAGGATTATGCGGAAACCTTTTTGAAAACCGCGAAAAAATAAAATTACGTTACTTTATATATAGACGGCTAGGGTAGCTAACATTTGATAATTGCAAACAAAAAAAAGTCAAAAGTTATAACCCTACACTCAAGGAACTTCTGCTTTAAAAATTTGTAGTTTGGGTTGTAATACAGTTTCTTTGTTTTTAATGTAAATGTCAGTCATTTGTATATCAGAATTAATTTTTTACTAACCTTGTAGTTCATTAAAAAAACAAACCACATCAAATGACTGTTTTATAATTTTACGCTCGTTTTTTGTTATTTAAAAAAATAAATGTTTGTTTATTTTTTTTACAAACATATGTGGTTCATTTTGACTACAATTGTTAGTAATTCTTTTAACAGTAAAAACATATGACATTGAATTTAATGAAATGTTAGTCGTCCTTTTTGCAAGTGAAATTCCATTTGTTTTTGACTACAATTGCTGTCGCCTTTATCTACACAATATCCTTAGTGAAAATTATCCGATTAAAATAAAAATAATATAGTGCTTTATATAATCATACGAAATTTAATATAAGTCTTAATACCCCTGCAAAAATTTTCCAAAAAGGTAAGCGGGTGTGTAATCAAGCATTTTGGGCAGAAGGCATTCCTTACTAGATTACCTACTCGATTCTTTTAACAGGGCGTGAGACTAAAATAATTGATTCTTTAGAATGGATTATTTTTTTTACCGAAGAACCATTTACTTTATATTTTTAAGAACTACATACATTTTTTAATAAAGAAATAGTTCCATTGTAAAACTACGAAGTACTTACACAAAAAAAATAAATAAATAGTTCCCTAGAAAAAATAAGAAGTACTTAAATTTAAAAAAAAGAAGTAATTCCATAAGTAAATTCAACTTTTACTCACACGTGATTCTCCTAGGTCACTCAAATATAACGATCTAAACTCATACGGAAATAAAATCCTAAAAAGTGAAACTTCGAATTGTTATGATAACATGGGATTGTCATAATTTTGGAGCTATAAACCACAAAGAAATATAAATTTTTCAAAAAAAAGAACAATTCAAAATTGAAAAACAAAAATATGACTTTTTTTACACTCACTCACGATAACGTCAGTAATTTCAACGTCCATTCACAATTTTCTGCTCACGTGTGCTTCCCTAATTTATACCTAACCATAACAAAATTTAGGCAACATGCAATTTCTGTTTTTAGTATTATTTTCCTGCAAATAAAAATTTGTTTGAAAATATATATGAGATAAATTCCTTTTTCAAAATTAGGAACTACTTCCAATAACGTCCTTTTATTAAGAAACAGTATATGATTACTTCTTGAGTACAAAAAGTTATACATATAAGTTAATAACATTGTTATTTTCTTTTAAGTAAATAATTACTTTGTTATTGAGTTCATGCTTTCTGGTTTAAATTTAAAGAATTGATTACAATACTACTTGCTTTTTTGACTCTATCGTTGGAATGAGTTTGGTATTGCAGTTACTAAATTTGGCAATGAGATATGTAAGCAAGTGTGGGCATCACCTTCTTTTTGGAATGTGTAATTTTTTCCTGGGACAGTTTTATCCGAGAAATGGGGCCATATAATTATATAAGTTTGCATTAGTTTAGTTTTAAATTGATAATATCACATAAAATTACATCCAGATAATGGCGCAATACAATTTAATCCGATTTTATATAGCGGTATATATGCCCAGCAAAAAATTTCCAAAAAGGTAAGCGGGTTTGTAATCAAGCATTTTGGGTAGAACGCATTCCTTACTAGATTACCTACTCGATTCTTTTAACAGGGCGTGAGACTAAAATAATTGATTCTTTAGAATTGATTATTTTTTTTATCGAAGAACCATTTACTTTATATTTTTAAGAACTACATACATTTTTTAATAAAGAAATAGTTCCAATGTAAAACTACGAAGTACTTACTCAAAAAAAAAAATAAATAAATAGTTCCCTAGAAAAAATAAGAAGTACTTACATTTAAAAAAAAAGAAGTAGTTTCATAAGTTAATTCAACTTTTACTCACACGTGATTCTCCTAGGTCATTCAAATATAACGAACTAAACTCATACGGAAATAAAATCCTAAAAAGTGAAACATCGAATTGTTATGATAACATGGTTTTGTCATAATTTTGGAGCTATAAACCACGAAAATATAAATTTTTCAAAACAAAAGAACAATTCAAAATTGAAAAACAAAAATATGACTCACGCACAATTACCCTCGAAAATTTTTTTTACACTCACTCACGATAACTTCAGTAATTTCAACTTCCACTCACAATTTTCTGCTCACGTGCGCTTCCCTAATTTGTACCTAACCACAGTTTGACAAAATTTAGGCAACATGCAATTTCTGTTTTTAGTACTATTTTCCTGCAAATTAAAATTTGTTTAAAAAAATATATGAGATAAATTCTTTAAAATTGTATAACTTCTTTTTTCAAAATTAGGAACTACTTCCAATAACGTCCTTTTATTAAGAAAAAGTATATGATTTCTTCTTGAGTACAAAAAGTTATACATATAAGTTGATAACATTGTTATTTTCTTTTAAGTAAATAATTACTTTGTTATTGAGTTCATGCTTTCTGGTTTAAATTTAAAGAATTGATTACAATACTACTTGCTTTTTTGACTCTATCGTTGGAATGAGTTTGGTATTGCAGTTACTAAATTTGGCAATGAGATATGTAAGCAAGTGTGGGCATCACCTTCTTTTTCGAATGTGTAATTTTTTCCTGGGTGTATATCTGAATTGCTACTAATATATACAAAATAAGCTATAGTTGTATCCGGTTTTTGATTTTAAAACTTCATTAAAATCTGAGATATTTGCAGAAATAATTACCGTCAAATACGGGTTTTGCTTCAACGTTATTAACCTTTTAGACTTTAACCACTTGCAAAAAGATTACAACTTTAAAATTTGTAACAAATTCCTTCCCGTTTGGACATTTTATTTTATTCATAAAATTCTCTTGAAATTACCTAAAAACTAAGTTGTTTGAAAAAAACTTTGAAAATAAAAAAAATATAATAAAAACTAAAATATAATGAAAATGAAGATTTTATGGAATTTAGTAACTTACACCATTGAATAACAAACACTGAAAAAACGTTAAAACTTAATTTAGCTTTATACATTAAAAAAGCCTAAAACTAAATTAAGAACTCCGAATGTTACAAATGAAACAAGTTCTTTTCTTTAAGGGTTCCTACGTCTTCTGTGTATAAGGTGTAGAAACTTAAGAACCAGAAATAAATCAATTCAAAAGACTAAAATTGGGGTAAATTTCGTATATAAAATTATACACAAAATGATATAGACAGTTAATTGTATTATTGTATTGATGTACTACATATTTATTTCCAAAATATGAATGAAAAATTTTCTAGTGTGACTCTGCATGGGGAAATACAATTCAAAATTAAATTGTGATTTGTTAAATATGATATAATATCTAAATATAAATTATTTTGCAATGTCTAGTTATATAAAGGGTCCGCCAAATAACTTTTTTTTTTTTTTGAAAATGCTATAAAAAAAACTACTAAGTATTTTCTCAAATTTCTTTTTTATTTGTTGAAAGTACAATCCTTGCGGTTAATAATGGAAAGTAATTTCATTCAAATGACTACCTCGGCTGGCCATGCAGTAGCCTACAGGATCGGTCCAATTTTTAAGCACATTATCGATTGTGTGCAGCTGTATTTCACCAATGGCTTCACGAATATTTTCCTTAAAAGCGTCAATTGTCTCTGGCTTGTTGGCGTAACACTTATCTTTGACGGCACCCCACAAATTATAGTCCAACGGTGTCAAATCGCAGCTCCGATGTGGCCAAACGACATCAGCTCTGCGGCTGATAATGCGATCTTCAAAAACAGGGCGCAAAACATCGAGTGTAGCTTCGGCTGTGTGGCACGTAGCGCCGCCCTGTTGAAACCAAATGTTGCCAATATCATCCTATTCGTTCAGCGGAAGGATAAAACTAATTATCTGACATGAGCTAAGTGTTACCATTCACGAAATAAACACTAGTTGAAAAAAAAGTTAGATGGCGGACCCTCTATAACGTCATTATTAATTAGATAAGTTTTAGTGTATTCTAAATGCAATATTATATTGAGCGAGATGCGATAAGACGCAACAATATCTGATATCATATTAATATTTTTCGACGAAGTTAATTTTATAAATGAATTTATATAATTATATCCGGTTAAATACACTGGCAGATAAAAACTTATAAGGGTATATAAAATAATGAATTATTTTATGCAAACATTTTAACTCGGAAAATTAAAGATCTATAACCGTTCAAAAAAATGAAGTATTTTTTACTCGTGAACTCAAAAGTTTCAGAGTTTGCAGACAAATTAAAAGGCAAATATCCTATATAAATTGCCTGAGACTTACAATAAAGATTTTCGGATGGGTTCCCTTTGAACATAATAAAATTCGGATAGCTAATAAAGAGCAAAAACATATCGCTCATTTGCTGCAAGAACGGCATAACTCAAAATTTTCGATTTTGAGATAAATGCGGTTTAAGTGTTCAATTGACTATAGCTCTAACGAAAAATGAATTAATGTAAATATTTTGATATCATCTTGTAAATCAACTTATATTTAATATATCCGTATAGAAAAAAGTAGAGTAAAAAATGTTTAATAATTGTTTTTCGATGGAAAATTGTTTATACTTTCAGTTATGACGTTATTGCTGCTAAAGTTCATTGATAGTAGTGTAGTAAACTAAAATGTGTCGTTCTTAATGCAAAAAAAAAAAGTTTATGATAAACATTTTTCCAACAATAATGGCATATTTTGTGTTATAGCTAGTTATAATCAGATGATTTTTTTCAACAAAACAGTCACATCACAAAATATGCCAGTATATAAGAATTTTTACTACACAAAACATATTTTACCTTTCCACTTATAAAGGCACACCGCAAATTATGTCGCTCTTTCCGAAAACAAAAACCTTAACGAATGTGGCGTAACTAACGATGTGTCGTTGTTGTGAGTAAAAGAAGAGCGAAACATAGGAATAGAAATAACGGCATATACTCGTCTCACACGTTCTGAACACTAGATACAAAATGAGTATTTTACACAAGATAGAACATGATATTGCCAATATTTCTGTATTATTAACTCAAAAATCGAGAATTTTGAATTATGCCGTTCTTGCAGCAAATGAGCGATATGATAAACTATTTTTCAGCGGCCCAATCCCATGTTTTGGGGTTTAAAAGTGGCGTTGAAATTTAACACATCTTTGTATGAAAATATGTTTAAAGTTTAGAAAATTTAGACTAAAATAATCGAGAAAACACACATTTTGAAAGCCATTTTAACACTATGTCGTGGACCCAGGCTGCCACTTATTTGAATTATATGCAATATTGATGAACAAATTATTCACTATATTTTCTCCTGTTTCATATATTCCATTTTTTTTAAGATCGGAGGGAGCCCATTGGGGCTATACTCCGTGTCTTGTTTTAAAAAAATCGTAAAATTTCCAAGCTCGTTAGTGTGATTGTAGTCTGCAAGAAATAACGATAATGAAAATGAAGATCTTTAGCCAGATCGAAATACTAGTATCAACCTAGTTAATATGTTTGATTTGCTTTATTTTTGTAAATATACGGAGGTTGAAAGCTCGTTATAAATGGAAAATAACATAAAAATAATCTCGATGTATATAAAAACAAAAAACTAATATAACTGTGAAAAAATATACAATTGGAAAATTTAAAAATATACGTGACATCGCCCAGGCATTATTTAAACTAAATTATGTATTTCCAATCCACTTTGATTTATATTTTTTACGATTTCAAATGCTTTTCAAGCGTGCTTTTGTGTTTACCTTTAATTTTTGACTTTTTCTTCAATAATTACAAATTTCTTTTTTTAAATAAAAACCCTTTAAAATTTCTAAAATATCAATATAATACAATGACTAGCTCATTATTAAATGTCGCATTTGAAGGAGCGCCGACCGAAATTTATTTACATTAAGTCTAATAAAAAATTGTGAAAATTTGAGTCAAATTGGACCAGGTTAACACATGATGCATGTCAAGCAAAGTGTATGGCTTAAATTTATTTCGAAAAATTTAAAAAAAAATATTCTCTATGGGCTGAATACGAGTCGCTTTAATTTATTTTGAGATATCGTAATACAAGGTGGCGCAAAAATAACCTTCCGATGTTTTTTGGCTGTAATTTAAAAAAAATGAAAAACTTTGATTCTTCTTGTGGATTATTTTTATTTGGTATTTTAATTTTTTTTACATCAAGTCGAGAATATGATGTCATGTAAATGGCCGCCGCCACAGTTGATTGTCATTTGAGCCCTTTTTATGGCATTTTCCATCACTTTGGCCAAAACTTCCGGCGATAGGTCCTCACATTCTTGACGGATATTGTCTTTAAGAGCTGCAAGAGTCTGAGGCTTGTTGACATAAACCCGCGACTTCAAAAAGCCCTACAAAAAGAAGTCTGGAGCGGTCAAATCAGGCGATCTTGCTGGCCAGTGCAAATCGCCAAAACGGGAGATTAGGCGCCCGGGAAATGCATCCTTCAGCATATCGGTTGTGGCACGTGCAGTGTGTGCCGTTGCACCGTACTGTTGGAACCACATGTTTTCCAATCCCAATTCATCAAGTTGCGGCAAAAAGAACTCGTTGATCATTGCTCTGTAGCGCTCACCATTCACAGTAACCGTTTGGCCCGCGACGTCTTCGAAGAAAAAAGGTCCGATGACTCCTCCAGCGAAAACAGCACACCATACAGTGACTTTGAGCGGGTTTTATGGCTCTTCGTGGGTTACACGCGGATTTTCAGTGCCCCAGAAGCGTAAATTTTGCTTATTTACGTACCCGCTAAGATGGAAATGGGCCTCATCACTCATGATTATTTTTGATGAAAAATCATCTTCCTCTTGGTGGTGATTAAGGATGGCTTGAGCGTATGTTACACGCGATTGGCGGTCAGCAGCTAACAGCTGATGCACCGTCTGGACTTTGTGCGGAAACATCTTCAAATCTTGTACCAAAATTCGCTGTAAAGACCGTCGACTGATACCCATTTGCGTGGCACGTCGTCTGGTCGATGTCGACGGCGCTTCCATGACATCCTCGGCTACAGCAGCAATATTCTCTGCAGAACGGCTACTCCGGGGTCTGCCACGCCTGGCAGCATCTCGTGTTGTGCCAGTCTCTTCGAGGCGAGCGGCTAAACGTCGCAGTGTTTCACCAGTAGGCGTTGGACGGCCAGGAAATCTGCGACGAAATTCACGTTGTGCCAAAGTCACCGACCGATTATTGGTCAAATAAATAGTCACCAATATTCCGCGTTCTGGAGCAGTGTAGCGTAACATTGTTTATTAACGTGTATTTCGCATGTGTTTACTACACAAATGTCAAAACAGAACTGACATTAGGGGCCAATCGCAAAATTTATAGCATTTTCTGATAGGAGGATTACTTTTGCGCCACCTTGTATATATCGTTAAAAAATACTAAAAAGTATGGTACCAGATGCGTGCGTTGCAAACAAAATTAAAGTAAAAAGATTGCACTGTAAATAAAGTATCAACTTTAGAATTGACACACTACGGCATATGTAAACTCAAGTTTGGGTCGTAGTGGTATCTCCGTAGTGGTATCTCGGTTTTAAAAGATTATGTCAAAATACACAGAAAAAATTATTGACAAAAAAATTCAATTAAAAAATTACCAGATTTCAAACTAACTTTCAATTAAATGTTTAATAATATGTTATTCTTCTTAGTTTAAACGAGCTTAAGATTATTTATTTCCAATATTTCGTCTCCACATTGGGTGACTTCTTCAGGGAACATATATTAATTGTAAAATTTGTTCCCTGAAGAAGTCACCCAATGTGGAGACGAAATATTGTAAATAAATAATTAATAAATAAGTGATCTTAAGCTCGTTTAAACTAAAAAGAATAAAATAAATGAAGATCGAAGAAAACTTAATATGTTTAATATTATGTATTAACTGTTTACTTGAAAATGAATTTGGTATTGGGTATACAAGTTAATAATGTCGATTTGGACATGATATTATCGATTGTTGGTAGAAGCTTACGGTCAAAACGGCTCAAAAAACTTGTGAACGATGGTTTGCGAGATTCAAAAGTGGTGATTTCGACACAGAAGACAAGGACAGGCCTGGTCAGCTGAAAAAGTTTGAAGATGAGGAATTGGAAGCATTACTCTACGAAGATTGTTGTCAAACGCAAGAAGAACTTGCGTTATCATTGGGAATCACACAACAAGACATTGCCCTACGTTTAAAAGCATTGGGATTTATTCAAAAGCAAGGAAATTGGGTCCCATATGAATTGAAGCCAAGAGACGTTGAAAGGCGATTTTGCATGTCGGAAATGCTGCTTCAACGCTACAAAAAGAAGTAATTTTTGCATCGTATTGTTACTGGTGATGTAAATTGGATACATTATGATAACCTCAAACGCAAAAAATCATATGTTAAGCCAGTTAAAGTTAAACCAGTTAAATCAACGCCGAAGCCGAATATCCATTTCGCCAAGGTAATGCTCTGTATTTTGGTGCTCTGTTGAAATCGGGTCAGACGATCACAAGTGACCTGTACCGAACACAATTGATTCGTTTGAAGAGAGCAATTAACGAAAAACGACCAGAATATTCGAACAGACACGAGGCCATAATCTTTGGAAAACAGTGAATGGGAAGTTTTGCCTCACCCGTCTTATAGCCCAGACCTTGCCCCTTCTGACTACCATTTGTTTCGATTGATGCAGACCGCCCTCTTCTGAACAGGGTATCATAAATGGGCTTGATTCATTCCTTACCTCAAAACCGGAGCAGTTCTTTTGGCGCGAAATCCATATGCTACCAGAGATATGGGAAAAAATAGTGGCTAACGATGGATAATAACTTTAAATAATGTATCAATTCATTTTGTTATTATAATAAATGCAGTATTCAAGCAAAAAAATCGACATTATTAATTATTAACTTGTATACCCAATATCAACAAAAGTTAATGTTTTAATAATATCTACTAAAAATTAGTTTGAAATAAAAAACAGTTTATAAATTTGTAATGTATATGAATAAAACTATAATTAAAAATAATATCAATTAAATAGTAATAAATTATTTGAGTTATTACTAAAATTTCCTCAATAGGACCGAATTCTTAAACTTCTAACAGAATCAACAATTATTTTTTATTTTTTTTTTTTTTTATTTGTTGCTGCAACTAATTTAATAAAAACTAACAAGCAGCTTATATCAAATACATAGGTTAAAATATATATATATATATATTTTTTATGAAGAAAAATATATTGTGAGCCTGCGCTCCATATCAGTTACATTAGCTAGGGATGATGCTTCCGAGTTAACATGTTCTTGTAGTCTTTCATGATGTTTTGTTGCAAGTTTATGAATAACAGACGATGCCATTTCCACACTCAGGTCACTATGGAGATCAGATATGCGGATTAAGGTGGAGTGAAAATGTGTGGACTTTTCCAAAATTCTTTTTTTTCCAACGTCATATCGATGAAAAGTTGCCTTGCGATAAATGAATTTAACATACAAAATTTTACCGACTTGTCTTGATGCTTTGATACAACAAAGCAATTGAATTTCAGGAAAAAAAGAAACATTTTTTTATATTATTATTTATTAAATAAATGATTAAATGTATAGTTAAATGATTAAATATAAAAATACACAGTTAAATATGAAATTGTATTTTGAATTAAAATTAGGCATTTGTTGACGCGATAGTAGCCTTGCCCTAATGAAATCATCTCGTTTATTTTCCCCACAAACTGCACTTTAACATTCTGTCACCAACTTGATGCAGCGCTCTACGGCTTGTGTGTGGCATGAAAAATCATGAATATTCTGACATGTGCCGAGACCGTTGTTGACAATGTTTTTCAAGGTTTCATCAGACATATTTAAAGTGAGAGTGGCTCAGTTACCTCAGCTACCTCACAGTCTTGCCACGTAATAATGTCAGCATAATCTTTGGCATCGAAATTGAGTTTAGGCACCTTAAACTCCCGAAGTCCTCGAGCATATCCTGATCTTGCTTTTATGATTCTTTCATATGCTAGCTACCGAATAATTTCTCTGTCATTTCCAAGCATAGCAATAAGAACGTTCTCTGGGTGACCGAAATATCCATTTCGTTGGATTACCTTGTCAATGATCATCTTTAAATCAGAGTTAAAATATCGACTCAGGCTAATTGTTTGCCACAGGTGCTTTGCTCCGTTTGTTCACGATTGATTACATTTTATTGTAAACCACATCGGACCATAAACTTTCATCACGTACGTGGCTAATACCACTAACTTTTCTTTAGGTTCGGTTTTAGTGGCAAGCAATTTAAGAATTCTATTAGAAGTTGTTAGCCATCAAGAATGGTTAAGGGGTCCAGGGTTAATATTGGTTAAATCAGAAGCAAATATACCAGTGCTGATAGCGATCATTATATCGTATAGATATTTTTGGTCGGTACTCAACTCATTCCTAATAATTTCAGGCAATACTGTTGATATTGCGGTGAATTCGACTATTGGCCTTGTTTGACAATTTTGTAATTCAGATCTAAATTTAACAACAAATTCCGCAGTGGTAGTTCATTAGAATGCAACTGACAGATAAACCACTGCAATGGTCTGTTTAGTCCTTCTTCCATCAGCCGAATAATACCACCTTTGAAACCCGTATTCACTACTGTTCCATCGTAGCCAAGAACAGTTATTTCACTCAGTATTACCGACTTAAAATTCAAGTGAGTTATTATAGTATCTTTAATACCTTTAGCAGTTCCCAATTCACATGTAACGTGCCCGAAATAGTCGCTTCCTGGTTCCGATAAAATCACATAATGATCTTCCATCTGGCGTTTTCTGTAAAATTTCCCTTCTTTCTGAATAATAACCAAAGTTTTGTGCTTTTTTCCATCAAAGTACATACCGTATATGATTTTATTGCGATTTGCTTCTTGTAGAGTTGATCTGACTTAAGCTCTCTCACGGCGCAACTTCGAACGATCAATAACACTACTTGGATCGTTTGATGAAATAATGCCAACATCTTTTAAGACAGAAGAAGCTATAATGGCAGCGGCTTTGTCAGAAACTCCAGTACGATCGCAGGCAAGGGCTAACGATGGAAAATTTAATCTCTTTTTTTTGAGGCGGCGAAGCTATTTGTTTCAACTGTTCCGGTTTTTTATGGTTATGTCTAAAAGATGGCACAATTAAGCTATCGCATGAGCTGCTGCTTTCGTTTGTGTTTAATAATGACCTAGAAGAGCAAACTTTTGGCAGGTATTACTAAGCAACTACACTGTTCAACAAAATCAAATTTTTTCTAAAATTACAAGGTCCGACCAATAAATATTGATAAAAGAGACAAAAAAAAAGACTCGTGTATCGGCGTTTCATTTTAGGGGGAGTTAAAGTTTCCCCCAAATGCAAATTTTGTATTGTCAATCGGTATAGAAAATCGAGTAAAGCATACGTTTAAAGTATATGGTGTGTTCACCAAATTTATGTAAAATGTTACGGGAAATATTTTTGTAGAATATGTTAACCCTCTAACTCCTCAAGGTAAGGGTATTTTTTGTCCTTCTTTTAAAAAATAGCAAAAACACCATTAAAACAGGTATTTTATGGGTTCAAATGTTAAAATGTTACTATAAGTCCCAGAATTCACCAAAATCAAACATTTTTGGAGATTATGTTAACCCCCTAACTCCTCAGGTAAGGGTTTTTTTTGTCCTTCTTTTAAAAAAGAGCAAAAAAACCTTTAAAACAACAAATTAAAATGTTAAAATTTTACTATAAGTCCCTGAAAACACCAAAATCAAACATTTTTGTAGAATATGTTAACCCTCTAACTCCTTAAGGTAAGGGTCTTTTTTGTCCTTCTTTTAAAAAGAGCAAAAAACACCTTTAAATCAAATCACAAAACAAATTATGAACACAATATATGCACCGCAAATTGACACGTTTTCAGTACAACAAGAAATATAGCACTTGATTATTGTTTTGATTTTTTTTTTGTTTTTGTTGTAATGTAACTGATCTAATAAGCCAAAGAACAGCTGTGAAATCTATCAAAATTTATAGGTCGGACCTTGTAATTTGTTTTTGTGTTGTACAGTGTAATGCAGTGCAATTGCGTAGAGCTAAAAAAAAATGTAATTAATGAATACTTCCTATCCAAATTTACTATCGAAGGGAAAATAATAGAGATATTACTGATTTTAGTTTAATTTGAACTATTATATGTTCATGCTTTGTTTTTGGGATACTTTAAAATAAAATTCTTGATAAATGCGAAACTAACCCTAAGCTCTCTTTTGTTGTGTCTTATTTCTGACTTTCTGGTTGAATTTTCCGTTTTGGTGTATTCAGGGACTTATAGTAAAATTTCACGGCGAATATTTTTGCGGAACATTAAATCCGTGTTTTGAAGGCGTTTTTGCTCTTTTTTTAAAAGAAGAAAAAAAAAAGACCCTTACCTTGAGGAGTTAAAGGGTTAACATATTCTACAACATATTCTACAAAAATGTTTGATTTTGGTGTATTCAGGGAATTATAGCAAAATTTTAACATTTTAACCCAATAAATACCTGTTTTAATGGTATTTTTTGCTCTTTTTAAAAGAAGGACAAAAAACCCTTACCTTGATTAGTAAGAGTGTTAACATATTCTACAAAAATGTTCCCCATAACATTTTACATAAATACTTTAAACGTAAGCTTTACTCGATTTTCTATGCCGATTGACAATACAAAATTTGCATTTGGGGGAAACTTTTCAAAATTTTGTTTTGAAAACGTTGAATTATATCTATATTAGTTTTTGCTGCACAGCCCTAGAGTTGCGCACCGTATATCCATATTGGTTTCAGCATTTGATTGTATATTAATAGTTTGTTTTTTATTGATAGTGTTGACTTTCTTCCAATCAACCATTTCAGTTTTTTATATTTAAGTTCAAGTTCCATATATTTAGTTTTAATATGCTCCTTCCATCGTAATTTTGCATTTAACGTCATGCCAAGATATTTTGCCTTATTTGCATATGGGAGGTGGGAATATATCTTAGTGGTTTGTTTGTAAAGTCTATATGTACAGTAGGGTGGGTCGATTTGAACATCTTAATGGGCGCTTCGCGTTTCTGATTCTTGGGATTGTACTGAGCAAAAAAGTCCACTAGACCATACGTCTACGGTGAAAATCGAGCTTCCACATTTTGACTTTTTAGCCGTATTTTGTGAAAGTAACAATATGTGGGATGGACATATTTCAGGAAGTAGGAGGAGCTTATCCAAGATTATGGTGTCAATCTCTTCTTTGGAAGATTCTCTAGCATAGTATTGCATCAATCATATTTGTAAGTGGAGTTTAAGGGGTTAATTTTTAATTTCAAAATAGGGTTTTTTTGTCGTAAAGTCAAAATGTGGAAGCTCGATTTTCACCGTAGACGTATGGTCTAGTGGACTTTATTGCTCAGTACAATCCCAAGAATCAGAAACGCGAAGCGCCCATCAAGATTTTTTTCCTTCCATACTAATCGCCCCACCCTAATGTACAGACTTAGTTCCGTTTAATTTTAGATTCCATTTCTTTGTCCATTCTATTACAATATCGAGCGCAGTTTGTATGTTTTGGATGGATTCGTCCACAGTTGTTGCCACTGAGAGCATTGCTGTGTCATCGGCAAACGTTGACATTGTTGTATTTTCTAACTCTGGTACATCACATGTGTATAACAGATATAGGATTGGTCCTAAAATGCTTCCTTGAGGTACTCCTGCCTTTATTTCTTTCAAGTCTGAATATACTTCTTGTTTCATACGAAAATATCTTCCAAATATATACGATTTAATCACACACAGAGAAAAGTTTTGTTATTTGCCAACTGAAATTCGGTTACTTCGACTCGAATTCGGTTATTACGAATTTCAATCGGTTGGTAAAACTGAACATTAGTATACACAACAAAGTTCGGTTAGTTCAACTGTATTTTAGTTGTTAGACCCATAATACTTAGAAATCTAATATAAATATCGTTGTACCAACTGAATTTTTAAGTTGCTACCATTAATATACACTTTTCAATTCGGTTGTCACTTTATTTCTCTGTGTGCAGGTTACAATAACTGTTGGGTAGTTTAGATGCGAGTTTTGCAATTAAACATGTATACCAAACCTTATCAAATGCCTGGGAAACATCCAGAAAAATGGCAGAGCAAATCTTTTTTTTTTCTAGAGCCTTCTCTATAACGTGTGTGATTCGATGAACTTGGTCTATCGTAGAGTGTTTGTTTCTATCAATAATTATTTGAACTGAAACTCAATTTTAGCTTTTTCTGTGTAGACATATTTAATTTTTTTTTTGATTATATTTTAAGGCAAACACATCAAAATCTCCCATGAAATAATTTTTATTTATTACTTTTTTTTCGAAAATCATCTCTAACAATCATAGCCCCCCATTTGCTGGCGATGTTTTCTAATTAAATTCGAAGATTTGAGCGGTATAATACTGAACTAACAAGCATTTCCTATTTGATCCAAGTCAAAAATAAATATTTTTATACCAAATTTATCAATAACATTGTTACTTCCTAACGAATTGTACTAAGTTTTTAAATTTGTCAAATCATTTCGGGGCGGCTCTAGCCCCCTTGCCCCCCCCAAGCTACGTTCCTGTGTAACAATAATATTGCACTAGGAAAACACTATTTTGTTGCAAAGCATGTGTTTTGCCAGTAATAACCGCAAAATTCTTTGTCAACATTGTTTTTTTTTTACCAATATTACATTTTTTTTTAATTTTATTTTATTTAACACATTTAATTATGATGTATACAACTAATACCGAATTGTATTGCAGGTTTTTAAATGTGTTTTATTATAAATATCTCTCAAAATAGTTTAATTTAAGCTATTGTAAAAGGGTCTGGGGTCTTTCACAGAGGTGCACTTGTGCGGAAAGCTTTCTGTCTGTTATCCACTTGGGGATATCAAGAAGCGATTCCTTTGCCGAACTTCCCAAGCAGCTCACTACTTCCGGTCTTACACCAAGTATCCCCTGGGAATGCGGTTCAGGCGGCCGTCTGGCTGCAGCTAGAGTGAGAAGGCGCAGCTGAGTAACCTGATGGGCAAGCTAACACCGTCTCAGGTAATTAGGTGACAACTGTCGCTGAAACACAACTGTTTTTTTTACCGCTTTTTCGGCTAGCCTGCCTAGAGGTTGTTGGCAGCCCTAACACTAGGATCGGACAAGGTGGCCCAATCAGTCACTTTGTCCTAAACAACAATTATTCCTGAAACCACAACTAATATCGATTACAATCAACAGCTCCCCACGATGACGGCCTTGTGACCATTTGTTCCTCTTAAGGAACCATAGGACATTATATATATATATATATATATATATATATATATTGTAAAAGCACCAAATTTTTGGATTACCTACGTTATGCCAACGGTGGCAAGTTCGCTCAAACCCACGGTTGGCCACTGTTATCAATCGGGTAACACAACAACACGGTCAAGATTGTTAATCCCACGTTCTGCCAACGCATAACCACACTGTGCCGATTGTATTTTTCTGCCTGGGTAAGTATAAGAAATTCACATATATCATAATATATTGCCACACATATAAGCATAGATAATGATATATATAAGCATAGATATGATTATATAGAAACGTATTTCATGTAGTAAGGACGAAGTATTTTTTTTTTTTTTTATTTATGCTCTTACCTTAAATCATAGTTACTTTATGCTGGACCAATGGCAAGATATGACCATCCATTTACTTCTTAAAATACTCATGAAAACGACATTAATTTTTGACTATTTTTGAGCATCCTTTAAAGTCTTCGGTGAGTTTGTTTGTGTTGATATATGAAGTGGAAACAAAAATATTTGTTCCTATAGTTTAATAAAAAAAATATGCAGAAGTTACAAACATGTCAGGATTAATGTACTTATAAATGCAAGGGTCTTTCGAAAAGTGCACAGAAATAATTTTCGGTCAATGAATTAACGGAATACATTACCGGGTAATAACTTTGCATTACTTCGCCACTAAAACGAAATTACCATTGACTTATTAGTGATACAAAATTTACATGTTTAAATTTTTTATGGTATAATTAGGGTGATTTTATAAACAATTTAAAATTCTTTATTTTTTTTAATTTTATATTCATAATAAGAGCTTTAAAATAATGCAATATTCTTTGGCCTAGTGTGGTTAAGGGTTAACAATCATATAAAAACAAAATATTTTTTTCCAGGGTAATTGGGGCGTTAAAATCATCCAATTTTTAAATATTATTTTTTTATGAAAATATGTCCATTTAGAAAATCAGAAAAATTTTCAGTCTGGTAGCGATCTCTGAATTTTTTTTCCAAAATTTTTTAAAAAATTAGAGAACTTTTTGTTCATGAATCGTAATCTAACCCATTGTTGTTTCGTAAAAAATCGACGTTTTCAAACATAAGAAGCAGCTTACTGTACACTGTATGGTTTCTAATAGAAAAGTAACAGTCATGACACCAACTTACTATCTGTATTACTTTAACACAAATAGTAAGGACTTACTAATAACCAGTTAATTTTTCATTATTTCAATACCAAAAATAATGCATTACCCACGAGTATTTAATTTTATCATTATTTTAAATATAAAGTAATGATCTCAAAATTTGTTGAAAATGTATTTTAAGACGCATTAATTTTTTCAACTCTATCATATACATTAGAGTTTTAACTTTTTTTTTTTGGCGACAGCATCCAGTTCCAAAATCGTTTACACCGAAAAAAAAACTAAAACTGACCTTCAATTAAAATATTTGTTGATTCAATTAAAAGTTTAATTGAATTCGGTCCTATTAAACAAATACTAGTGAACAGATGAGGGGTTAAGGGGTAATGATAGATGGCCTCTTATTTACCACCTTTTTGAGGGAATTAGATATATAAAAAATGGCGGGATTCTTTAAACGTTATAAAAAATATTTATTGGGTAATTTTAATTTTTATTATTAAACTACAATTTAGTTTTAAGGGGTTAGAGTTTTATATCGCTTTTCTTCAATATATTAACAATTTCAATTTTAAATATTTCACTTTGCTTTAAGTTTAGGGTTTGAGTTTTAACTTTAGTATGTAAGTTTTCACGCTAACTGGAAATATAATTTTTAATTTAAAAAATCACTTTAGATTTTAATAATAAGGGTTGACTGATTGTTGCTAGTTTGCTTGATTTATTCTTGATAATACAATTATGATGATCTTTGCTTTCTTCTCTTCTTTGACAATTTGAAAATTCCTTTATTGAGAAGTTGGCTGCAGTTTTAACTTACACAGCTGACAACTATTGTCTATATGAACTTTTGTTCACGGCGTGAACAACTAGTATCAATCAAAATAATTTGTAACTATTTAATTGATTTTCTTTTTAATTAAGGTTTTAATCATATCTATTAAAAACATAATTGAATATTGTTTCAATATCCAACAAAAAATTTTTGTAGATACTAGTAAAACTTTAATTAAAACAAATATCCAAAAATTTGAGCAAAAATCGCCTAAATTAAAAAGTTACAGTATATCAAAACATCACCAAAATTGTAAAAACAAATTGTAAAAACAAAAAAAACCGTCAAAAATAAAAAAAAAAAAAAATAATCAAAATTAAAAAAATAAAGCCAAAGCTAAAAAAATTGCTAAAAATAGGATTTTTTTTAAAGTTTAAAAAAATCCCTGTAAATGAAAAATGTCCTAAACAATTAAAAAAAACGGCAAAATTGGGAAAAATTGGAGAATCATCGTAAAAAATAAAAACAAATTGGCAAAAATTTCCAAAAAAATTAAAAAATCACCAACACTAAGAAAAATCGTAAAAAATTGAAAAAATCACCTACATAAAATTTATATAGCTCGAAAACACAAAATTTTTGTAATTTTTTAAATATCGAAAAATTTTTTAATTTTGTTAATTTTTATTGATTTATTTTATTTCCAATTTTAGGAATTTTTTATTCTGAGCTTTTTTTTTTTTTTTAATTTTACCCTTTTTTATTATTTAAGATTGTGCGCCCCGGTAGGCTAGTTGGTAGCGTGCTGGCTTATCAGTGCGGGGGTCGTGGGTTCGATTCCCATCAGAGGCACTGGTCTGTTTTCGCTACAACGCGCCGAAGGCCATAGTAGCTAGTGCTCGGTTAGGGTAATAGGATATAATTTGTAATTATATGATTATTAATTAATAGAATAAAAATAAATATTATTTAAGAGATTTTTTAAATTTTGGCTATTTTTTGAAATTTAGACGAATTTTTTATTTATATTCTTTCTTTTCTTCTATGTTGTCATTATGGGTTATAAAAACTGGAATTTTTGTGTGCACAAAATTAATTTTCAATTAAACATTTGATAGATATTATTAAACTTTTAAATGAAAGTGAGTCTTTGAAATCAAACAGTTTAATTGATTTTTTTTTTTTTGACAATAATTTTTTTTGTTAGGGCATGGAAAAAACTAAGAACTTCGAATTCACTTTTTCGATCATGAAAAAGTTCACGCACCAAATGCATTGAAGTTTTGTATAAACAATTTTTTTTTTTTAACTTTGATAACTCTTAAATTGCTTATTCTATTTTCGGGCCCAAAAACCGTTACGCTTACTAACGTACAAGTGTGTGTACTCTTATGAAAGGATATTTCCTCAGGATTTCAAAAATGATATTATTTTGCCTGTAGCGCTATTTTCGACAACACTTACAAATACAACATCGAATTACAACAAAATATTTTTTTTTTAATAAAACAGCAAAATGGAAAACCTACTCAGCGAAGGCGCTAAACTGCATATCATCACAGGAGAAAACGCCAAAGTCCTGCCGAAGGCCGTTCACGCTTAAAAACTTTACTCAGCGAAGCCACTAAACTGCCTATCACATAAACCCCCATAAGTCAATAAATTTTGTACTATCACCTCCACGCGGTTATCTCTGGGTAATACCAACAAATGTCATGTTTTAATATAAAACTCATTATTTAAACTGAAAGTTTTATAAAAATAACCACAAAAAAAAAACACTAAAAACACTTCCTCTTCATTTTTTAATTAAAATATGCTTAAAATGGCTCTTGAGGGAGCTACGTATAATGGATTATAAAATAATATAATTTTTGAAATCTTGAGGAAATTTCCATTCATTTAAGAACGCACACTTATATGTTTCTACGCAAACCGAAGATAGAAGAAAATTTTCTTTTTTAATTGCAGAGGTGTCATATTTTTTCTGTTTTTTTTTTTTTTTTTTTTTTTTTTTTTTTTTTTAAATAATACATTTTTTGAAAGGTGCTGCACGGGATAACGGTCTATAGATTATTTGTTAGGACAGTATCCTAATAAAGAAATATAGAGTATGGCCTCGAACTTGAATAATTATCATTTTCATTGCACAATTAAAGGTCGAAAAAAACATAATTTTTATTTTTAATAGTGAATTTTTATCGTTGATCTATAAATTTATGTGTGAGATTTTATTTGTTCGGTTTTAGATCATGACAAATTTTCACACAGAGTAATGTGGGATTTAAAGTTACCCAATTTCTTTAACATGTGAGTTAAATAGATGATATTTACGATTAACACTAAATGGCACGAAGAATGTTGATGAAGACCGTAGTGGGTCAGAAAATGCATTCCATTCATGCTAGTGTCTAATAACTTTTTCTGTGTTTTTTTCTAATAGTCAAAGTAAATTATCATATAAAAATTATAATTTTTCTGTTAATTTAGAGAAAAATTTGTCATGATCTAAAACCGAACAAATAAAATCTCACACATAAATTTATAGATCAACGATAAAAATTCACTATTAAACCACTCACCAGGTACAGTGTAAAAATCGTTTAATGTATATGCTCGACATATGTGTTAATGAAAAATCTTTAATGTTTGTTGATATGCTTTGCTAATGTAGAAGGATAGTATATGATGACATTAGAGAAAAGAACTGCCATTTAAAGTTTTAACTGAAAGTTAAACTGGCAACTATGATAATGACTAGAGAAAAAACAAACACTCTATAAATAGAAATCGTTCGTGGTAAATTTCATTCTAACTCAACACACAGAGTAATGTGGGATTTAAAGTTACCCAATTTCTTTAACATGTGAGTTAAATAGATGATATTTACGATTAACACTAAATGGCACGAAGAATGTTGATGAAGACCGTAGTGGGTCAGAAAATGCATTCCATTCATGCTAGTGTCTAATAACTTTTTCTGTGTTTTTTTCTAATAGTCAAAGTAAATTATCATATAAAAATTATAATTTTTCTGTTAATTTAGAGAAAAATTTGTCAATTTTTATTTTTAATAAAAATTATATCAAACTTGTTGAAAAAAAAACGATTTCTTCCATTGGTAACCATTTGTAATAACGCACATATGAGCCATATAATTTAAGATAAAATTTTATATACTGTTAAACAAAAAATATTTTTGTGTGTGATATAAGTGCCATATGTATAATACAAATTACGATATATATATATGACATTAAATGATGTAAGATTTTGTAAATGTGATAAGGTAACAATTTTGTTTGAGATATGATTATGTATAATCAAACATCATTAATATTTTCTATGCGCAAACCCTATACATAAATATTTTTTTTAAATTTTATTTGAAATTATAAATGTCGTTTGATTTTTAATCTCAAAATATGTCTAATCTTTTTGGATCTACTTAAATCCACTAAGATCTAAATTAATCCCATGGTATATTTTGGGATCTACCATTATATTAAATTAGATATTATTGGATACCATAATTATGAGATCAATTATGATATAATTTAATCCAAAATACATTTGAGGGATCTAATCGCATATTAGTGGATAACCCAATTCTGAGATAAACTTCGATGAGTATAAATATCGATATATATCAAATCAGATCTGATTTTGTATTTGAGATGTAATTTTTTTTTTTAATCGGGCATGCAGAAAATGTATCCGTTTTTGATTTCAATATCAAAAAAGTGCTATTTTCTCTCAACCAGCAGAAGAACAAAGATTTTTGAGCAACTAGAGTTGCCAAATATGAATTTGAAAAATTTGTTTAATATTTTTATAGAAATTTGACTTGTTAATTCACAAAAATTTTATTTTTTAAAGAAATATTAACACTTTAAGTGCGTAGAAAGTGTTAAAATTTATATTTCCATTTATTATAGCACCACTAGACGGAAGGATTAGGCTACAAAATTTACTGAATAATTTTTTGTGAAACCAAAAAACTAAGTTTTGTCACAAAATTCTCACGGAATCTATGCTTGGCAAAAAATTGGTTAAAATTGTTTTTGCATTTATATAATTTAAAACGATAAAGTGAAACATGCACAATTTTCAATTCCTTGCAATAGCATTAAGATATCGCGAAAGGAACACCGACATGATGACAGATAATTTTGTGTAGATTTATAATCTTAAAAATAATATTATACTATATTCTTAAATATAAATATTATATTATATTTTAAAATATAAATATTAAGCAAAAGATACGAAAAATGTGGTAAATGATGTAAATATAAAAACTGCGATATTCAAAAAACTGCAAATGAGAAAAAACTGTTTGACAGATTTGGAGACAGGTTCTGCAAAAATTTGAAATTTGTTGAATAGTGTTGATGTTAAAACAACGATTTCTTTTTTTTTCTTGTAAAAACTTTCAGTAACTTTATCTCTCTCTGTGTATGAAAATTTGAGTTTTCCAAGTATTTATTTTCATAATTTTGCCGGTTCTTTGAAAAAGTCTTGTATTTATAAATACACCTTCGTATATGGTATCATCCTAACTAAGGGCCATAAAAAATAGGAATCAGGTAAAATGAAGTATGTTACATGTATACACTAGTTAAATAAATATAAAAATGTTTATACAGACTTAAAAGATTTATTAAAGAACTTTATGCTCCTTTAATTGATGATACTTTTTATAATGGCCTGGGTTCTATATTCCACTACGAAGTGAAAGTGGAATCGTTTTTAATTCCACATTATCAATTCCGCTGTGTTCTGAAAAACGAGTGAATCGTTTTTTCACGACGATTTCATTTTCATTTTGTTCTTAGCAACAACATAAAAATTGCGGGAAAAAACCAAATTATCACTTTAAAGTGAATGAAATTGCAATAAAGAAGAGTGCATTTTTTAACAAAAATAAAAATTAAACAAAAAAATACTTAGTTTTTTAGTATAATATAAAATGAGTTTCGCAATTGTGATTTCCTGGTATTTAATTAAAAAAGAAAAACAAAGAACGGAAAATCTAAATAGAAAAAGGCTTCGTGACTGTTCAAATCCTTTGGAACAACCAGAAAAATCGTAAGACAATAATTAAAACTGAGTCGCAAGTGTTTAAAATTAATAAAAAAATAGTTTTATTGCGTATTTTAGATTAAATAAGTATGCATTTATGATGGTTTTAGAAGAAGTATCACCAATGGCTAAAAAGACAAGCATTCCAATTATTTTGCAATTGGACGCAATCAAAAAGGGAAATCATCGGTTGCGGTTCCTTATTTTCTATATTTTATGTACCTTCGTCATTTTTATTTAATTTTTGTAAAATCAAGTTTACTACATTGTCGGAACTGGTGCTATCTAAGTTTGACAGTTCAGTAGATGAATTTGTGGTTGTTTACCCTTTGCTAGTCGTCCCGAATGATTTAGCAGCTGGAACACCTTCGACTGCTGTATAAAGGCCAGAAAGTTTGGCAACTGAATCTTCTTTGGGTGATATGTGTTGGATATTATTGGGTCCTCCACTTGTTGCCGTTACCTCTGCTCTATTTTCGGCCAATTTTTTACGAATGGTAGCCTTCCAATTAGACCAAGCCTTTTTCCAACCAGTTGCATTGTTTTCTGGAGGTCCTAAGCTGTTTAATGTACTTGCTAAGTCCTTCCACAACTGGTCTTCAACTGTTTTGTCGCCCCTCTAAAAACCTTTGGACTAACCAGATTTTTTTTCCATGAATGTTAAAAATGGGGCCTCTTGTTCCGGATTCATGTGTTTTCCCGTAAAAAATACAACACTTTTTCAGTTAAATAAACGTATATTAACAACATATCACATTTACTTACATTGTTTGATTTTTTTTTAATTTTAATATTCAAAATAATTTTATTTTCTAAAAAGTTTGGTATTTCACTCAGTTAACTAATACCGTTTTACAATTACTTTTTTTTGTAGTGAAATTGTTTTATAGAACACATCAAGTCACTTTAATTCCACTAGAAACAAAATGAAAATGAAATTTTTCTTTTCAAATCACTTATGTGGAATTGGGAACACAAATTGAGCGGAAGTTTCACTTTCACTTCATTTTCGGAATGTAGAACATATGCGAATTTATGCTAGGTAACGAGTCAAAGTTGCATATATTTAAATATTTACAAAAATACTGAAAGTATTTTATAAATTCCACAAGGATTTTCAATACATATACATTTCAAATAATCCTCTATTTAGTATTTTTAAAAAATTTTGATTAATTACTTTTTTAAGTTTTCTTAATTTTGTTATTATTAGATTTGAAATTTCAGTTCAAATAAAACCACTCAAAAATGAATACACAGAGTATTACTAAACAGAGGATTATTTGAAATGTATATGTATTAAAAATCCTTGTGGAATTTATAAAATACTTTCAGTATTTTTTGTAATTATTTAAATATATGCAACTTTGACTCGTTACCTTGCATACATTATATAAAGTATCATCAATTAAAGGAGCATAAAGTTCTTTAATAAATCTTTTAAGTCTGTATCAACATTTTTATGTTTATTTAACTTGTGTATACATGAAACATACTTCATT
The DNA here is from genome assembly GCA_021234595.1 of Delia radicum. Taxonomy (NCBI): domain Eukaryota; kingdom Metazoa; phylum Arthropoda; class Insecta; order Diptera; family Anthomyiidae; genus Delia; species Delia radicum. The sequence goes on along the minus strand of CM037855.1, from coordinate 136,484,017 downwards.
TTACCTGATTCCTCTTTTTTATGGCCCTTAGTTAGGATGATACCATATACGAAGGTGTATTTATAAATACAAAAGACTTTTTCAAAGAACCAGCAAAATTATGAAAATAAATACTTGGAAAACTCAAATTTTTATACACAGAGAGAGATAAAGTTACTGAAAGTTTTTACAAGAAAAAAAAAAAAAAAATCGTTGTTTTAACATCAACACTATTCAACAAATTTCAAAACTTTGCAGAACCTGTCTCCAAATCTGTCAAACAGGTTTTTCTTATTTGCAGTTTTTTGAATATCGCAGTTTTTATATTTACATCATTTACCACATTTTTCGTATATTTTGCTTAATATTTATATTTAAGAATATAATAAAGGGTCTTGTAGGCTGGCCATGCAGTAGCCTACACGATCGGTCCAATTTTTAAGCACATTATCGATTGTGTGCAGCTGTATTTCACCAATGGCTTCACGAATATTGTCCTTTAAATCGTCAATTGTCTCTGGCTTGCTGGTGTAACACTTATCTTTGACGGCACCCCACAAATAATAGTCCAACGGTGTCAAATCGCAGCTCCGAGGTGGCCAAACGACATCAGCTCTGCGGCTGATAATGCGATCTTCAAAAACAGGGCGCAAAACATCGAGTGTAGCTTCGGCTGTGTGGCACGTAGCGCCGTCCTGTTGAAACCAAATGTTGCCAATATCCTCCTCTTCAATTTTTGTGAACAAAAATTCGTTCAACATGGCCCGATAACGATCGCCATTGACTGTAACGGCCACTCCTTGCTCACACATTCTGCAACTTTACCATGATTTTCAAAGTAATGTCGCAATATTTCCCAGCGTTGTTCAAGCGTATACACAACCATATCCGTTTAGCGGAAGGATAAAATGTTGCCAATATCCTCCTCTTCAATTTTTGTGAACAAAAATTCGTTCAACATGGCCCGATAACGATCGCCATTGACTGTAACGGCCACTCCTTGCTCACACATTCTGCAACTTTACCATGATTTTCAAAGTAATGTCGCAAAATTTCCCAGCGTTGTTCAAGCGTATACACAACCATATCCGTTTAGCGGAAGGATAAAACTAATTATCCGTCAAATTAGACATGAGCTAAAGGTTACCATTCACGAAATAAGCACTAGTTAAAAAAAAAAGTTAGATGGCGGATTTTTTATAATATTATTTTTAAGATTATAAATCTACACAAAATTATCTGTCATCATGTCGGTGTTCCTTTCGCGATATCTTACCGCTATTGCAAGGAAGTTGAAAATTGTGCATGTTTCATTTTATCGTTTTAAATTATATAAATGCAAAAACAATTTTAACCAATTTTTTGCCAAGCATAGATTCCGTGAGAATTTTTTGACAAAACTTGATTTGTTGGTTTCCCAGTAAGCATATTCAGTAAATTTTGTAGCCTAATCGCGCCGTCTAGTTGTGCTTTAATTAATAAAAATATAAATTTTAACGCTTTCTACGCACTTAAAATGTTTATATTTCTTTAAAAAATAAAATTTTTGTGTATGAACAAGGCAAATTTCTATAAAAATATAAAAAAAAAATTCATATTTGGTAACTCTAGTTGTTCAAAAATTTTTGTTCTTCTGCTGGTTGAGAGAAAATAGCACTTTTTTGATATTGAAATCAAAAACGGATACATTTTCTGCATGCCCGATTAAAAAAAAATATTACATCTCAAATACAAAATCAGATCTGATTTGATATATATCGATATTTATACTCATCGAAGTTTATCTCAGAATTGGGTTATCCACTAATATGCGATTAGATCCCTCAAATGTATTTTGGATTAAATTATATCATAATTGATCTCATAATTATGGTATCCAATAATATCTAATTTAATATAATGGTAGATCCCAAAATATACCATGGGATGAATTTAGATCTAAATGGATTTAATTAGATCCAAAAAGATTAGTCATATTTTAAGATTAAAAATCCCACGACATTTATAATTTCAAATAAAATAAAAAAAATATTTATGTATAGGGTTGTGCATAGAAAATATTAATGATGTTGGATTATACATAATCATATCTCAAACAAAATTGTTAACCTTTTCTCATATAGAAAATCTTACATCATTTAATGTCATATATAAATATCGTAAGTTGTATTATACATATGGCACCATATCAGTGTTACCATATTGCCAGTTTTAACTGTTTTTTCCAGTTTTTTAGGATGCGTAACAGTTTTCCAGTTTTTCATGAAAAAAAACAGTTTTTGTTTAATTTCAGCCTTTTTTTTTCCAGTTTTTCCAGTTTTTAACAGTTTACCTGCTCGATTTACTTTCTTTTACTTGAATTTATAAATTTAATACAAAAGTTGCACAAAATGTTTCAATAAAAAATAATACTACGCATTGAATGCAACTGTGTAGTAAGTTTTAATTCCCTTTTTATACCCTCCATCCCATAGTGCAGGAGGGTATATTCACTTTGTCAAATGTTTGTAATTCTTTTAAAAAAAATCTGGGACCCCATAAACAATATATATTCTTGATCAGCATGAATAGAGAAGTCGATATAGCCATGTCCGTCTGTCCGTCCGTCTGTCTGTGGAAACACAAAATACTCCGACAATACGGAAGAGGTACTGCTAATTTTCAGTCAAATTGTTTGTTGATATCATGAGCAGTTTTCTAGTGAAAATGATCAAAATCGGTTAACGCGTTCAAAAGTTATGAGTGAAAATGTGGGAAGACCTCTAAAATTTTTTTTTTATACCCTCCATCCCATAGTGCAGGAGGGTATATTCACTTTGTCAAATGTTTGTAATTCTTTTAAAAAAATTCTGGGACCCCATAAACTATATATATTCTTGATCAGCATGAATAGAGAAGTCGATATAGCCATGTCCGTCTGTCCGTCTGTCCGTCCGTCTGTCTGTGGAAACACAAAATACTCCGACAATACGGAAGAGGTACTGCTAATTTTCAGTCAAATTGTTTGTTGATATCATGAGCAGTTTTCTAGTGAAAATGATCAAAATCGGTTAACGCGTTCAAAAGTTATGAGTGAAAATGTGGGAAGACCTCTAAAATTTTTTTTTTTTTATTTCATCATACATACATACATACGTACATTCAATGCTTATACACAAGAATATACGCAAGCAGGGATGGCTGTCAATATCGCTGAATTACCGTCCACGATTCTAACACCTTTCAACTGACTATCGTTATCGCTTAAATACCGTTACCGATATTCTTGAAATACCGTTATCCGTAAAATACCGTTACCTTAAAATACCGTTACCGAAATAATCTAACAAGATCTGAACAAAAAAACTTCTGTAAATAGATATATTTTCCCAAAGTGTGATCATAAACTAGACAGTCATTTAAACTCGGGCATAATGCGGTTAAAAATTGTGGTGTGCATTAACATTACCTGAATAATTAAAATAACGTTATCCTTAAAATGCCGTTAGCAAAATAATTGAAAAATCTTTTTCCCTAAAATAAAGTTACCGAAATATCTAAAATATCGTTACCGCTAAAATACCGTTAGCGAAATAAATAAAATACCGTTAACGCTAAAATTCCGTTAACGCTAAAATCCCGTTACCGAAATAACTGAAGTATAGTTTCCCCTAAAATACCGTTACCGAAATAAAAGAAAATAGCGTTACTACGACCAATAACCACATAGAATCGGTTACCATCCATGGTCATGATCAACACTTAAAAACAAAAAAAAACCCACAAAATATTGTTGTTGTTTTTTTGTTTTGTTTTGTAATACAGTATGTATGTACGGCCCTATGCTCCTTATAGGAACGACGGGAATATATATATATATGTATGTACGTATGAATAGTAGCAATCGCATGCAGAGTTGCCAGGTTTGACGATTTGTCGTCATTTTGATGATATTTAATACCCAAAATAACTAAATGACTATTTGACGACTTTTGCTTCCAAAATGGCGATTTTTTGAGAATAATTTAATATGTCAGCAAGATCTACTTATTTATCATTCTCATAAAATCGCCGGCTCGATTATTAAATTTATATTATTTCGTTAAAAATGGAAAGCAAAAACATTGTTTTTTGATCGATAGCTAGCTTTTATATGCTAATATGATGTGAAATACAATTTTGCAAAAATGCAAATCCTAGAATTGAATAAAACTTAATCCAAACCGCATTTATTTTTTTATAAATTCATTACGGGTTTAGCTTAATTTAGTTTCTGTGTTTATATGTTTTATAAAATTTAATTGTAGTTAGATTTAAATAAAAATAAAAAAGTTTTCATGTTAAAACTCAAGGCATGGACTTTTTTTGCGAAACAAACAGATCTGTAGCCCGAATATATTTCATGTTGAAAGATGATATATATATGTACAACTTTAAATGAAACAAAATAAATCCAAAAATAAATCCGGTGCTTAAAAAACAGGCCTAATAATATAAATAAAGTGCCAAAATTTAATAATTAAAAATATAACATTAAGTTTGTTCGATAACACAAAAATTTGTACAAGTTTTTACTGGAAGGTGTTCGTTTAGACAAATACGCAGTAAAAAACTGGTAAAAAGAGAGAGTAAAGTGACAGTTTGATGCCAAAGAACTTACAAGTTTTTACTGGATACATTTTTGCCAGAAAGAATTTGTAAGATGAAAAAAACATATGACTAAAAAATAAAAAAATATGCTTGTATTTTTAGTAAACAAAAATTAAATTAAATTTTAATTGTTTATGGATTAAAAGTGAAAATGATTAAATAATTAACTATGGAAGAAGTTAAAAAACATTTAAATTATTTTTGGTCGATAATTTCAATTAACTTTTTCCTTTTCCATAATGACCAGTTGATTTTTTTTTAATATTTAAAACAAGCTATTTTATCTAATTTAATAATTCCTACAAATTTTCTGTTCGTTTACTTTTTTGTAAATTTGTCTTACTATTTGTAATTTTGTTACTGAGTAGTTTTTACTGAACTTTACGGGAAAAGTAATCGAACAGACTTATTGTTAAAGAATTTCCAAATTTTGTAAAAGAATTTAATATTTAAAAGTTGTGCCACTGAAATGTTGTTCACAGAATTATGCAGATATAAGTGTTTAACAGTTCAAGTGGTAAAATTAGTTTGATTTAAAGTTGTATTTATTTGATCTTTCAACATTATATTTTTGTTATTTTATTAATTAATAATCATATAATTACAAGTTATATACTATTACCCTAACCGAGCACTAGCTACTATGGCCTTCGGCGCGTTGTAGCGAAAACAGATCAGTGCCTCTGGTGGGAATCGAACCCACGACCCCCGCACTGATAAGCCAGCACGCTACCAACTAGCCTACTGGGGCACACTGTTTCAACATTTTATAAATATGAATATCGTTGTAAAATATAATGATTTTCGAAGTTTAAACCAAAGAGAAGTGTCAAAAATCGTGTTATATTACAACGATAACACGTTAACATTTGAAATGTGAATAACATTATTGTATTTTATTTTTTATTAAAACTTTATCCCTCTTCTAACAAATATATTTTATTTTGACGATTTTTCAAAATATGATGACGATTTTGACGATTTTTTCTAGAAAGTTTGTCGTTTTTATGCTTTGCAAACCTGGCAACACTGGTTATAAGTGCAAATGCGAGAAGCCCTCGAAAAATTGTTAAGCTAATTTATAAAGTATGCTTTTGTTTTCCATATACCAGGCTTGCCATATACCTTTTTTTGTTAACCCCAACAAATCAAAAAATCACCAATAAGAAAAGGTAGAACAAAATAGTTTAGTTAAAATTCTTTATTTATTTGACTGCATTAACCGGAGTTGCCAGACACATTAATCGTTATCAGATCAAAAAAATATCCAGGAACAAAATCCCCGAATCCAACAATGTAAATTCATAACTTTTTTTCGTACACTATTTTTACTTATTTTCATTCTCAACCTTTAATAAATTTGCAAGGAAACTCTTACATTCTAATTACATTTATTAAAAACCCCATTCAATTTAAAGGACATTCACTTTCAGAACTTTTTTATTTAAGACATATAAGGTGCATACTTCATCTTAAAATCTTTTGATTATATGCATTTGTTTTCCTTAAAAGCCCTAATTTTTATTTGATACATACAAAAATAATCTAAATTAAAGTATTGATGTGTAAAAACCAATCGAATTTTGGGAAAATTTCTTAGGGTTCTTATTCTAGGAGTCGTAAACGAGAATTGCACAAGCAACTGAGCTGAAAAACAATAATTTGAAATACCAGTTTCTTTAATTTTTTGTATCTCGAAAACACTCGAAAGATTTTCTTTTATAATTTTTGACAAACTTAGTTTCATCACACTTTCCGTTTTACTTATGTGATGTATAGTATAAACACATGTGTTGTAATGTAAACTCGCATTTCATAATTATTTCATTATGTATGTCTCCGCAAGTGTATTTTTGTTCCCTTAAATTTATCTAAAATTCTGATTATTCGAAACTGTTTTTATGCGTTTGTATTCATTGCATCTCTTCTAACGATCCAAAAATATATTTTAGTAACTTTCTTTCATTATTATATAGGCAAAGAGACAAACAACAGGCGAATTTTACAACAGTTTTTTTAACATCATAAGGAACTATACAAATATATATATTTTTCACTACACGTTCTTCTTTAGGTAATCAGAATAACCTTTGAATACCCACTGCAGAATTTCAGATTCATTTTAGTAAACTTTAATTAAACGGTTTTTTCTTCTGAAACATCCCAAAGACATTAATCAATCAGTCATATTTTGTTTTACTTATAAAAACAACATTATTTTTGTTATTTTTACAAAGAATATAGATATTAATATTGTTTGCACTTTCCCTGGTTTATGAAAACACCGAGATGGAGGGTATCCAAAAATTCGTCACAGCCGAATTTAATCTTTTTTAATACCAAATTCGGCACATCGGACTTTAATGCTTCCACTTTTTAGCATTTGTTTGTGTTAAAATTTTGTGGAATCAAACGAAATGAAAATCAAATTTAATCAAAAAATGTATAACTGATATTTTTATGTAATTAAGTAAGATCTCAAAAAGTGATGAATTATTTGGTTTTTTTATGAGTTTGTAGCTATTTTTTGCTATATCGTCGATTGATTATTGAAGAGCCGCACCGACCAAAAACATTTTTGCGAGAAAAACGATAAAGAAAGTTTACAACAAAATTATTATATTTCTACAAGATAGGTTTTCTTTTTTGTTTGCTATATCTATAGCTGCATTTATTATAAACAATATTGTTAATTGTTACGCCTTTTTGCACTGAGTATCCAGAGTTATTAACAATTTTTTAAAAAAAGATTTCTTTATTATATGGCCTATTTTATCACAATTTTACTGTTTTTCTCTCAAGTAGGTCAAAAGTTTTATTTTCTTTTAACCATTATAAAACTAGGTTGTCATAGTGCAAACCAATGCTTGAACTTTTTTATTGTTTTTTGTTTTATATGCGTTGCTTATTTAAAATGTGTCAAACCAAGATTGACGAATAATGTTTTTATTTTTCTATAGAAAGTTTGACTCATTGGCCAAAAAGTGGTCAATACACCATACCAATGTTAAGAAATTTGTAAAAATAGGGATACGCAGCACATATGGGGCTGGATATCTCCTAATTGATACGAGGTATATAAAAACGGATTAAAGATTTAGAAAGAGGACACATTAATCACATATAATCAATTCCTAACTCAATTTTGCCAGAAATGGTCTATATGTTTCACCAATATTCATACGACGATATGTTAAATAATTAATATAAATATGTTTTTTTTATATTATATTTTTTTTTTTTACTTTAAACAAGTACACAGAAAAAAAAACATATTATTCCTATTGTTAATTAAAATGTAGTTTTATAACAGAGCACAACTTGTGATCTGTAATAACATAAATTTGAAAATATTTTTTTTTTGTTAGTATAATTAAAAGTTAGTCTAAAACAAAAAATATTTTTTTTCTGTGTATATAAATATGTTATGTGTTTAATGTTTTTTATGTTGTTTTATGTTTAAATAAAATGCAATTGAATTCAAAATGCACATATTAACTGTTTTTTCTACTGTTTTTTATTAAAAAAAAAACAGTTTTTTCTTAAAAAAACAGTTTTTTCTTACAGTTTTTTGAAAAAAATACATGGCAACACTGCACCATATATAACTGGTGCCATATGTATAATACAGTATATAAATTTGTATCTTAAATTATATGGCTTATATGTAAGTCACCATTTGGGTAGCCCATTACAGTGCTTTATTACAAATGGTTCCAAATGGAAGAAATGTTTTTTTTTTTGGAAAACGTTATTTCGTGCAGCACCTTTTGGAAAAAAGTAGTATTTAAAAAAAGAAACCAGAAAAAAATATGATCCCTGTGGAGTTAATATGATCCCTGTGGAGTTATTATGATCCCTTTGCATAGAAACATAAAAGTGTGGGTTCTCAATTGGAAGGAAATTTCCTAAAGACTTCAAAAATTATATTAATGTTATGATCCATTATACGTATCTCCAGTAGCGTACCCAGGGGGGGGGGCCTGGGGGCCAAAGCCCCCCCCCGAAATATTTTCGATTTTTTATTTTATTTTTGTTTTGGTTAGTATGTAATAAATGAATTTATAATATTTTTTTGAGACTATAATTTTTCAAACTAATGTTATATTAACTGAAACTCATCTATGGAAACACTACCATAAAGACCATCAAATCCGCTATATGCTATTCAAGATTGCAACAAGGAGCTTTTTCCAAACGTTTACATGTTTTTACATTTACTGATAGTAATTCCTGTTACAACTGCATCCCCGGAGAGAAGTTTTTCCACCCTAAAAAGAGTGAAAACATATTTAAGGAATTCTATGGGTGCAGCTAGACTTCGTGCTCTAGCTCTTGCATCAGTGTGTCGAGAAAATGTTAAACCTGACAAAAATCATTGACACTTTTATGAAAAAAAAAATCGTCGAATTAACTTTTAAGAGTTTTCTTAATAGTATGTATATAAGGATCTCAATTAATATGATAGCTCACTTTAAAAATCAAAATTAAATTATTTAATTAATACATAAATTTGTTTAATATTTCAAAAAAAAAAAACTTGTTTGTAGATATAAAAAACCTAAAATAACAAAGACATGTCAAAACATTTTTGCTTCAATATTGCTATCATAACTGGGTATAACGTCAATGGTAACTTTCCCATCCAAAACTTATTTAACAGATACAAAATATTAGTGTCCGACCGAACTCATTTTTTTCGGCCAAAGCCGAACTTCGGCCATAATATCAATGTTCGGCCGAAGCCGAAGCTGAACTTTTTGTTTTAATAAAAAAAATATAAATTGTTTTTTGGATCAATAAATTTAAACCAAAAAGTTATAACTTTTTGGTGTGAATGCGGAAAAATTGCTTTTCTGTCATGACAATATCAAACTTTTTAATTTTAAATATTAAAGTTTAAGTTTTTTTTACAAATTTATAGGTATATTTTTTTTAAAAAATCATATTTGGAAAATAGTTTTACTATTTTAAGTACAAAAAAAGAATAAAATATTTGTATTGCACTATATTTTATAGTCAAAGAAAAATATTTGATCGATTTTTAAGTTGATATAGAGAAAAAAAACTTAAACTTTAATATTTAAAATTAAAAAGTTTGATATTGTCATGACAGAAAAGCAATTTTTCCGCATTCACACCATGTGAGCTGTCCGGCAGCGCTAAAAAGCTGTTCGCTAGCTACACTAGTTGGTGGGGCTGATAAATATTTTATTGCTACAGCTTTTATATTTGTAAATGGACTTGAATTCCAATACTCAAATATATTTATATTTCGGGACCTAAAGGCTCCGTAATAAACATTTTAATTTCTTTTTCAATAAAATTTTCGTTTGGTTCTACTACTTCTAAGTCTGGTACTGCATCATGTCTATCCCAAATTGATGAACCTGTTATTCTCTTTTCAGGATTACTTACAACTCGATTTTTTTTTTTTTTATATTTAATTATATTGCATTAAATTTGATTATTTGCTTTTTGAAATTATTGGCTTTTTGAAATTTTTTCACACAGATTGATGTTTAAATATCGGTGTTTTTTTTGTATTCTATCATATTCAACATTGTATTTTTTATGTAGATTTTTTGTAAATTCTGAAAAGTAAATATTACCACAGTTGTTATTTATTTGTGCTTTTTATAAATAATCATAAAAAGTTCGGTAGTTCGGCCAAATTTGGCCGAACACCGAACTTGGCCGAACTTCACTTTTTGGCCGAACTACGAAGCCGAAGTCGAGTACTTGGTCGGACACTACAAAATATTAAATATAAGCTCTCGTATGTAAAAAATTATATGCTTTTCAAACAAAAAAAATTTAAAAACAAAAATTGGGCCCCCCCCGAAACAAAACCCTGGGTACGCCGCTGCGTATCTCCCTCAAGAGCTATTTTAAGTATATTTTAAGTACAAAAATGGGGAGGAAGTTTTTTTAGTGTTTTTTAAAACTTTCAGTTTAAATAATGAATTTTACATGAAAATATGACATTCGTTGGAATTACCCAGGGATAACAGCGTGGAGGTGATAGTATAAAATTTATTGACTTATGGTGTTTCTCTTCCAGTCCGTCTAAAGCCCGGCTTCGCTGAGGAAAGTTTTTCTGCGTGACCGACCTGTGGCCAGGCTTAGGGGGTTTCTTTTATGTGATAGGCAGTTTAGTGGCTTCGCTGAGTAAAGTTTTTAAGTGTGACCGGCCTGCGGCCGGGACTAGGAATTTTCTCCTATGTGATATGCAGTTTAGCGTCTTCGATTTTTCCATTTTGATGTTTTATTAAAAAAAAATTATTTTATTGTAATTCGATGTATTTGTAAGTGTTTTCAAAAATAGCGCTGCTGGCAAAATTTTTAAACGGGTGTAGTATGCTCTACGTATCATAGATCCTAAAAATAATATCATTTTTGAAATCTTGAGGACAGGCCGCCTTAACCGGAAATAGAAAAATATTTCTTTTTTAATTCTAGAGGGGGGCAACTATTTTTTTTAACGAATCCTTTAAAGGACATTTTATGAAAATTGCTTATTTTGTCAAAAATTTAACAACATTTTAATATTAGCATAATTTTCGGAAAAATATCACTTAAATTTGATTAGACGATAATTATCTGCAAATATATAGAAAAAATTTTTGTCTAAGTGATCTTTCTAGAAACAACCCTTTTTCTGCAATACGAAAAAAAAAACATACTAAATTACTTAGGATGTGTGTCCTTGTCTTTCGCTTTATTCTCTCTACCTGTACGTATATTTGTTTGCTATTTGACCACACTACATTAATAGCCACTATAATCATTTAGTTTACTAATACAAATTTAATCTTTATTGAATTTAAATATTTTATTTTGTCTGCAATTAAATTAATAGACACTTACTTTGACAAGCCGGTGACCATAAAACATTTAAGTTTTGTCAATACGAAATTTATATGTATACAATACGCGTTGTTGGGGTCTTTTTGTTTTATCTTCCATGGAGTTGTACTTTTTAGTATCATTGTGCTCGTCTCTACTACACTTCACATGCAGCGACATCTACTTAATTCTGTGTATATCTTTCAATCTGGTTGTCGTCCACACTTTAATGAACTTATCAGCACAATTGTTTTAGCAAAATAAATTAGTAAAACATTAGTAAAATATTAGTAAAACATTAGTTCAAAACAGTTAAGTGGTGAATAAGTATAACTAAAATTTTATCTGAAAACATAATTTCTGCAAAAAAATGTGCTGAAAAATAGTATAAGTACTTGATTTACGAGACGTTTTATTAACTTTTCTACAAACTTAATTGTTTGAGTGTAAACATTTCAGTTCCATGTAAAGATGTAATGTAACTTACATTATTATTTTAAAACTATTTAAAATAAAAGACAATACAAATTTTAACATTATTCAACACAGTTTTTAAATATTTAACAGAAAACTATAAGCTAAATTTCAGCCTTTTGGTGTTTCAAAATTGCGGCTGCACTTTAATTTCACAAATAAACATTTTGAAAAACGTCGAAATTAATTATTCCTTTTTAAACAAAATATTGAATTATGCGAGTAATAAATTAGCCCAATTGTCTTTAAATAAAATATATTTATGGGTTTATACTGGTTAGTATAAACACCGGGATGGACGTTAGCCAAATATTTGACACAGCCGAATTTAATATTTTGTACTGGTTTTTAGTAATTTAAAAAAAAAAATGTAATTCCAACTATTTATTCATCAATTTGACGATTTTTTTAATTTTTAAAATTTCGATTTTGACTTTTTCTTTACATTTTGGCGAATTTCTAAATTTTTATTATGGCCAACTTTTTTTTTTAATTTTGGTGATTTTTTTAAATTTTGGCATATATTTTTCTTTGTTCTCATTATGGGTTATAAAAACTGGAAATTTTTGCTCGTAACAAATTAATTTTCAATTAATCATTTAAATACGTACACTCAGGGAACTTCTGCTTTTAAAATATGTGGTTGTTTGGGTTGTAATGCAGTTTCTTTATTTTTAATGTAAATCAGTCAGTCATTTGTAGAACAAATTACATTTTTTACAAACCTTGTAGGTCATTTAAAAAAACAAACCACATCAAATAACTGTTTTATGATTTTACATTCATTTTTACAGTAATTTTTTGTTATTTAAATGATTAAGAAACATAAATATTTGTTTATTTTTTACTAACATATGTGCTTAATTTTTACTGCAATTGTTAGTAATTTTTTGAACATTAAAAAAACAAATGACAATGTTAGTTGAATTTACTGAAATGTAAGTCGTCCTTTCCTTAAGTATAATTTCATATGTTTTTAACTACATTTACAGTGGTCTTTAACTACATAGTATTCTAAGTGTATTATTAAACTTTTAATTGAAATCAAACTAAAGTTCAATTGAAATTTTTGTTGACAATAATTTTGTTTGTGCAGTGTTAAGCCGCACTTGAGATGTCTCTGTTTTAAATACTATATTTTTAATTTTGAAGATTTTTTCTTTTAATCGAGAAAATTAAAACGCCAGCCTTTAAGATGCTCCATAGAGTTAGTATGTACAAAATGTAATTAAAATCGAAAGATCACAAAATATAATTTTTTGGCCGGTCTTTGGTAGAACGGATGATATTTATTTTTTAAATGTAAAATATTATTAATTCCTCCAACATAAATTGTTTGTATGCACTCAAAAAAGTCTACAAATAAGTCAGCAATATTTTTGCTGGGAGGATCATTGCGGAACAATTTCGAATATCAGCAAAAAAAAATTAGTAAATGAAGCAAAAATTTTGCTGAATTTACCAAATGATTTGCTGATATTAGCAACTATGCAAGGATTTTGCCAACAAAAGTGTTGCGGACTTTACTGACTTTTTTTTTGAGTGTAACTCAATATGGTATTTTTACGTTTTTTTTTTCTTTTTTATTTCAGATTTTGCCAGTGATAACCACGACATCTTTTTGCTGCAGAAAGAACAGGTATGTATAATAAAACGCCTTAAATGCTCAACAGCGCCGATTTGAATGAAAATGTGTATTTATGGTGTGAAATGCTAAATAAATGAAAGCTTCGTACTACGATTTTTAAAATAATTTTTTTACGCTTTTTATAACCGTAAAACCAAAAGGACAAACTTTTGGATTACCCCTTGAACAAAAATTAGGTGACATGGCAACAAAAAGAATATATTATTTGAAAGCTTATATTCGCCTCTAAATACTTACATATGTATTTTATTTAAACTTTATATAAAATTATTTTTGTCCTTTTTTGATATCATAAAAATCGGTACCGTGAAATAACTCCCAAATGAAATAAGTCCCAGTGAAATAACTCCCAATGAAATAAGTCCCAAAAAAATGAAATAAGTCCCAATTTTAAAAAAAGAAATAACCTCCAAAGGAAAAATGAAATAAACCCCAACAGTTGGGAGTTATTTCATAGTAATAAAATAACTCCCAAAAAAGAATGAAACAACTCCCAATGAAAAAAGTCCCAAATAAAATGAAATAATTCCCAATTCAAAAATGTCGAATTCTATTTATTAGATGTAAAAATGTACACAATATTAAACATATTATAAAGATAGAATTTAATGTATACATAAATATACAAAAATAATCAACAAAATTAATAGAAAAATATATATTAAGAATATATTTATAGAAAAACCTGAAATAATCTTTGTTTTAAAAGTTAAAATAAATTAGTTTACATACCTTGGAGTAGTGAAACAGTGCGTAGGGGGAGAGGCGGCGCATGTGATTCGCGACCGTGGTCGCGCCTATAGGACGCGAAACACGGTGGCGCGAATCGTACGCACCTCTTTCCAGAGGTGGCATGTCATAACGTCCAATGACATAATGTCCATGGACGTTATGTCACTCGAAAAGTGGCATAGCGTCCAGACTTTTTAAAATAAAAAGATTAATAATATTTAGTATATCAATACAATTTTTTTAAATATTCTTTAGTAGTTTATCACAACCTTAAACTTAATTTATAAATCGTATAATCGCACGCAGAAAAACTTTATTTCGCGAAGCCGCCTGCCGCGTTCTACGGAGGAAAAAACCCCTAAGAGCGGCCGAAGGCCGCCACACAGAAAAACTTGTTTTTACAAATTACTTGATGTCTTAAAAATATAAGACTTCAACGGATTCGACATCTGTTCTTCTAACAGAAAATTGTGAAATAAGTCCTAACGCATTGGGAGTTATTTCATAGTGAAATAAATCCCAATTTATATGGAAAATTTTTGGGAGTTATTTCATTTTTTTTGGGAGTTATTTCATTTGGGAGTTATTTCATGGTACCTAAAAATCGTGTTTTTTACGTTTTTAATTAAATTTGCACATTTAAATTTTTTCGAACTTCATGATTTATTTTGAAGGATACATAATAAAATGAAGAACTGTTTATTTTCTGAGAACATTAAAAAAAATTCATTTAATTGATAAAAATTTTTTTAAGCGATTTTATGAAAAGTTTAATTTATTCATGATTTTTTTTATTTTCTGAATTTCAATGAATTTTTTTTTGTAATTACATAAAATAATTTTCTCAGAAATTAGTTTTTATGATAAATTTTTATAAAATTAATAAAGGTTTTAGTAAAGTAAGAAATGCTTTTAGTTTTTTTTTGTTTTAGTTCTTTGTAATAGTATAGAAAATTTAAGTTAGTCCAGTAGATACCCAGTAAAATAGTAAAATTCAAATAACAGCTTCCAGAACAACTTATAGTGAATTATAATTCGAATAATTTCTGTTCTACAACCGATTCTTTTTATATGGAGTTTGGCCTATTTGCAATAGTTTCTTTACCTCCAAACTAGAACAGGTTGCTTTAGAGCCGATTATAGAACTGGTTCTGGGACAGTGAAATCTTACATTTTGACTCCCAGGAACCTGTTCTAGAACCGGTTCCATGAAAACAGTGAAAGCTGTTTTAGAAGAGGTTGTTCTAAAAAATTTTGCTGAAACATTTTGATTTTTCATATCATAATTTCACGCTCTCCCAATCGATCGTCGGGAAGAAGTTTAATATTCTTATTTGTTTAGTTAATGTATACTGATTTTTCGTCAATTTTTTTAATGAAAGTTTTCTATAGTTTTCTGGAAAAGTTTCTATTGTTTTCAGAATTTTAATGGCCATTTTCAATAAATTAAAATTTAGTTCATATATAACTCAAAGTTTAAATATTATTATTATTATTTTTATCATTTCTATGTTATATTGAATAATTTGTTTGATTAAAATACATTATGCTCAGTGTAAAACTTGAAGAAGTATAATATTATTTATTGATAAAACTGTCACTGTTGGATATAATTTTTTTTTTTTAAATAAATCTATCAATTTATTATAATTTTTCAAAAACATTTGAAGGTTGTTATAAACAAAATGATCAAAGAATTTTTTTTGCGCTAGGGAATACTAATGTCAGACTTTCTAATTCCAGCTGTTTGGGCTGGCCGATGATTAGTCAGTCAATCAGTGAGTCAATTTACACTTTAATATAGAATAAAACAATATCTGATTGTGAATGAATAAAAAACAAACAAATTAGTTGTTCTTACATATTCGTACATATAAAATGATTATGGTTGCTAAGTCACATTAGGAAATATCTAAACTAACATTGTGGTACCCATGATACCGTAACAATTTCTAAAAAAATTTACCATATTGTTTTTAAAACAATGTAATAAAATTTAACCAACGAAATCAGCTAAAATTTAAGGATTTCTACTTACTACTTACTTTATTAATTTAAGTAAAAGCACCCATGGCGTATGAGGAATAAATACATGATATAAATAATATTGCTCCCCTATTTAAGAATAACTTGAAGTTATAAGACCCAGCCTTTTTAAACGGCTGGTTTTTGTTACTGAATAAAGATAACACTACTCGACGGCAAAAAAAAACCAAATAGATATTTTTTTTTATAGACCTATGTACTCTGATTCCAAATCTGTGAAAATTTTTTTTTCAATTTTCAGTTTTTTAAATATATATATTTTTTTTAAGAAGCAACACTCATGAAAATAAATAGTATAGCGGTGAAAGGTGAAAAAATGAAGGGCTTAAAAAATTGCAACACAGTACTTGCGTGAGATGATAAGTCTTAGAACAGTTGTTGCTCGCCACCTGACGGAGAGTTGGCAAACATATTGAAGCTTTTTTGTTCATAGCCCTGATTCATTATTTTACTTCGGTGGGGTTAAGAGCTATGTGAACACAGAAGGCGGGCGCGGCGATACATATGAGGGATAGAAAACTCATATATATGTATTATTTTTCTAAATTGTTGTTGTCGTCACCGGAAATCGAACCCGGGACTATCTTTGTAATTGTCTCATTTAACAATGAACAAATTTTTGGCTCAAAATTGCATATCAACTGAAAATGTCCTGAAATATTTAGAAAATAGCTTAACATTTTTTTTACTAATTTTCCACATACTTTAAATCCCAGTAAAACCACACATTACCAAATAATGGGTGAAGTAATGTATAGCCATAGGGCTCCACGCATTACAATACACCTTGCTTCACTGATGAATTTTATGGGCGATGAGCTTAAATGTAAATAATTTGTAAAGGGTCCGCCATCTAACGTTTTTTTTCAACTAGTGCTTATTTCATGAATGGTAACACTTAGCTCATGTCTGATTTGACAGATAATTAGTTTTATCCTTCCGCTGAACGAATATGGTCCGTATGTTCGCTATCTTGTGAAAAAAGTGAAAGAAACTGGCATCCTCATCGATAAACCATAGCGTGAAAAGCCAAAAACAGTGCGTACACCCGAGAATATTGCTGCTGTGGCAGAAAGTGTGCGTGAAGCGCCATCAACATCAATTCACCGTCGTTCTCAACAATTGAACATTTCGGAGACATCATTGAGACGAATTTTGCATAAAGACCTTGGTATGAAGCCATACAAAGTCCAATTGGTTCAGGAGTTCAAAAAAAAAAGTTATTTAGTGGACCCTTTATATAAATAAAAAAAAAACATTTCTAACAAAAAAATTATTACAAATATTTTTTTTTTTAATTAAATTATTAACGTGTTCGTTCCAACCTGGTGTCTCTGGTTGTAAGGCAGGAATTCTACCAACAGAGCTATAGTCACATATAATGATGGGTTTGCTTAAACTGTAAATGCATAGTGCATAGGGATTCGAGTTTTCGTTTGTGATGTTAAAAATATATTCCTTACAAAAAATCACAAAGTCATATGTCTTACTATAGATTTGCAAAAAAAAAAATATTTTAAATATTTCTTTCATGCATTATGTAATTGATGATCAATAAGTCAGTATTTTATGTTTTGAAATAATGAAAAAGGTAATGTTGTATCATTACATGGTTTTTGTTGCAAAATGATGTTGAAGGGACGCTGATAGTAATCCATGCATAAAAATACGAAAAAATGTTAAATAAAAAAAAAAACTTTTGTAAAATACACAAAAATTTGTTCATTTTACAAAAAATTTCGTAGTACGGAATATATATTACAATGTGATGCATTATGTAACCACCTATTGGCAACTTATTATTATTAACTTTCGTAAAATACACGAAAATTTGTTCATTTTACGGAAAATTTCGTAGTTTTGCAATTTTTTTTTTCGTATTTTTAGCATGGATTTTTTTTTTTTTTTTTGAGTGTACGGAATATAAAGGGTCCGCCAAATAACTTTTTTTTGTGAAAATGCTATAAAAAAAACTACTGAATATTTTCTCAAATTTCTTTTTTTATTTGAAAGTACAATCCTTCCGGTTAATAATGGAAAATAATTTCATTCAAATGGCTGCCTTGGCTGGCCATGTAGTAGCCTACACGATCCGTCCAATTTTTAAGCACATTATCGATTGTGTGCAGTTGTATTTCACCAATGGCTTCACGAATATTGTCCTTTAAAGCATCAATTGTCTCTGGCTTGTTGGCGTAACACTTATCTTTGACGGCGCCCCACAAATAATAGTCCAACGGTGTCAAATCGCAGCTCCGAGGTGGCCAAACGTTATCACCTCTGCGGCTGATAATGCGATCTTCAAAAACAGGGCGCAAAACATCGAGTGTAGCTTCAGCTGTGTGGCACGTAGCGCCGTCCTGTTGAAACCAAATGTTGCCAATATCCTCCTCTTCAATTTTTGTGAACAAAAATTCGTTCAATGATGTCTCCGAAATGTTCAATTGTTGAGAACGACGGTGAATTGATGTTGGTGGCGCTTCACGCACACTTTCTGCCACAGCAGCAATATTCTCGGGTGTACGCACTGTTTTTGGCTTTTCACGCTTTGGTTTATCGATGAGGAAGCCAGTTTCTTTCACTTTTTTCACAAGATAACGAACATACGGATCTGACGGTGCTTCTCTTCTTCCAAAATCCGTACGCAATTTTCTCACACATTCTGCAACATTACCATGATTTTCAAAGTAATGTCGCAATATTTCCCAGCGTTGTTCTAGCGTATACACAACCATATTCGTTCAGCGGAAGGATAAAACTAATTATCTGTCAAATCAGACATGAGCTAAGTGTTACCATTCACGAAATAAGCACTAGTTGAAAAAAAAAACGTTAGATGGCGGACCCTTTATATTACAATGTGATGCATGAGTTACCGGATGTAACCACCTATTGGCAACTTATTACTCTATGTTTCGAAATAATGCTAAAGGTAAGGAGTAGTCATTACAAAGTAATGTATTATGTAACCCATTATCGGTAACTCACTGCATTTTGTTGGAAGATATTGATACATATAAGGAGTATACATTACAAGGTAATGCATAACCTTGCCGCACCCATTACCAAAGTTTTCCCGCGTAATTTTTTAGGTTTATGTATTATCGTAAATCAACTAAATTATTCTGCAAAATATTTCTAATAATGCTCATGTTTTTCAGCTTTTTTTCTTGTTGATTACGATTGTTGGATTTTTTTTTTTTTTTGTTTTTAATAAAAAAAAAAAAATGTCAATACTTTTTAGTGACATTTATTAGGAATTTAATATTGAAAATCTATTGTGACGGCACATTGTTAGTTTCCAGTACTAATTTTTATATTTTAATAAGGTTGTGTGTCTACGGATCATTACCACATTTTTTTTGTTTCATTCATTATTGATTGGTTTTTCCAATTACTGAATAAATGCTAAATTTGATTGTATTACAAAATCATTGATTGTAAGAAATCATAAACTGTTTTAATTAAGAAAATTTAGTAATCAGTATAACATTTCTTGTTCAGCAAATGATTATTTATATTTTCAAACGATTTCCAACTATTTTTTGTGTGTGGGAGTTGATACATAAATAAATTCTCCTACCATTAATATACGAAGAATTTCTAACACTTTGATTATTTATCTTTAACGGTGCTAAACATTTTTTTAAAAATATTAAAGTTGCAGTTTTTGCTTGGATTTAATTAAAGCTACAACAATTTGTAGATCTCATTTTATTTATCACACCACCAAAAAATACTGAAATACACTCAACATTTTTTTTTGTTATAGTCCCGTCTAAAATTTTTTATATGAAGCTTAATATGATTATATCTCATTTAATAAGTTCCCATATATAAACGCATATAAATAGATCGTAAAAATTGGCCATCTACATGTATCTTATTATATCAAATTCGATGCAATTACATATCCGGGATATAAAATTATATCCAATTGGATATAAATAAATCTAATTTTATATAATTTTAGGCGATATTACACTCAAAAAATAAGTTAGTAGAAACGTTAGTAAAACATCTTGTAAATCAGGTATACTATTTTTCAGCAAATTTTTTGCTAAAATTATGTTTTAAACTAAAATTTTAGTTATACTTAGTCAGGACTTAACTGTTTTGAACTAATGTTTTACTAATATTTTACTAATGTTTTACTAATTTATTTTGCTAAAAAAAATGTGCTGATTAGCACATCAATAGTGTGAACGACAACCAGATTAAAAGTTATACGCAGAATGAATGTCAAGATGTAGTAGTGACGAGGAAAATTATACTAAAAAGTACAGCTCTAGTAAGACATAATATAAAAAAATCAACCATGGAAGATTTTTGTATCTGTTTTTCATACTTAAAACAAAACTGTGGATTGGAACAACTTAAATTTTGCGTTTTCACCGACTTGTGAAAGTAATTGTCTATTAAATAAAAGACAAAATATAATATTTAAATTTAAATGTGTATTTGTAGTCAAATTGATAACAAATATACAGCAGGTAGACAGACTAAATCGAAATACAAAGACATACATTTTAGGTAGATTTTTCTGTTTCCCTTTTCTTATTGCAAAAAGGGTTGTATATGTTATATTTCGTTAGTTTTTCGTTCGTTTCTATAATTCTCTGCGGCATTTGCGTTCCTTTAAAAGGTAGCATCATTTAGACAATAATTGATGTCAGTAGTTCAAAGATTATTTCGTTTATGTTATATATAATTATTTCTATTGTTTTTAGATATTACATGAATTCATATCGGCAATTTGGGAGTATAAACATTTTTATATTTTGTAACGTATTGTAAATTATTTTAAAAATAATCACAAAAATATGTTTTATGATTTTCAACAAATAAATTAACTAAAGTATAATTTTTCTACAAATTTTTTGATTTTTTTTGAGTCTACTAATATTTAGCAAAAATTTTATTAATTTTTAGAAAGGGTTTTTTAATTTCTAATCTACTAAGTGTTAGCAAAACCTTTGCTGAATCTACTAATTTTGTTGCTAAAAAATTTGCTGACATTAGCAATTTTTTTGCAAGCACCCTCCTGACTAAAATTTTGCTGACTCAGCAAAATTTTTTGCTGACTTTACTAACTTTTTTATATGAGTGTAGGTATGTTTTTTGTGACTTGAAGTTATGTTTAAAAGTATTTAAGTTGAAAATTAAAATTTCTAAAAATTAACAAAATTAAAAATTAACTTAATTTGATAATGAACTTTACCAAAATATGTATGGGATTATATATAAAGCTACACTGATAACAAAAAAATTAGTAAAATTTTTTCATAAAACTACGAAAAATTAGTTAAACATGACGTTGCAGAAAAAACTGCTTAAATTGGCAGTTTTTTTTTTGCTAAATATTAGTATGATAGAAATAGCAAAAATAAATTCTTTAAATCTACAAATATTTCGTTATATTCAAGCCAAATAATAGTTTATTAAAAGTAACAAATTAATCTGCTAAAATCAGTAAAAAAATTAGATGAATATTACTGGACCAGAAAATTAATAAAAAAAGTCAGCAATCAGCAATTTACAATTTTTTAGCAAAAATTTCTGTTGGTTTTAGTAAAATATACTGTTATATTACAGTTTTTGTTTGCCGTTTTTAGTCTACAAATATTTAGTAAATGTTTTGCTAATTTTTGCACTTTATATTGCTATTTTCAATTGACTAAAATTCAGCTCGAATATAAATAAAATTTTGTAAAGTTAACGGGATTATTTTTACTGTTCTTAATTTATTAATATTTAGCAAAAACTAAAGATATGCTAACTTTAACAGTTTTTTCAGCAACGACATTTTAAACTAATTTTTTGTGGATTTTTTCTGCTATTATTTTGGGGTAACGAATATTGTGTTTGCTTCATAAAACTTAAAGTCCCTAAGAGTTGTTGATACATTTTCGATTTTAGTATAAAGCTCTATTAAATCTTTTATTTTATGTACCTTTTAGAGGAATTGATACAGAGCTTTAGTTGTCATCAACAAAGCTGCCGCTGTATCCGCTAGGAAAGAAAAAAAATTAAACGTTTTTGCACTTTCTCAATTTAGTGCGTGGTAAAAATTTACTCTAGATACCTAAATATATTCCATGTTTTTTATAAAAAAATGCGTAAAAAAATAATTAAAATTCGCAAAATGTTTAAAAAGTTCGCACAATTTTTGCGTTTTCAATTTTTTAAACGCCTTTTTGACTCAGAAGTGCTGTTTACAAAGAAACTCTGTTCACACAATACGCATGCCAATTTCAAATTTAATTATGAATGTCAGACACAAAACATATGCATTTTCATACTTACATCTGCCATCAACTTGGTAAAGCTCAAACTGTATAAAATTACGCAATTTTTTCAAATACTGTTCTCAAAACTCAATTTCATTAAACTGCACAAATCCCCTATTAAAAAAACTGCGAAAGTTTAAAATTCTGAAAATTTTGGTTTTTCCTGTAAACCGCCATACAACTTTTTACCAAACAGCAATAAAATACAACTCTTATAAGTTTTAAGAAATTTTTTTAATTTTTCGACTTTTAAATGACCATTATTTCGTTTCCATCGTTACTTTCAATTCATAAAACCTTGAGAGATAATAGGCATCTAAAGTCACTTTCAAAAGGTGTCGAAATTTTTCGAAGTAGCTCATATATATATATTTTTCATGTATATTAAAACTTCAAAGTTTTAGTGTGTATTAAACCAAAGCAAAAACTATATTAAGACTTATAGTGAATAATTTTTCATTCAGTTTTTCATTTAACCAACATTGAAGAGCTCTTTTGACATGTTAAATACAAACACTGCATCTAATATTAAACATAAAGTTGTTAACCGCAGACATCTTTTTGACTCGATACATATTATTTATTAACAAATATTTATATTTGACTGTCCCGAATTTCGTGATTTTAATAGCACTTAAACGATGGGCATTATTGAGCTAAATTAAGTGAAGGTTAACAAAACAAATAATAAAATTTCGAAAGTATAGTTTAAAGTGTATTTTTTTTTTTTTTAATTATAATTATATTTTAAAATTTTTACACAAAAACACTCACAGAAGAAGTCGGTTAGAACGAGGTTGTCCCAACTGAAAATTCGGTTAGCTTAACTAATTTCGGTTAGCGTAACTACTTTCGGTTCAAACAAAATAAATTCGGTTGATACAACTGAATTCGGTTGTCACTACCGAATCTTTCGGTTGCACGAGTCTCGTTAAATATATAATTCGGTTGCCAAAACAGAATTTGACTTTGGCATGCTCAATCCGGCTGTAAAAACAGACATTTTACATTTATTCGGATGCAGCAACCGATGCTGTGGTGTACTGGTTAGCACGTTGAACTGTTAAACAGGTGGTCCCGGGTTCGATTCCCGGTGACGGCAACATCAATTTAGAAAAATAATATGTATGAGTTTTACTATCCCTCATATGTATCGCAGCTCTCACCTTCGGTGTTCCCATAGCACTTAACACCA
Source organism: Delia radicum (assembly GCA_021234595.1). NCBI lineage: Eukaryota > Metazoa > Arthropoda > Insecta > Diptera > Anthomyiidae > Delia > Delia radicum. The sequence goes on along the minus strand of CM037855.1, from coordinate 136,460,175 downwards.
CCGAAGTAAAATAATGAATCAGTTTTATGAACCAAAAAGCTTCAATAAGTTCGCCACCTCTCTATCAGGTGGCGAGCAACAACTGTTCTAAAAAAAAAAGAAAGCGACACATTAATAGATAGGAAGAATTTCCTCGGTATTGCTTCTCTTTAAAAAAAAAAAAAATTGGTCACAGCAGCAGAATTTTTCATTAATTCGATTATACCAACCGAATTTCCTATTAAATTTTCCCCAAGTCAGCAGTTGCCACCGAACTTTCAACCAATTTGGTTGTTAATACCGAGTTTTGTGTCATTTCGGTTGGGGCAGCCTAACTTCTAATCAATTCGGTTGTGACCACGGAATCCAATACAATTTTTTAAAGTAAAAAAAAAAAGATACAAAAAATCATAAAAAAATACAACATAAAAAATATTTGGCCAAAATTTAAAATAAAATATATAAATTAGCACGACAAAGAATAAGGGCTTGCTTAAATATTTAAAAACACATGTGTCTTCTTTATGGAAGGCCATAATCCGGGGTCTGTCTGTTGTCTTCATAGTGGGAAGAAGAAAAAAAAATGTAGGTGTCCTATTGAGATATATTAGCTGAACTAATGAAATTTAATTTGAGTGTGCAAGTGGTTTTGCAAACATTCAGTTAAAGTCGTGTTATTTTGCCACAAATCGAAACACAACATCAGCTTTGCATCTTGGACGCCTGTTTTTTTTTTTTTTTTTTTTTTTTTTTAAAGAGAAGCAACACTCAGGAAATTCTTCCTATTAATCAATGTGTTGCTTTCTTTGGAAAGGGGATAGTGGAAAGATGAAAGGTGGTGAAAGATGAATTGCTTCAAACATGGCAACACTGTAATTGCGCGAGTAGATAAGTCTTAGAACAGTTGTTGCTCGCCACCTGATGTAGAGTTGGCGAATTTATTGAATCTTTTTGTTTCATAGCCCTGATTTATTATTTTACTTCGGTGGGGTTAAGTGCTTTGGGAACACCGAAGGTGGGCGCAGCGAAACATATAAGTGATAGAAAACTCATACATATTATTTTTCTAAATTGATGTTGTCGTCACCGGGAATCGAACCCGGGACCATCTGTGTAACAGTCCAACGCGCTAACCATTACAGCACAACGCCTACAAAAAAACGTCTGCTGAAAGATGCACATTTTCTGGGAAAGTGCTCCGTTTTTCAGTTTCTTAAAATTGCCTGCTGCCTATTTAGTACTGTTTCTAATGGGATGCACTTCTTCCATATAACTGTTTTTAATATAATATTTTGAAGCAAAGAAAGCGCACTTTAAAATTGCGTGACTATCTTTCACTAAAATTACGTGAAGTTATACGCTTTTAATTAAATACACTACACTAAGGGAACTTCTGATTTAAAAATTTGTAGTTGTTTGGGTTTGTAATACAGCTTCTTTATTTTTTAACGTAAATGTCAGTAATTTTAAGAACAAATTTAATTTTTTTTTAACCTTGTAGTTCATTTAAAAAAACAAACCACATCAAATTACTGTTTTATGATTTTACATTAATTTTTTACAGTCGTTTTTCTGGTATTTAAAAAAAAATTAAATGTTTGTTTATTTTTTACTAACATATATGGTTCATTTTTACAACAATTGTTAGTAATTTTTTGAACAGTAATAACAAATCACAAATGTTAGTTGAATTTAATGAAATGTTTGTCGTCCATTCTGCAAGTGAAATTTCATTTGTTTTTTACTACAATTACTTTCGGATTTACCTACAAAATATCCTTTGTGAACTTAAAACAGTTAACAAGTTCCTTACCTTTTCAACAATATTCTACTCAGAGATGCTAAACTTCATATACTTTCTTTTTAAATGAACATAAAGGGAAGTCTTTCAAGTGTGAATTCCTATTTGGCAGAAATTATTATAAGTGTCAAAATTAAGGGACACAAATATTTTTATCTTTTTGGGCCAATCTCACATTAAACTGGTAAAACAAAAGGATACAAAGTCGTGCGAATCTTTAATACTTTGAGCTTTTCTGTCAAGTTGTATGCACAATTTTATAAACACTTTGATACTTTGGAACAAGAACAGAAGAAAAAAAAAAATGTCATTTTGTAACGCCATTTTCCACCCTTAATTTAAATTTGTGCCAATAATAAAAACCACAGGCGCATTCATTTTGTTTTCTCTATCACATATCCAAATTTCAGCGAAATCGCACTTCTAACTTTAATACATTATGAAAGAATGTTCATATTCTCTTAAATCGTAAAGAGCAGGTTTTTTCATTCTTTTAAATAATTTTCTTAATCTGTTTCAATTAATGTGTACACTTAGAATACTATGTAGGTAAAGACCACTGCAAATGTAGTTAAAACGAATTAAAGAAAGTACGACTTACATTTCATTAAATTCAACTAACATTGTAATTTGTTTTTTACTGTTCAAGAAATTAACCATAATTGTAGTAAAAATTAACCATATATGCAGTAGAAAGTAAATAAACATTTATTTGTTTTATTTTTTTTTATTTAAAATAAAAGTACGTATAAAACCATCAAAAAAAATCCAATTTTCGACCTCTACCCCCACCCTCTTCAATTTTACCTAAATTTGATATGGAAGGAAAGTGTCATATAAATATGTCATCGTACAAGTTTGGGGTTGTTAGCTTTGACGGTTGTGGAAATATCGCGTTTTAAAATATGAAAAAAAAAATCGAAAATTGAACAAAAGTAGATGTACGCCTACTTTCATATCCTTTTAACGGCTAAAGCTAAGTGATTCATTGATACCTCATTTTAAAGTCACTGTTATCATGCTTTAAAGAAAATAAGCAAAACAAATAATGTTTAGAAGCTTAAATGCATTTTGTTTTCAAAATCCGCGGTTTAAACCGCTGTATTTAAAAAAAAAACTGGTGTTTTTAAATTTTCAAAAAAATATATGTTAATTAAAATATATTCCACTATGCCGTTGCCAAATTAATTTTTGGAGCTCTTACGGGATTAAAAGTAGATTTACATGAAAAAAATAATTTTATGAAAAACATAAAAATAAAAGTTTTGCAAAAGTAGTTGCACATAATTGCCCTTATCTTTTAAACGGTGTAAGTTACAAGAGTCATTGATACGTCATTTTAAAGGTACTTATATCGTAGTTTTCCTGGTTTACAAACATAATTCACTTCTTGACGTTAAAATGCTAAAAGGCATTTTTTTCAAAATCCGTGGCTCAAAACGCTGTATTTAAAAAAACTGGTTTTCTAGAATTGTAAAAAAAAATATATATATGTTAATTACAAATTATTTTTTTCTACCGCCACCAAATCCATATCTCTGTTTCCTGCATGTTTCTGACTAATCGGCTGTTTAGTTAAATTTTTCACATTTTTATTCATAACTCAGGATACCGTGAGAGCTCCACATAGGGATTTATACACGTCATAGGGAAGTAATTTATATTTAACATATATTTTTTTCAAAATTTTAAGAAACCAGTTTTTTGAAATACAGCTTTTTTAACTGCGGTTATTGCCGTGGAGAACTGAATAATTTATGTAAAACCACAAATTAAGTAGCTGTGAAATAAGGTATCAAACGATATGGAATATGAAGTACGACTAATTTCTAAAAATTTTCGAATATTTTTGATAATTTGAAACGCGATATTTCAAGATCCGCTGGTCACAGTTATGTGATGTACATATTAGGGTATTCAATCGGTTAACCGTTACTCGATTAATCGATGAAATGATGTCGAACAATTGTTCGAGTAATTCGAAGTGGCCAATTTCGAGTAAAGAATAACTCGAACAATTTTGGTCGATTAATCGAGTAACTCGAGTAATTTAAAAATATGAACTATTTTATATTTTTTTAATATTTTGTATAAAATAATGTGACTGTTATAGTGAATATTTAAATGTTAAGTGTATTTTTATATTAAGTGAGCACTGTTAAAGAAATTATATTACGAAAAACGAAGAACTTAATGCGAAAAACTCCGATATCGAAGAAACTTGGATATTTTTTAAAGAAACAAGTTCTAAGACTGGGGTGTTTAAGATTATTGGTGCGGATTTGAGGGTTAAACACTTTTAATCAACATTATTTTTTTTTTTTTAATTTAGTTGCCATTTGATCTAAAGAAACTACATATAAATACTATATTTTCAAAAAGGAATTTTTAAATGTCATTTACTAAAAACTTTTTGTTGGTCCCTTTTATGTCGTTGTAACAAGCAAATTTTAGAAGCCCTATATTGAAATTCATAGCGGTCCTACGCAAAATTTCCACATATTAAAATTTACATATAGAAGTAATGAAGTTTTCATTAATATGATGAAAATCTTCTTAAATATTCATGAAAGTTGTTTCAAAACTTCTTTATCATTTTTTTAGAAAAATTACATATCTCAAAATCCCAAAATGATAGAACAAAATGGACTATTTTTTCGTTTAGTACTAACACACTAATATAACAAAACTGTGTCAAGTCTGAGTGAAATTACAAAACGGATCACCTTACAAATATTTTTATAAAACAGTTTAATACATATTTATGAACCAGTTATATTGCAAGAAAATCAATGAAGATTTCAACATATTTATAAAGAATTTTATTGATATATTAATGCTTTTGCTTTGAGTGTACTGAGACAAAACTCTCGCAGTAATAAATGAACTTAGCAAATGTTTTTCTCTTTTAGATATACTTTTTACTAAAATTTTTAATTAATTTGTTAATTTTTATATATATCGCACTTGATCAACAAGAGGGTATTAACTCAAAATTTTTAAATTTTCAGTAGAGTCAAAAAACTGTTTATGGCCACATTTTAACAGAATTTAAAAATTCAAACATATCATAATAAGCAAATTCCATTTAAAATATATATACATTGTTTTTGTTTTAAATTTTTCCACTCATTGCAAAAAAAAATCAATTTTTTGAGTTAATACCATTTTTTTGAAATTTTATCGATTTAAATTTATAGAATAAAACAAATTTTATCAACAAAACAGTATCAACTCAAAATACAACCAAATATAAATAAAACAGTTTGATTATTTTTAACATAAATAAAGGCTCAAATCAAAATAATACATTTTTTATGAAAATATACGATTCATTTCTATTTGAACTTATGTATTAACTCGAAATAATACCTTTTTGTTGAAATAAAGGTAATCACTGCATTATCATGAAAATGGTCTCAAAAGTGGTTTTCGAGATGAAAGAGTAATCGGAATACTTTGAAGTTTTTACAATAGATAGATATTGATGTTGTTAGTTGATTTCTTGAAAAAAGTGATATTTTAAAAATTTTGAGTTAATACCCTCTTGTTGATCAAGTGCGATATGTTATATTAGTACTAAAAAAATATAAAAACTTAACAAAAATGTGAGTTTTTGGAAAATAAAATTAAAGTATTAAAATTGTTCGAGTTACTCGAGTTATTCGAGCAATTTTAAAATCTTACTCGCCTACTCGAGTAAATTAAAAACCTCAAAATCGAGTTACTCGATTACTCGAACAAAAGCAAACCCGAGTAAATTGAATACCCTAGTACATATCCTATGCCAAATTTGATTGAAATCAGAAGGGGTGGATGAAATCGAGTGGTTGATTTTATATATTTTCAGTCTGCTGTATAAAATTAATGTAAAATCATAATACAGTAATTTGATGTGGTTTGTTTTTTAAATGAACTACATATGTAGTCCAACTGAAATTTCTTCTACAAATGACTGTTTTGTCACTTAAAAATTAAGATTACTGTATTACAACTCAAACAACTACAAATATTTACAGCAGAAGTGTATAATTTCTTAAATCAATTTTATAGTATTAGTAATTATGCAGATGGTAATATTTTTATAAACCATATATGGTTAAATACAAATGAGTTTTATTTCAAAAAAAGTTATAAAAATTTATAAACTATAATAAAAATATCTTTCAAAAAGATTCGATTGTGACAACAGAATTGTTATAAAAATCGGTTGCGTCAACCGAATTAAAGAGCTAGCTGCAACCGAATTAATTCGGTTGTGTCAACCGAATTTACGAGGTTGCAGCAATCGACTTAATTCGGTTGGAAAATAATTCGGCTACCTCAACAGAATGTTTATGTGAGTGTAGATATTAGCATTTTCCATTGAGTAATTTCGGTCTAGCTTACACTCATAGAAAAAGATTCATCATAGTTATGAAGAATTTCATAAATATGATGAAAAATTTAATTGTTTTTCGTCTAATGTAACACTTTATAAATAGGATGGATCGGTTTCATAAGCGTTCAAATTGCTGACAAGCTAATAATTTTCTGTAGTGTTTTTTTGCGCGAAGTTATAGAACCTCTAAATTTCAAAAATAAAGGTTTTTTTAAATATGTATTAGACCAAAATGAATCTATGGAAATTAGATTTTTTACCAATAGTATGCTTAAGCTCAACATAAGTGATAGTTTGTTTGAAAATTAAAAAAAATAAAAAACTTAAACTACAAATTCCAACAACACGGTCTGACTAAAAGTACCCTCGGCAACATTTTTTGATATTTTTTACAAAATCATCTCAATTATACTCATCGTGTGATTGGCACTGCGTCACGTAAAGTGTGTTTTTTATAGAGATATACAACTTTGAAACGGAATAAAATACAGATGGAATTTTTAAATTGACATGAAATTTACTTTATTCGAAAGGTAATCTTCTGGCATTATAACTTAAATATTACTTCTGGTATATGACCGCTACGGCTGGCTCGGACGTATTCTAATCTGGAGGCCCAATTTTCGATGTCTTTTTCCAACATTTGTGGCAATAACGCGGCGAATGTTGTAGTTAAAGTGGTCAATCGTTTCGGGCTTATCGGTGTAGACTAGCGACTTCAGATATCCCCACATAAAATAGTCCAGTGTCGTTAAATCGCACGATCTTGGAGACCAATTCACGGGTCCGAATCGTGAAACTATGCGGCTACCAAACGTTTCCTTCAATAAATCAATTGTCGCACGACCAGTGTGACATGTTGCGCCGTCTTGTTGAAACCACACCTCCTGCACATCATGGTTGTTCAATTGATGAACGAAAAAGTCAGTAATCATGGCTATATAGCGGTCACCATTGACTGTAACGTTCTGACTAGCATCGTTTTTAAAGAAGTACGAACCAATGATTCTACTAGCCTATAAAGCACACCAAACAGTCAGTTTTTCTGGATGTACCGGTGTCTCAACATACACTTGAGGATTATCATCACTTCAAATACGCCAGTTTGTTTATTGACGTATCCATTTAACCAAAAGTGAGATTCATCGCTAAACAAAATTCTCGAAACTCGCGTATTTTAAACAGAACCATGATTTTTAAAATAAATTTGCACAATTTGGTTGCGTTTTTCAGGCGTCAGTCTATTCATGTTGAAATGTCAAACCAAACTAAACATAAATCACTTGACAGCTGACAAAATTGCCGCCAGTTAAAAAAGTGTTGCCACTTTTTTATATAGCTGTATAAAAAACACACTTTATTTAAAAAATTTTGGAAAGTCGGGACAGCCTAATATACGCATTTGTTTTATTAGCATATTCGAGAAATGCATATAAAATTCCAAGCAAGGAAACAAAATTTCAAATAATTACACTGTGCAACAAAAAAAATTTCCCGCATTGGTCCAACGGAAAATGAAAGAAGACCATTAGTGTATCAAAACCCCAAAGGGTTTTTCGAAGTTAGCTCTTACATATTGATTTTTTATAGCCTCTCCACACTCAATAAAGAAGTATCAATAACTGCTTTCATAAAAAGGATGAAGATTTTTATTAATTTTAACAAAGTTTTCGTTTATTTTGTGAAAAAAAAATATCATTGACTTACTGAAAAATTTCATTAATTTTCGTCCAACAAAATTCTCTCTGTGTACTACTTTCAAGTTACAGCTTATTTTCCATTGATGTTTATTGCAGTCTATTTCTTGGAGAATAGTTTTAGTTATTCATACACACAGGGCACGTCTGCTTTAAAAATATGTAGTTGTTTGGGTTGCAATACAGTTTCGTTATTTTTAGTGTAAATGTCAGTCATTTGTAGAAAAAAATTAAATTTTTTACTAACCTTGTACTTCATTTAAAAAATCAAACCACATCAAATGACTGTTTTATGATTTTACATTCATTTTTTACAGTCGTTTTTTGTTATTTAAAAAAATAAATGTTTGTTTATTTTTTTACTAACATGTGGTTCATTTTTACTACAATTGTTAGTCATTTTTTGAACATTAAAAAACAAATGACAATGTTAGTTAAATTTACTGAAATGTAAGTCGTTCTTTCTTTAAGTGAAATTTCATTTGTTTTTAACTAAATTTGCAGTGGGATTTACCTTCATAATAATCTAAGTCTACGTCTCTTCAGTCTCTACACTGTAGGCAATGAAGAGTCTCCCACTCATCCCTACAGTAACGAGTGTCCATTTTTTCAGAGTTACTTGGCGTTGTCCATATAGAGAAATTTTGGTACAAGGAGCCCAGAGATAATTTGAATTTAAAAATCTAACCAATTTTTTTGGATTTTCGTTGTGAAAGTCCAAGTTTTGCAACAATGGATTCTAGCTGGTCTTGTATAATTAAAAGAGGATCATTTGACACTGTGTGATCAAACGCAAACAAAGAACAAGCGTCATTTAAATCAGCTATATAGTTATTCCTGATGTCACGTCAGCCACGTTTTGTGACTGGAACGTTTTCTGAGTGCTGTAATGGAACTTGGGCACTTGGAGCACTCACATAAACTTTACTCTTTCATAACAGTTACGGAATTAACTTTCGGTAGCTTATTGCAGTCTATGACTGTACTACTAGAACATTTTTTTTTTTTTTTTTTTTTTTTTTTTAAATTCATTTTTATTTGCAATCTGTTTTACAAAAATTAAAAACAATAAGCAAATCGTATAATTATTAAAATTAACTGAGATACTGAGTTCCAATGAACTCAATAAAAAAAAACTACAATATTGTATTATTTACATTATTATTTATATACATATTTACATATTTATTATTTTCTAAAGGGTAGGTCAAGAACATGGAACCTTATCAGTCTTTGTATTTCATCACTATCATCTAAAAGATTTATAGCTAATGTATTTGAGTGATAGCTAAGTCTATTGAGGTATCTTTCGCTAAAATTGTTAATTTCATCTTTTACTTTTGGAATTCCAAGATCATTGTGTATGTTATTATTATTAATAAACCATGGAGCATTTGTTATTAGTCTTAATGTTTTTGATTGATATCTCTGCAATATTTCAATATTTGAGTTACTGGTAGTGCCCCAAAGCTGAACACCGTAAGTCCAAACAGGCTTAAGAATTGTTTTATATAAAATAACTTTGTTTTCTAAACTTAATTCTGATTTTGGACCTAACAGCCAATACATTTTTCTTGCTTTAATGTTTAAGTGTTCACGTTTTTTTTTGACATGTTCCTGCCATGTAAGTCTTCTATCAAGATGAAGCCCCAAATATTTAACAGTGTTACTTACTGGAATATTAGTTCCGTTCAAATGTAAACGTGGACAATCTTTTTTTCTTAACGTAAACGTTATATGGACTGACTTTTCCGTATTTACTTTAATATTCCATTTAATTAGCCAATCTTGTATTAAGTTTAAATTATTTTGAACTAATTCAGAAGCTATAATTGGTGAATTATTAGAAGCAAGTATTGCAGTATCATCTGCATATGTAGCAATAGTTAGACCATCCATAGTGGGCATATCTGATGTAAATATGGTATACAGATCTTAGGTAAATTTTTGTAGTTGATTGTTTCCTTGAATTTTGAACGGTTTGCTACCTATGGACCTGAACACGGGAAAAAAGGTAAAAAAAAATCGAATTTTTTGCGATTTTGATCTGGAAGGTGAAGTTTTTTTGATTTTATATGTTCGCAATTTTTGTTCTTTATGACAAGAGCTACAACTTTGCCATAGAGAGTAAATAGAAATTCTGAACGGTTTGCAAGATATGAGCCTGAGAAAATTATCACTTTTTTGCGAAAATGATACCGAGGCCCCAAATCTTTGGCGGCCCATAAACAAAAAAGGAGATGACTTTGGGAAAAATTGGGAGACACGGGTCTTTATTTTTAGTCTTTTATCACGTAGTGGTGTCCGTATATGGTTATTTTGCCATGACTTAAAAAATTACACACAGTGTAGTGAAAGTACGAGGAACCACAAAAATTCGGTTAGCAAAAAATTCGGTTGCAACTACAAAACTGTTATCTGTGTGTATGAAAATTGCAACAAAATATGTGAAACGCACAGAAAATGTACCAAAAAAATGGACTAAAAGTAAAATTAAAACCACAAAAAGTGTTGCATATAATAAATTTATATATTATAGCCCTTAACTATTAAATTCTCCCATATAAAATTCCATATAATATTCCATTTAAAAAAATAATCGGAAAATTTGCCTCAAAACGAGCTAACTTTTTAAAAGTCTTTGAGGGATTTTTTCTACTGATAGTCTATTTTCATTTCTACTGATAATCTATTTCTCATTCCGAAAATATTAGATGACCCAAAACTTGTTGCACAATGTTATTCAAATCAACTCACAGACACGTGCCATTTGTGTTAACCGATATAGTTTACATTTTTCTGTATAGGTACAATATGTATACAATCTATTACACCGGTCGACAAAAAAAATTTTTTCTTTGGTTTCTGCTTTAATGTAAACATTCCCTGTTACTTACAATTTAGAAAAATTTAAATCAAATATCCACAAACACTACTCCCTCTTTCCTCCTTCCCATACCTTATTTTCCTGATCAATACAATGCACTGCATGAGTAGGGGGCATCCCCTGAGTATTGGTTAAATTATAAAAAAAAAAAAAAAAAAAAAAATATTTAAAAATAGTTTTCCTTTATTAGGAACATAAAATCAGGGACCGTAATAATTATTCCCTTTTTCATAAAAGTCAGATGATAACAGTTATTTTTCGAGCAAAAATAAAAGTTATTTTTTAATTTTTATTTTTTGCGCGCAAACATAAAAGTTATTTTTTGATTTTTATATTTTCGAGCAAAAATAAAAGTTATTTTTTGATTTTTATTTTTTCGAGTAAAAATACAAGTTATATTTTGGTTTTTATTTTTTCGAGCAAAAATAAAAGTTATTTTTTGATTTCTATTTTTTCGAGCAAAAATAAAAGTTATTTTTTGAAAATAACTGTTATTTTCGGTCCCTGCATAAAATAAACCAAAATTTTATATTTAGAAGTCAGACCCAAAAATCGTGTGGACCGGTGTTATCTTATATAAAATAATAGCAAGTAGAAATTTGTTATCGAAAGATGCCAAATATTAAGATTGAAATATAAAAAAAAAAACAATTTACTCTTTTTCGATAGGAACTTTTAAAATATAAAAAAAAATCGAAAAATGTATACTTTTGACTGTAATGTTTATAAGAAAATACGAAAATCTAGCTGACCGATCAGACCATGCATTTTTCAAATAAGTAATTTCGAAAATTAGACAAAATTTATTCCGTAACTATCTGACCCGGCAAACGTTGTACTGCCGAAAATTCCAGTTAAGAAGTAACCTTTCTTAAAATAACCAAAGTTAAATATAACCACAGACATTTTTACATTCACGGAACTTCTGCTTTAAAAATATGTAGTTATTTGGGTTGTAATACAGTTTCGTTATTTTTAGTGTAAATGTCATTCATTTGTAGAAAAAAATTAAAATTTTTACTTAACTTGTACTTCATTTAAAAAATGAAACCACATCAAATGACTGTTTTATGGCTTTATATTAATTTTTTACAGTCGTTTTTGGTTATATAAAAAAATAGAAAAAATAAATGTTTGTTTATTTTTTCTTAACATGTGGTTAAGTTTTACTACAATTGTGGTTTATTTTTGGACATTAAAAAACAAATAACAATGTTAGTTGAATTTAATGAAATGTAAGTCGTACTTTCTTTAAGTCGTTTTTAACTACATTTGCAGTGGTCTTTACCTACATAGTATTCTAAGTGCAACTTTGGTTAAATCCTACAATTTGGTTATTTTAAGATAAGTTAACAGGCCTTAGTTTCATTGTGATCGTTTAAAAAATTTGTTAATTTGTTAAAATTCGTTTATAAATAAAAAAGGAGAAAGAAACATTAAGTCAGAGTTTCGTGTCAAACAAATGATTTTTTTTTTATTAAATTTGGAATCACGTCACAACTTCAAAAAATTTGGAATCAACATCACAACTTCAAAACATACCGCATTTTGAAGGTTGATCTGTTATTTTGTTTAAGATAAAACAATTGCTATGAACTTACCAGAGAATAACTATTCGTCTGAAAATAAAAAACAATTTATCAATTTTTTCCAGAAACTGATTTTTTGTTAATTTCAATTATCTGATGAAATTTGGTAACCGCCATTAAAAAAATTATTTTCTTCTTTAATACCCCAAAAGTATAAAATTTCGACGAAATGAACATTAGTCATACAAAATCTATGATAAATAGCATTTATGTGGTTTATTAAACCGAAGAACATATAAACCAGGATGTACAAAAGTAGCGTTCGGCCGGACAAACAGTTTTTAAATGTATTCGCTAACGAAAACGCTGTGGAAAATGTAAGCACAATGAATGCTGGTAAACGCTCTGGAACTAGCATAATAAAATATTTTTTTTTCCAAAAAAAAAAAAAAAATAGTAAAAAAAGTATCTCGCCATTACTGTTCTGTTGACAAATATCAAAACACTAATTGACATAAGGGATTTGAGTCAGATATTTGTATGAAACGAAAATTTAGAAATATTATTTCAATTTAAAAAATTTTAATTATCGTTTCATACTAACACCTGACTTAAGTCACTTAAGCCAATTATGATTCAGCCTTAAATAGTATTGTTCAGGTATTTGTGAAAAAACAGTAATACAAAACAATGTGTTTTTTTGAATACTTTTTGCGGGTTCCGAAGCGCTTATTATGTTTTAATTTTTCCGCAGTGCCTTCGTTATAGGTTCCTTGGTTTAATATACCAATTAAATACTATTTATTATAGATTTTGTATGACCAGTGTCCATTTCGTCGTAAATTAGACGTGCCATAAATACATTTAAAACGATTTTTTTTTAGTTTTGATGTATTAAAGAAGAAAATAATTTCATTTAATAGCGGTTAACCAATTTTAACTGAGAGTGAACTGGAAATCAGTTTGTGGAAAAAATTTATTCAGTTTTTTATTTTCAGCTGTATGTTCATAGCAACTGTTTTGTCTTAACCCTCTAACTGGCAAGAGATGTTTTGCAACGAAATTCATACCATGTGCTCGACTCGAAAAAAAAATAATAAGTTCTTCAACAAAATTGTTTATCGTTGCCTTATTTAGGCGATATGGGCCAAAATATTTTGGGGTGCGTTTTGGAAACTAAAGCATATAAAAGAGAAGTTTTGGACAAAAAATATTTCTCTTACCAAGATATAACCACGCTCGAAAACCCTATTTTTTTCTGCTCCTATTTAAGAAGATATCGCTATTTTAGCTTTTTGGAAAAAGCTAAATTAGGCGAAAAAGTATCTAAACTTTAATTTATATTGTTCAAACTTCAACGCTTTGCTATTAACACTTAATGTGTCCTTTCTGCAAAGTTTCATAGAAATCCGTCTATTTTTTTTTTTTTTTTTTTTTTTAAGAGAAACAACTCTCAGGAAATTCTTCCTATTAATTAATGTGTTGCTTTCTTTGGAAAGGGGATAGGGGAGAGATGAAAGGTGGTTGCTCGCCACCTGATGTAGAGTTGGCGAATTTATTGAAGCTTTTTGTTTCATAGCCCTGATTTATTATTTTACTTCGGTGGGGTTAAGTGCTATGGGAACACCGAAGGTGGGCGCAGCGATACATATATAAGTGATAGAAAACTCATACATATTATTTTTCTAAATAGATGTTGTCGTCACCGGGAATAGAACCCGGGACCATCTGTGTAATAGTCCAACGCGCTAACCATTACACCACAGCGCCCACTAAGTTAAGACGATGTCCTTTAGAGGAATCCCGATAAAATCCTGTGAGTCCTTGGACTTAAGTAAGGACTTATTATTAAAGATAAAGCTTCAATCTTGCGTATATTTTATTATAAATAGTTTTTAGTCAACTTAAGTTGGTTTTTTATATTTTTGAAAACAATTTTTTTTTTTTTTGTAAATAATTAGTTTTTGAAATTTTACGAAATATCGATTTTTTAGCTTTCTTGCTTCCAAACCGTGGACGGTACACGAAAAAATTTCTTCGCAAAATATTTAGAAAATTTAGTTTTCTATCGAAATATTTGAAATAGCTATTCACAAATTTTCAAAACGATCACAACAATACTGAGTCCTGTTAAAAAAAAAAAAAATTTGCCTCAAAATAGCCCAACTGAAAAAAGCAATAAACTAACAATACGTACTAACTTTTTAAAACCCTTTGAGGGGTTTAGTCTACTGATAGTCTATTTCTGATTTCAGAAAGATTCGATGACCCAAAATGTGTTGCACAGTGTTATTCAAATCAACTCGCAAACATGTGCCATTTATGTTGACCGATATAGTTAACCTTTTTTCTCTATACTCCTTTTTATAGAGTCATCAAAAACTAGTTTCGTGAAAAGCAATAATAATAATAAGCTTTTCATTATTTTAGGAATTTTTAGTTTACTTTATGAAGAAAATTTACATTAGCTAACAAACCGTTTTCATTATTTTTCGTCCACTAAAATGTTCTTTGAAATTATTTTCATCATTATACTTTTTTAGATTCATGTGTCATCAGAAACCGCTGAAATTATTCTGCGAAGCATTTAACTTTAAAGTAAAATTTATCGATTTTTTTTGGCCAAAAATATATTTTTTGCACAAATAAAATGTTTTTTATCGGGCATTACACTCAAAAAAAAAAAAAAAAGTCAGTAAAGTCAGCAACATTTTTGCTGGAAGGATACTTGCAGAAAAATTTGCTAATTTCTGCAAAAAAAAAAATACTTAAATTCAGTAAAAATGTTGCTGATTTTACTGACTTTTATTTTAATGTTGGCTTATTTAATTGTAAATGCAGAATGCCACATAAGGACCATTTAAGCATACAAATATTTATGTTCTAAAACTTAATTTCAATATTCTTATATATTTTGTGATGGTTTACAAGAAAACAGTGCAAAACATAAACTAATAAATCTAAAACATACGAGTATATTACTGCAACGTAAATAGATTTTTTTAATGAATAATAAAAAATTATAATATGATTTTTGTTTTACAGTGGATCGAAACTTTAATAATTACCAATTTTGAAATTATGTCTTTAGAAAAATTAGTATAATCAGGCGCGGATCCAGGAAAACGTTTTTGTAATCTTTTTTACACTTTTGTATTGAAAAATGTTATTATTTTTCCCTTCGCCTGAATCCGCGTCTGGTATAATCGATATATTTCAACTATGTTTTAAGCGATATTTGTCTTTTTTCAGCGATGGCAGGCAATACAGCTAAAATACCATTTGGATTCGGATTCAAAACTTTTTCAACTGGCTATCGCTGTCCCAAAAATACCGCTACCAACAGGCACGTAGCTAGGGGGGGGGAGGGTCGCACGAAATGATTTGATAAATTTAAAAATTGTCTTTTAAAAATATTTTTATACACAGATGTGTTAAATTTCATCGCCACTTTTAAAACCCAAAACGCGGGATTGGGCAGCTGCAAAATACGTTTATCATATTTTTTGCTCCTCTATTACCTATCCAAATTTTATTAATTTTAAAGGGAACAAATCGGAAAAGCATCCTTGTAAGTGTCAGGCAATTTATATGGGATATTTGCCTTTTATTTTGTCTTCAAAATCTGAATCTTCTAAGTTCACGAATAAAAAAACGTAGGTTTTTGGACAGTTATAAATCTTTAATTTTTCGAGTTAACACATGTTGCGTACGAGGGCAGATCAATATGGCCGTGACTTTTGAACTTCCCTCGTAGTTATATGAAATGCAACACTGCTCCCATCAAGTACCACCTGTTAATAGACTACTGTCAAATTTTGAGCAAGTTCCGTCATTTACTTTGCGTTAAACAGCTGTTCAAAACATACAACCTCGTTGATTTTTTTAAAAATGAATAAAAACTCATTAAACATTTATTTTTTGCGAAAAAAAGTACATCAAACCAAGAAAAACCTTAATAAATAATATGGGGACCCTGCACCATCCATTTCAATTGCAGACTTTCGTTGTGGTCGCACAAGTACAAACGACGCTGAACGTTCTGGACGGCCAATTGAGGTCAATACACCCGAAAATGTCGAAAAAATCCACGATATGGTGTTGGCTGATCGAAGAGTAGGAGTGCGTGAGATTCTTGATGCCAAAGGCATTTCATATGTCAGTGTGGTTTCGTTTTTAAACGATCAGTTGGATTTAGGAAAGCTGTCTGCAAGATGGGTGCCGCGTTTACCCTCAATTGACCATAAACGTAATCGTGGCTAATAAGGTGATGGCAACAGTTTTTTGGATGCACGCGGAATAACCTTAAAACGGGAACAACAATAAACGGCAAATATTATGCCAACTTATTGGACCGATTTAACGAGGATTTAAAGAAGAAACTACCCCATATGGCCAAAAAAATGCCTGTTTTATGGACCTCGAAAAATCCTATTTTTTTGGAAGGGATACAAAAATTGGAGAAACGTTGGACTAAGTGTATTGAGCTAAAAAGAGATTATGTTACAAAATAATTTTTTTTTTTGCTAAAAAAAATGTGTTTTATTCAAAGAAGCACGGACTTATTGAACCGGCCTCGTTCATTGGTTCATTTTTAGTCTTTATGTTCGTTGGCTAAAATTCATGGTTGGCAAACACTACCTATTCATTTTAACGGTCATTGCCTGCCACGCCTATCTGAATACCGTTATGGAAATTTTTAAACTACTGCCACAATAGTAGCGTGTGTCGTCTAATATCATAGGGTTTATTTAAAAATTTTTCAAATTAAATTTTGTTATATCTACAAAACAGCGTTATGAATCGATGTTTCGGTATTTTAGCGTTATTTTAACCTTAGTTCCAGATATTTCAAAATCAAACCGGTAAAATAGTAAAATAGGACTGGTTATACAAGAATACATATGTCCTAATGAATATATAACTTATTGTTGTCATATTAGTGATATCAAAATAGGTTTGTGGTTCCCTGTAATTGAGTTTGGAATAAAAACGGCTTGAATTAGATGCCTGTTCAACGAAAAACTCTCTTTCTTTGATTTTTAAACCGTATATTGGTTCGTAAAAGTTTCCAACTCTGTCTTGTTGAGCATTCTGAAATTCTAGTTGCACAAACATCTCTACCCAACGAGTCAATGTTTTTATACCAATACGTTTCTTGCTGCATTATAAGTTTTGTTAGCTGGTTTGGCTGTCGATTGCTATCATATTCATAAATGGTTTTTATAATATATCGGAGATGTAGATCAAGTGTGTAAATATAACTATTGTGGGTGTAAAAGGTGGTAATTTTAAAATTTTTTTAATAAAATATCTGTAGCTTATCTACATCTTCGAATAAGGAAAATCCCCACATTTGTGCACCATATGATTGTATACACTCAAAAAAATAAGTTAGTACAAAAGTTAGTAAAACGTCTTGTAATCGTGTTTTCAGCTAAAATTTTTGTTATACTTATTCAGCACTTAACTGTTTTATACTAATGCTTTACTAATATACTAATGTTTTACTAATTAATTTTGCTAAAAAAAATTGTGCTGATAAGCACATTAATAGTGTGGACGACAACCAGATTGAAAGATATACGCAGAATCAAGCAGATGTCGCGGCATGTCAAGATGTAGTAGAGAAGAGGAAAATGATACTAAAAAGTACAACTCTAATAAGACATATAAAAAATCAACCATGGAACAGAGTAGTATTTGGAAGATGACAAAGCCAATTGTGACAATATTTTGTTGTTGTTTTTGTTGTTGTTTTTTCTTTGATATTTTAAATTTTGAATCTCGCTCCTAGACGAGGACAAGAAATTCTCATTGAGTTTGTGATTTAACATAACAAATATCTCTAGAAATTCTAATAACAAAGTCCCCTGAAGATTTCCTTAGGCAGGAATGAAATCCGGATAGGGACACGCCTACATTAGTTGCTTTTCACAATTTGTTAAATAAGTTTTGGGACTTTAGCACATTTAATTACTATAAATGCAATTAATGTTTATCCCGATGAAAATAAATTTAAATAACAAATATGCAGGTGCTTGTGCAAATTTAAATGTAACTGACACTAATAGAAAACATATGATTTTCTATTGTTGATTTACTTTAATAAACGTCACTACATTGCGAGGTCTGTCAAAAAAACAGAGTAGTATTTGGAAGATGACAAAGCCAATTGTGACAATATTTTGTTGTTGTTTTTGTTTTTTCTTTGATATTTTAAATTTTGAATCTCGCTCCTAGACGAGGACAAGAAATTCTCATTGAGTTTGTGATTTAACATAACAAATATCTCTAGAAATTCTAATAACAAAGTCCCCTGAAGATTTCCTTAGGCAGGAATGAAATCCGGATAGGGACACGCCTACATTAGATTGCTTTTCACAAGTTGTTAAATAAGTTTTGGGACTTTAGCACATTTAATTACTATAAAAGACTTTTGTATCTGTTTTTCATACATAAAACAAAATTGAGGATTAAAACAACTTAAATTTTGCGTTGTCACCGGCTTGTGAAAATAATTGTCTATTAATAAAATAAAAGACAAAAGAAAATATTTAAATTTAATATGTATTTCTATAATAAATGTTAATAGATTAATAATCTAGTGTGGTCAAATTGCAAACAAACATATACAGACATGTATACAGAGTAAAGCGAAAGACAAAGACACACATCTTAGTATGGTTTCTTTTTCTTATTGCAAAAAAGGGTTGTTTTTTTCGCTTCGTTTGTTTTTGTTTATTTTTTCGTTTCGTTTCTATAATTAGTTGCGTCCTTAAAAGATAGCATCATTTAGACAACCATTGATGTAAGTAGTTGAAAGAAAATTTTTGTTATGTTATATATATTTATTTCTATATATTTTCAGATATTAAATTACTTCATGACATCAATGTGGGAAAATGAAAATTTTTATATTTCGTAATTATTGTAAATTATTTTTAAAAGAATCACAAAAATATGTTTTATGATTTTCAGCAAATATATTAACTAAATTAAAATTTTTTTTACAATTTTTTGCGTTTTTTTCAGTCTACTAAAATTCAGCAAAACATTTATTAATTTTTACCAACGCTTTTTTATTTCTAATCTACCAAGTGTTAGCAAAACTTATGCTGAATCTACTAATTTTGTTGCTAAAAATCAGCTCGCTGATTTTCAGCAAAAGATTTTGCTGACATTAGCAATTTTTTTGCTAGCACCCTCCTGACTAAAATTTTGCTGACTCAGCAAAATTTTTTGCTGACTTTACAAACTTTTTTTTTTGAGTCTACCACGGCAGCATACTGATTTGAATAAATTCCATTTTGCATTAAGGCCTACATGCTTTTTGGCTAAAAAGTCTTTCCACGTTGAGTTAATGCAATTTTGTGCTGACAAGGTTCTCTTTTCTAAGTGTTTTCTAAAAGACATTTTTGGTGACAATGTAACACCCAAATACGTGTATTCATTTGTGACTATTATAGGCTCCCCATTGAAAACCCATTTTTCATATTTAGATGTTTTACCTCCACTTCTAAATATTATCATTTGTGATTTACTCAGATTAACTTCTAGGTTCCACATTACACAGTATCTCTCAAGTTGTTTAATCATATTTTACATTGTTACAATATCATCAGCTAGAATTACAATATCGTCCGCATACATTAATAACCGGATGTTCGTAGAACCAACGTTTACTCCTCCCTCTATAAATGAATGCAAATCATTAAGATATATAGAGAAAAGAGTTGGCGAAAGCAAACAGCCTTGTTTTATGCCATATTCGGTACTAAATTCATCAGACACATCTTCTCCGTTCCAGACTCTAAATTTGGTATGACTATATATAGTTTCAATCATTTTTGTTTAGACTCCAGTATTATAAAGTTTGTAAATTAGTGCTTTTCTTGAAACTTTATCAGCAGATGCTCTGAAGTATACAAAAAAGCATATAGTTTTTCTTTTCTTTAAACTTTAGGTGAGCAATTGCCGCTAATGTGTACAGATTATCTACAGTTGAATAGCTCTCTGAATCCTGCTTGATACTCTGTAAGGATGTTATGTTTGTTTAACCATAAAGTAAGCCTTTTATTTACTATGCCCATGAATATTTTTTCAATTGTGTTCATAAAAGATATTCCTCTATAATTATTTACAATTTCTTTGTCGCCTTTTTTATAAATTGGGAAAAGTATGCTTGTCGTGAATTTATCGTCTAATTTTGCGGATTCAAATATAATGTTGTATGATTTGGCTAATTCTTCAAAAAACATTTCCGTTGCATTCTTGAAGAATTCGTATCTGACACGGTCCTCTCCTGGGGCCTTGTTGTACTTTGTTTTTGCTAGAACATCTTTAATTTCTGTTCGGGTTATATGCCTATCTAAATCATTGTCACTATTAAACATTGCTGCATACATAACATCATTTGAATTTAGGGGCGGATTTAATAACTCGGAAAAGTATTGCTTGAAATCTTGTGTTGTAATTCCGGATTTCGGCTGTAATTGTTTATTTTTAATTTCTTTTATCAAATTCCACCAACCTTTGTTATTTTTTACCGAATTGATTTGTGTTTCTATTCTTTTGTAATATTCGATTTTGGATTTTTCGCATATCAATTTGTACTTTTTGTTTTCAACTACATACTTTTCTTTGTTAGTTTTTGATGGGGTTTGACGAAATAGTTGTAAAGCGTTGAATGATTTTTCTCTAGCGTTGTAGCATTTGAAATTAAACCATTTATTTTCTTTCGTAAAAAGTATTTTGTTGGTATACCTGGTTGGGTTTGACAGACTTATAACTTAAGATATGCTAATATATAACATACGATACAATGATATATTATGATATTTTACACCATACCAAAAATTTGCATTTACTAGGTGTAAGATATGAACATATATCGTAATATATAGCCACACATATAAGCATATATAAGGATATCATGTTGTGTATGAGTATATAAAGGGTCCGCCATCTAACTTTTTTTTTTCAACTAGTGCTTATTTCGTGAATGGTAACACTTAGCTCATGTCTGATTTGACAGATAATTAGTTTTATCCTTCCGCTGAACGAATATGGTCCGTATGTTCGTTATCTTGTGAAAAAAGTGAAAGAAACTGGCATCCTCATCGATAAACCAAAGCGTGAAAAGCCAAAAACAGTGCGTACACCCGAGAATATTGCTGCTGTGGCAGAAAGTATGCGTGAAGCGCCATCAACATCAATTCACTGTCGTTCAACAATTGAACATTTCGGAGACATCATTGAGACGAATTTTGCATAAAGACCTTGGTATGACGCCATTCAAAGTCCAATTGGTTCAGGAGTTCAAAAAAAAAGTTATTTGGCGGACCCTTTATAACAGAACACATAATTATATATAACACAAACATCAAAACATCTTCAGTCTTCTTAGACATACTTATATATAATCTGAAACTACCCAACAAAAAGTAGTGCTTACCCAGAAGCGCTTCTGGAAGGCATTATTGAATTACGAAGCGCTTCCAAAGCATATCCAGAAGGCATGAGTTTTTTTTCGCGATGGCATGTCTCTTTTAAGCAGATGAAAAGCGTTTCTTTCATGTACTCTTAGAAGCTATAAATTCATGCCTTCTTAGGCAATAAAAAGCGCTTTTTTGTATGTTGACAACATTAATGCATTCTTTATTTCTTCATTGTATGCAAATAAGTCATTTTGGGAAGCACTTCAGAATGCCTTCCGTAATTGCTTTAAAGTATGCATAAAATGTAGATACTGCTTACCAAATCCAGGTTATTTTTTGCTGGGAACTATAAGTTTATGTAATGTACAATTCTGCGAAATCGATTGCCATTACAAATAGCAAACCCTTTTTAATATAGACAAATTTGTTGTCAATTAAATATTAACTATTTCGTTTAAAACAATAATTTGATGTCCTAAAAAAAATATAAGTAAAATTTCAGTTATTTAAAAATTTCAAGCAAACATTTTGTGCTTTGAATCCGATTTATGGAGATCAAATACATCGTCTAGAATCCAAAAGGCCGTAACTAACAAAAAATTCAAAATTGACTTTTTGATTGATTACTATAAAGTTAACAAAACGTTTAGGTCTAAAAATTCCGATTTTATTAACGAAAATCAAAAGGCCGTAACTGCAATTTCAATATATGTATTCATTAACCAAAAACTCGTGCAGTGCTGTTTTTTGACTGTTATGTAAAACTTTATAATGCTTTTTGTGTAATAACTTTTATTGAATTTTATTTTCTGAAAATGAAAAAATTAATTTAATCAATTTTTCTCTAAAGGTTTTTAATAGTTAAAATGGTTTTTTTTTTTTTAATATTTACAATAAATAGATAAAATACATAAGTTAGCTAAGATCTTTTTTAATTACTGCCGAAAAGCAGTATTTTATATAATAAACTTTTGTTGTATCTTTTGCATACATTTTTGTATTGTAGTTAAGGCCTTTTGGATTCAGAAAAATCAAGTACAGAAGGCCGCAACTGCATTACTTAAAAACTTCTATTTTTCTAAGCATTTTTTTCTCAGTGTCAAATCCGTTTTATATTTTTGCATATTTTGTTATAAATGCATAGTATTGCAATGGTTAGCGCGTTGGACTTTTACACAGAAGGTCCCGGGTTCGATCCCCGGTGCCGGCAACATCAAAAATAATATGTATGAGTTTTTTTCTATCCCTTATACGTATCGCAATGTCCACCTTCGGTGTTCCCATAGCAATTAACCCCACCGAAGTAAAATAATGAATCAGGGCTATGAACCAAAAAGCTTCAATAAGTTCGCCAACTCTCCATCAGGTGGCGAGCAACAACTGTTCTAAGACTTATCATCTCGCGCAATTACAGTGTTGCCATGTCTGAAGCCCTTCATCTTTCCCCACCTTTCATCTCTATACTATCCCTTTCCAAAGAAAGCAACACACTTAATATAGGAAGTATTTCCTGAGTGTTGCCTCTCTTTAAAAAAAAAAAAAAAAAAAATGCATATTTCAGTCAAAATATTACATTTTTTGCATATTTACCATTCAATTGCATATTTTGTGAAAAATAAAATTAAGTTTTAATCAAAAATAAACAAAAGAAAACATTTGTAATAGCATCTAGTTTTCATTTGTTAGACATTTATATTAAATTTCATTTTTAAAGCAAAAGGCTCGAGTACTAAATCGATTTTTTAAAATTCAAATATTGCATTTTTTTTTTTAATTTTTAGTGCATATTTTTGGAGTTTTAGTGCATATTATTTGGTTTTTTGGGCATGTTTCGATTTAAACGCGCATATTTTGGATTGTTTACTGCATATTTTAAGCGCTTATTTTCCGTTTTTAGCTGCATGCAACTCCTTGCACTATTAATATCTTTTAATTTAAATATATTTGGATTGTTATGTATCTAATTGTATCAAATATAATTAGATGTAATTATATCGAGACAAAACTCGGAGAGAATTTTATAAGTTTTTAATTAATAAATTGTATCTTATTAAATATAATTAGATCCAAAGGGATACAATATAATACTGTCATTTGTCGGATCAAGTTATATTCTTTTATATGCGAGAAAAATGTCTCAATGTCAAAATGGCAAAAGATACACTGTCCATTTTTCCACAAATATTGTCCACAGAACTGTCAAGTCTTTTATTTGTTAGCCATATATCAAATTCATTGTATTGATTGATTGAGTCATTGATTTTTTATAAGATCCGCAAATCTAGACAGACTCGCAGTATTAATTAAAAAACAATTCATGGTTTTGAGGCACAATCTCGAAAAAATATGTCTAATAATCAATAATTTGACAATTCATAATCAAAAACGGCAAAAGATCCACTGTTCATTTTTCCACAAATATTGTCCACAGAACTGTCAAGTCTTGTATTTTCGGTCGATGTTAGTCATATTTCAAAAATTGCATTGCATTGTATTGATTGATTAATTCATTGATTTTTTATAAGATCCGCAAAACTAGACAGACTCGCAGTATTCTTAAAAAACAATTCATGGTTTTGAGGCACAATCTCGAAAAAATAAGTCTAATATACGATATAAAAATTTAGATTCAGCGTAACTAAGACTATTAGTGTTATCTTTAGTCTGCCTTGTTAATGTATTAAAATAATAATTTTTATTTCCTCATAATGCAGTTTCAAAATATATATTATTTTTTTTAGTTTTCGACTCACTCTAGTTCTAATATGACTTTGTATCTATGATCTCTTGTAAATGACGAAAGGAAAAGTAGCAATTCATTTGACAAATTGTTTCAATTTGTTATGTGGTAACATATTCAAGTTGAATAGTTGTTGATTTGATTTTTTTTAACTTTATGGATAGAAAATTAAAGTTTTCACAAATTTGATTATTACACTCAGCAAAAATAGTTGGTAGAAAAATCTGTAAATGGTTTACAATTCCACTTTACTATTTTTGTACTAATTTTTAGTACAATATCAGGTATGTGATGGAAATAGAATCGTTTTAAAATTAAATCGAACGCTCAAATCGAACCTATCGATTTTAGGTGTGATTGAAATCGTATCGGTTTCATTTTCCATATTTGTTTCAATTCTACGTATTTCTTAAAAAGAAAACAACTCTGTTGCTTTGTTTACAATCGCATTTTGTTTAAATTATTTTTTTTGCTTTAAACAGACATCATTAAAAATGGATTTTGTTTTAATATCTTCTTTAATTTTGATGAATGAAGTGAAAAACAAAAAAAATATTCAACGAAAAAAGTTGCGGGACTCATCCAACCATTAAACTTGACAGAAAAAGTGCAAGTAAAAAAAAAATACTAATGTGCACTAATAAATATTTTTCAGTTTTATAGAATGTTTTCGAGTTAACAAAGAAGCTTTCTCATGGATATTGGATAAAATAGGTCCACACTTTATATCGACATCGATTCCTTTAACCATCCAATTGGCAGCAATGTTAAGTTTTTTCGCGGAAGGCAGCTTTCAAAGATCAGTTGGCAATGATATTTTAATTGCTATGCACCGCACAACAATTTCAAAGTCTTTAGGTAAAATGCTCGTGCGTCTACAGCAAGTGATGTGCCAACATTGGATAAAACTTCCAACTGAACCAGTAGCACGAGCTTCTCTTTTGTTTGTAGCCAGCTTTTTTTTTACTTGAGATTTCTTATCGCTCCATGCCTACAAAATCATAAAATTCAAAAGCCATTAAGTTATTGATAGAAAAATACCTTTTTCCAGGCATCTGGTTGCTTTCTTGGTTGGCCAATACTATTGAGATCGTCTGAAAGGCTCTGCCAAAGTTTCTCGATTTCAATTCTGTCTCCTTTGACAAATCCCTTGGCCAATTGAGCATGTTTTTCCATAAATTCTATTATCATGTCTTCCTGTCGAATATTTATGTGCTTTCCCCTGAAAAATTTGTAAATAAATCTATTTTTATATTATTTTAAATATTTATACTTACATTTCAACAAAAATTAGTGCAAACAAACTTCAAAAAAATGCGATAGTTTTAAAATCGTAAACACCCGACTACACGTTTTAAAAACGCAAAAAAAAACGAATTTCGTTTTCCGTCACACTTTTTTTATCGATATTTCTATGGGACAATATGGAAAATGAAATAGAATACGATTTCAAGTAAAACCGAAACGAAAACTTCACTTATGTTGTTCATCACAACTTTTATCGGTTTTGTATCGATTTTGGATCGATTACGTTTTCCATCACATACCTGTATATTTTTTTTTAGTAACAATTTTTGCTATTCTTATTTTAAAAATTACTGAATACTTGCTGATTTCAGCAAATCATTTTACTCATACTTCAAAACCAAGTGCTAAATTTTTTGAAAAAGATTATGTTTTATTCCGGTTATTAAATTTTATTCCGATTATTAAAACATATAAATATTAGCAAAACAAATTTCCCAAATATACTATAAGTAGATCATAAAGCTAAAGCATATGGGCAACTTCAAAAATTTACAGCACCTAGACTTTTTTTTTTGTCTGACATCAATGTCGATTTGTGTGTGTATAAGCCGATATTTGAGCATGTGAAATCCGTTCGCGTTAATCATTTTTATTAAACGGCGCAAATTTTACGGCGGTTTTAAGTTAAAATTAAAACAAAATATTAAAATTACAGTTTTTGTTAAAATTGAAAAAAGGATAACGCGTGTGGATAATACCCCTTAAGGGTTTTCTTAGCACACTAAAATATTTGTAAAAGCTTCAATACTTTTTAAAATACACTGAAAAAAAAAAATTTTTTTTGATCGTGTATGCATATAAAAATTTATTTAAAATTCTTAAACATTTTAAAAAATTACGGCTAGTATAAGACATAATTTGTAATATTTTGGGAAAAAACTATTTGCCTATCGCTAATGGTTTAAGAGATATAACCATTTAAACTTTACCACTCATGTTATTTTGCTATTTTGATTTGTTACCTTTGAAAATTTGTAAAATTGTTCTGCAAATTGGAAGCTGTAACTAACGTTTCGTTAGTTAAATCTTGGGTTCCAGTGATAAATTCTACGCCGTTTTCAATATTCTTTAATCCGCAATTTTTTGTGTTGATGGCATTGTTTTCATTATTATTGTTATTTAAAACCGAATACCTAACTAACTTTCTTACACCAATTTGGGATTTATTTGTTTTTTTTTTTGCTTTTTTTTAGATTGGCGATATTCGCGTCTTTTATCGGTTAATTTGTTTCGCTTCTCAGTTTTTACGAATTTCACGTTTTTTAATGTATAATCTGAAATCATTTTACTAATTTTATTTATTCACGACTGTTCACGCACATAAATAAAATAAACTGAAATATTTATTCTTAGATCGGCGGTAATTTGGCGGTTTTCGCGGTAGTATGTTTTAATTGTTTTGTTGAAATTTGTTAAGGTGGCCCTCGTGAATACATATTGTTTAAAAATATAGTCTCACTTTCTAGGGGTTCAAAAAAAAACTCGTTTTTTTGCAAATATTAATATTGGACCGATTATAAAATACTTGTTGGGATTCTGGGTTACTTATTAACCCGAATTCAAAAATAATTCTTTTAAATTTTCAAAATCAAATATTTCATACAAGGATGCTTTTTTAAGGTTAGAAACATTTTGTTTCCTCCATAAAATTTTAAATCCTTAAAATTTTTTGGTGCGTTTTCGATTTTAGTATCAAGCTCAGTAAAGTCTTCCATTCGATGTACGTTTGAGCGGAATTGATACAGCGCTTTAGTTGTCACAAAGCGAAATGTGTTTAGAAAAAACTCCCGCTACAAACGCCAGGATTGAAAAAAAATATTTGTTTTTGCACTTTATCAGTTTAGTCCGTCGCGAAGAATCTACTTAGAAACCTAAAAAAGCTTAAAAAAATTGTTTTCTTGCAAAAAATTTCAACAGTTCATAAAATTTTTGCGTTTAAAAATTTTAAACTGCGTTTTCGCCTCGGAGGTGTACTTTACGAAGTTACTCATATCACGCAATACACTAGCCAACTAAAAAGACAATTCAGATTGTCAGCCGCAAAAAAGATACATATTCAAAAAATTTACGCTAATTTCTTTTAAGTTTGTGATGTCCGTGATACGTTATTGGTGCGCTGACACCAACTTGATTTACCTCTAACTTTATAAAATTACGCCGTTTTTATAATTCTGCACTTAAAACTCATTTTTATTAAACGGCGCAAAAACCCTATTTAAAATCTTCAAAAAGTTCAAAATTCGGAAAATTTTGGTTTCACTTGCAACTTTTCAGCCAGCAGCGATATCAAAAATTTTTTTCTTGTGGATGTATCCTCCAAGTCTAGTGACTATATTTTGTATTGGTTTGGATCTGAAAGCTAAAAACTATTACAGAGAAAACGGAATGAATGAAAAAACTTGCAAGTTTCAAGTCGTTTTTTTAATTTTTCGAATTTTAGATGACCACCAATTCTTAAGGTGAAGACTTTTCAATGTAAAACTTTGCACGTCATATCCTTCAAGTATAGTCATCCAAACCCTGTACAACGTTTTTTTCAATTCATAAAACTTAACGAAATAAGAGCCATAGTATGTCGGTTTCAGCAGGTGCTCAAAAAATTTGATATAGCCCATATCTACACTCAGGAAAAAAGTTCCATAACTTTGATGAAAATGTTACATAAATCGTTTGTCATCAATTTTCATAAATACGTTAAAAGTTTTATAAAAATTGGAGACAATTATTTCATATATCTTCATCATTTCATAAAAACGTTTCATAATCTTGGTAAAAATAATTTAATTCGATGTTATAGTAATATCACTCTTCAATATGCTTCCTATTGAGGAATACGGAACATATTACAATTTTTTTTGGATGGTTTTTCGGTTCTTACACACAAAATAGTACATTTTGTCCAAAAAAAAGTTGTCTTACTTTTTATCGAAATAGGTCTCAAAATTTTCGTTATATAGAGCTTTTTATGAGAAAAATATTTATACATTTTTTTTTTGAAGTCTTGGTCTTGGCATCATTTAGTTTTAAATTCTGGAACATCAATAGAAAATCAGAAATTTCATATTAATTTTCACTAGTATTTTCTGAATTTTAAACAGAATTTTCTGAATAACAAATATTGTTTTTTTTTTACCAAAACTAATATTTTATGAATTTCAATTTATATTTTCTGAATATTATTTGATGTGTTATAGAAAATGGAATTTTCTAAACATATCTTAATGAAAATTTGTTGGTGGTTGTTATTATTACACAGTGCAGCATTTTTAAGGTCATCGTTTGGTTCCTCCTTCATACCCGTTTTTTTTTTAAGTGTATATCGAAACTAAAAAAAATCCGCAAAGGACTTGGCCAGATTACATCGAAATTTTTTTTTTGCACACCCTAAGTTTTTGCACCCAAACATGATTTTTTTAAAAAAGGAAAATTTTTATGGAATCCATATATCATAAACCGTTCGGAATTTTGTTTTTATGTCTTTGGCAAAGTTGTAGATCCAAACCAAAGCAAAAAAAATCTCATATGGACCGACCCAAAAAAAATGCATTCACTGCATCAAAATTGCAAAAAATTGGGAAAAAATGCTATTTTTTTATGATTTTTTCATGATTTTGTCCTGAAATGGCTTAAATACTGGGAATTTAAGAAATCTTTCTTCAGCTAAATTATATCTAACAACAATATAAACAACTCTCTAGTACATGTCATCTTAATACGAACATTCCTTAACCCTAGAAAGCACATCTTTTTGCTCACACTTATTTTGCATAGCCAATGTTTGTCGTTTCGACAAAGAAAGACTATATAGGTTAATGCCGTTTTTGTTGTTACTTGTTTTCAAATTTACTATTTAAACATTTTATTGTTGTAATGCTGATATGTTTTTGAAAAAAATGAATATATTTATTTTATTAATAAAAAGTAATTATTTTATAACGCAATTAACAATTTCATAATTTTTTTTTTATTTTTTGTTTAAGTTTTTTTTGTTTATTCATACAAATGCAAAACATGTGTATTATTAACTGCCGATGATTTTATTCTGCTACGATTTTACCGGAAAAAAGTATAGTAACTTCTGGTAAAATGAGAAACACAATTACTTTCTTATCACGCTCTCATTTACCGAATTTTTGTTAATAAAAACGCTTTTTGGTAAGATGGAGTCAAAGCGGGTTCGCGAGGTAACGTTTGTCGAACAGAACTAAAATAAGAAAATATATAATTTTAACAGAATAAATAAATAACATACCATTGCTACTCACGCCTGTTAAGGTTTAAATATTTTTGGTGGTGGTTCATGGTCATGATCTTACTCTGCACTACTACAAGAAGAAAGAGGATCCAAAGGCACATCTCTAAATCCAGTGTCTCCTGGGTCTTCCATATCACCATCCTCACACAGGCACACCTTGTGGCTCCACCAACAAACCTCTGCAAGCATTGCGTCCAGCTTCTTGCCTTTGAATCTTTTTTCCATTGGCATTGTGACCTGGTGGAATCGCTCCCCTTGCTCATCTGATTCGGTGGGCAATTGTTTTAAAAAAACATCAATATGATGATGCAAAAAATGCAATTTCAGCGTCATCGATACATTTATATTTTCAAAATATTGCAGCATTGTTGCCACTAATTTCTTTGCTTTATCTGGCTCTGCTCGATCCTTTCCTAAAACATTCTGAATTACAGCTTTGAGAGCGTCCCATGCGTTTCGCAGATTAAAATTTACATTTGTAAGCACAGCTGTAAATGTATCGTTTTTCATTAACTTCCTGATATCTGGGCCGTTCAGGACACCTGTTCAATGTAAACAAATTTATTACAAACGATTAAGATAGGTATAGATAAAGCGGGACCCGCGAAATCAGATATAAAAATAATTAAAATTACATAATTACCAGCTTTAATTTTTGCATCGCTGAGTTTCGGAAATATAGTTTTCAAGCAATCAAAAACTTCATCACTACTTCCAACAGCAGTTTTGATGAACTTTGAAGCGATTCCTAGTTTTATGTGGAGCGGCGGAAGTAATATATCACTAGTCTCCCTTATGAACGGCTCATTTTTCAGTTTAAGTTGTTTTACGTTTTCGGCATCTCTTGCACTCCAGTTTGTGCGCTTATACTGATTGCCCGGGTATCGTGAGTCCCAATCGCAAATAAAGCAAAAGAAGCTAGGGAAGCCACCTTTTGAAATTATTCCTCAAAGAAGAGCACTTGAGAAAGGATACTACTAAATACAAATAGAAAATAGTACCTTGCATTATGTTCACGACTTTTAAATCGCAACAAATTTTCCATTTGTGCTCCTCATATTTGATTTTCTCCAATATATTACCTAAAGTTTCATAGCATTCCTTCATATTAGTGCCATATGCTAATGGAATTGAAGGCTTGTTGTTAGTTTTATGGAGCAGCACAGCTTTTAAACTTGATACTGAGCCATCAATAAACAATCGCCAGTCATCAGCAGCATACGCCATTCCCAACCGATTCACTAATCCTTCGATGTCAATGCAGTGGGTAAACGTGTTCGCTGCATCGACGGTGTAAAATGTTTGGAACTCTGTTTGACGGCTCCGGTATGATGAGGCACTAACGGTATGCTCTGTAAGCTTTCGGCGCTTTAAAAATGAGGTTAGAAGTTCTGCATTCCGCTGTGATAAGCCCATCTTAGCCACAACATAGTCCATTTCGTTTTGTACGAGCGGTTTTGGTTTATCGTCGTCAATATCAGGCTCATAATCGGTATCTTGGAAATCTGATTGATTTGTGAAAGTCGTAGTGGATGACCGTGTGGACATAACATCCTGACTCGGAGGCTTAGGTGGTTTGACACCATCAGGCATTGACACCGGGACTATGCCTGTATAAGCGGCCACATATGTTTTGCATTTTAACATATGTTTATTTAACTTAGGGGAGTAATTGATACATGAGTAACACCGGGATTTGTCGTGTGAATTTGGGTCTTTTATCCACACCATTGGCTTCATGAAACTTAAATTTCTACCTCGTCGATGATACCAATCCAAAAGGCGGAAGTAACAAGTGCCACACACTGTATTTGGAGTGTAATCTTCACCGCTGGGATCAACCTCATCGAAATAAGATGCATAGGCTAGCTTAAATTCCGGAGTAGACCTTTTCCTTTGCACACTTGTAGGCACCATATGACCACAAACTAAACAAAAATAATCAATGTTTGGACACCGGCTATTTTCCATATTGCGCAATAGTTGAATTGTAAAATTTTGCACAAAACACGGATATAATTAGACTTCACTTTCGAATACACTTGTTGAATGACAATGAAACGATACTTGAACTGTTATTTATACTGCGTGCTAGTCTGATTGTCAAGTGTGTTTTATCTTCGTGTTGCACTTTGCAGGTAGAACTGGGTTTTTACAACACCCTTTTTTAAAAACTTCTTAAAAAATGTGTCTGAATGGGTGTAATTGTCAAGTGTATTTTATCTTCGTGTTGCACTTTACAGGTAGAACTGGGTTTTTACAACACCCTTTTTAAAAACTTCTTAAAAAATGTTTCTGAGTGGGTGTGATTGTCATGTGTGTTTTATCTTCGTGTTGCGGTTTTTAGGTGGAACTGGGTTTTTACAACACCTCATCTTCCTAAACAGGATTTTAAAATTGGATTTTAAAGTTTGGCTATTTCCATATTATCATAAAAAAATAGCATTTTTTCCCAATTTTTTGCAATTTTGATGCAGTGGATGGAATTTTTTTGGGTCGGTCCATATGAGATTTTTTTGCTTTGGTTTGGATCTACAACTTTGCCAAAGACATAAAAACAAAATTCCTAACGGTTTATGATATATGGATTCCATAAAAATTTTCCTTTTTTAAAAAAATCATGTTTGGGTGCAAAAACTTAGGGTGTCCAAAAAAAAAAATTTCGATGTAATCTGGCCAAGTCCTTTGTGGATTTTTTTTAGTTTCGATATACACTTCAAAAAAAACCGGGTACGAAAGAGGAACCAATTTATGTGTTGCACTGTGTTATTATTATTATTGTGTATTCTTTTCAGTGAGATGTTTTCGCTCTCACAAAGTACGTAAATACTCAAGCAAAACATGTACGAGGGCGGATCAATAAGTCCGTGACTTCCGAACTTCCCTCGTAGTTATATGAAATGCAACACGACCCCATATCGCCAAGAAATGCTTATTTTATGGACCTCGAAAAATCCTATTTTTTGGAAGGGATACAAAAATTGGAGAAACGTTAGTGTAATTGAGCTAAAAGGAGATTATGTTAACAAATAATTTTATTCAGAATGTCACGGACTTATTGATTAGCCCTCGTAGTAAATTCATAAATTTTAAAGTCTGGTAGTTAACCCTAATTGTTTTCCAAAATTTTTTAAAAAATTAGACATTGTTTTTTTTTATGAATCTTAATCTTTAAAAATAAGAAGCAGCCTAATACACATACATACTTAATACCTAAATAATTCAATACAAAAATTTACACCGTCCCCAAACTTATGTGTAGAAGAGACGTCCATATGCCAATAAGTCGACACCAACAAAACCAAAAACATAACAAGTAAGAATGTCAAATATGACTTCAACGAACTTTAAATACCCTATATATTTTTTCGAAATTTTTTATAGCTTTCATAAACTTTTGCATTCCAAAAGTATGAACAGAAATCGTAGCTACACTTGATAGAAAAATTTTAGTAAAATTTTTTGAGGGCACGTTACATAAAAATTTGTAAAATTAGTAGATCTTTATTGCTAAATATTAGTAAGATAAGAATAGCAAAATAAATATGTTGAATATACAAATATTTAGTTATACATTTGGGATAAGCAAAACAGTTCAGTGTCGTACACAAAAGCAGTTGTTGGTGAAAATGTGTGTCCGGTTTTTTCGATCTCACTCCTTAGTTAAGTATAACGTCATGTATAGTAAAAAACAGTTTTACTTGCCACTGTATTTTTCGTAAAACGGCATATTTAATTGTATCTTACTTAACTTTCATCGAAAATTTCTATTAAAATTGTCTTATATGAACATCACTATTTTAAAATATTAAACTTCAAAAAGTTTAGTTTGTAATAGAATCCATTTATATACAATACATTAATTAATGTTATATAATCCACTTATATACAATACGATCCACCATTTGAAAGAATTGATTTTTCCAAATATTTCATAATTTTCTTTTCTTAATAAAATTTATATTATTTAACTTGTAGAAAATATAAATTTAACATATCGCTCATTAACTGCAAGAACATCACAACTCAAAAAACATGATTTTTAAGTTAATGACGCAGAATTATTCGTATCATATTGTGTAAAAAATTCGTATTGATATCTTGTACACTCACCCCTTGAGAGAAATTATGTCGTTCTTTTTTTCTTCAAGGTGGGATTAAATTGAAAACTTTAAACTCGCTTTTTACAAAATCAAAACTTTTGAGTTATGACGTTATTGCAGTAAATGAGCGATATGTACATATCGTTCATAAATAACATCTGTGATAAAACTGAAGTAAAATTAAATTTCTGTGTAAAATTTAATATTACTAAATATAATAATAGCATGAATTTTGAAAATCACAACACTGTGTGATAAAAACAAAAAAATGGTTATCGCCTTTTTTGCATGTAATATTTCCAGTCATTAAACATGACTTTTAATAAATACTTACCTTGAATTCTATTTATAAAATAAGAAATACATACATTTAAAAAAAAAAACAAAAATTACATAACACTTGTAATAATAAAACATAAATCCCACACGATGTTTTAAAACTCAAAACATAATGATTCTATTTTGTTTCACATTAATAATAATAATGAAAATTGAAATATATATCAATGGGTGGGAAAATTAGGCGTGATTTCAATTTAACTACCCGATGAAAATAGTTTAACGAAAACAGTTTTTGTATAGTCATTGGGGCGGGTCGATTTAAAAATCGCAACGTTCAAGGAAAATCGTGTTCTAGGAATCAAAATAAGAAACTTTGCCGAAGGAACCATACCTCTAAAACCAATTCTGATGTCCCGACTTTTGACCCGTAGGGTCAAATTTTGAAAAAGCCCACTTTGATATTTCAGAAAGTAGAAGGAATCTTTCCAAGATTATGGGAGCTGCTTCTTCTCCGGGAGACGCGCTAGCAGATTAATGCAGAAATCATCAATCTATGTGACCGTTAAGGGGTTAAAATTTATGTTGAAGAGAGCCTTTTTAGCCGTGTTTTTATAGCAAAATGTACAAATCTCGGGATAGAGATATTTCAGAAAGTAGGAGGAGTCTTTCCAAGATCAGGGTCTCTATTTCTTCTCCGGAAGACGCTCTAGCAGATGAATGTGTAAATTATATTCGATTGGGTTGGATTCGATTGGGGAACTCTAAATGGGTCAAAGTGGGATTTTTCAAAATTTCACCCTACGGGTCAAAAGTTGGGACATCAGAATTCGTTTTAGAGGTATGGTTCCTTCGGTAAAGTTTCTTATTTTGATCCCTAGAATACGATTTTCCTTAAAAGTTGCGATTTTTAAATCGACCCGCCCCAATGACGATATATTTACATCTCATACTTATTTTTACGAAAATTTCTAATATATAAATATAATTTATAATAATTTCTATATATTTCTAATATAATTTCTATAAATATAAATATAAATAAAAGTTTATATTTTGTATTTCTTCATATATAATTGATAGAGCTAAATATGAGGTCATACACTTTAATGTATAATTATATATAGGTATATATGGTATATCATATATATATATATATATATCATCATATATCATCACATCTTATGTTACATAAAAGTTTATATTTTGTATCTCTTCATATATAATTGATATGGCTAAATATGAGATCATACACTTTAATGTACAATTATATATAGGTATATGGTACACTAAAAGCAAACAAATTATATCCCTTTCATGTCTAATTATATATAAACATATATGGTAGAAATTAACAAAAAAAAATCTATCACTTTTATATATAATTACATTGTTAAACACTAAAAATGTATCAGAGATGCGACTTATTAATTGTGATAGATTTTCGGAAATGAACACAAAATTTTTATATTAGCTCCGCTTTTCAAAATATTTAGTTTTTCTTTAAAATGACTTATTAATTCATATACCTGAATAAACTAGGAATAACTTATAATATGGTTTTAAAGTATATACTTTGGGAATTAAAAACCATATCAATTAATTGCGATTGAGTGAAGGATGTAGAATATCCTTGCAATTAAAGTGAAAACTTGACTTATTTTTTGTATGTGAATATTATAAAATTCTTCAATTAAATTTGCAAAATTTTAGCTCTAGATGTTAATTTATATTCCACTTAATTAATTCCAGCAACAGAACCATCACGCTCATATCAAAAGTTCAAAGTTTATAACATTTTTAAAAAATATTTTTTTTATTATTAATTAATAACTATATAATTAGAAATTATATACTATTACCCTAACCGAGCACTAGCTACTATGGCCTTCCGCACGTTGTAGCGAAAACAGACCAGTGCCTCTGGTGAGAATCGAACCAAAGACCCCCGCACAGATAAGCCAGCACGCTACCAACTAGCCTATCGGGGCGCACAAAAAAAATTATTTTGTATGTATTTACTATGGGGAAAATAAAATTAATACATTTTTTAACATGTACCATTTAAAATCGTTATTTTTGAACTTGGATGTTATTGATTAGAATACATGTCTTGAAAACATTTTGAATGTTTTGTCTGAATTTTATTAATTGAGATTTGTCACAGACTCCATATTTTTAAGGCATAAAAATATATAAAATTTTTGTAGTTTAAGCAATTTTTTTTCTTAAACTAAAAGGGAAAGTACGCAAGTTTTTCCATAAATTAAGTAACCTGTGATGTTCACTAAAGGTTCGTATTAAAGTCTTGGATGTTCTCTTCGTTTTAAATATTTTATTAACCAAATCGTGAAAAATGAGAAATGTCAACCTTAAATAGATGCATAAAAAATTTTATTGCACTTTTCAAAACGTGTACTATACTAAATTAAAGAGCATAGTTGATATTATTTGAATGTTGCAAAAAAGTTGCGATATTATTTTCAATTTTGTATTATTTATAAAAAGTTTATAAAAAAATTGTAATTTTCCAAAAAAAAGTGTTTTTCAAATATTTCCTTAGTTATAGTTAACTTTAAAAATCTAAGCCATATTCGTCACCTGCATCCAAAAGTCTTTTAGAAATATGATAGGTCGCAGTCCCGATGCATAAAATTTTTCTCATTTTGTTGAACTGTGTTATCAGAAATGGAAAATTCTATGTGTTGAAAGCTTAAAAATATTTTTAAAAAACGCAAAAACTTAGGAAAGCTGCACTTAAAGTAAAGTTTAAAGTCAATAGATTAAATAATATTAATGATTAAAAAACAAAAAATTAGCAAACGTTTTTTAAAGTTCACAATCGGAAACTACAAAAAAGTGAAAAAACATACGAAAAAAAGTTAATGTGAAACAAAACGTAAGTGTGGATTTCCAAATAACTTTAAAGGACTTTATGTAGTTATATTAAATTGTATCAAATTAAATACAACTTCATTAAATTAGATAGATCCATTTTTCGTATTAAATTACATTAGATGAGATCCCATATCATCACATGAGATAAGGTTATGCAGGCCATTTTTCGGATCTAATATATGATGTGATATGGAATTTTATATATGACTATATTTGTTTATATATATCCGTATCGAAACTTTTTTCATTGAGTAATATGTGATGCCACACACAGAGAAAAATTTAGATATTTGATAACTGAAATTCGGTTACTACGACTCAAATTCGATTGTTAGGAATTTCAACTGTTTGGCACAACTTACCATTACCTTTCACAACAAAGTTCGGTTATTTCAACTGAACTTTAGTTGCAACACCAAAAATGTTCAGAAGTCTAATGTAAATATCGTTGTACTAACTAAATTCATAAGTTGTTACCATTAAAATACACTTTTTAATTCGGTTGGCACTTTATTTCTCTGTGTGCATATACAATAGAGTATCCAAAAAAGTAAAGTTTTTTTTTCTTACTCCCCGATCATTTTATGATACATTGGCTGGACAAACTAAGATTTGCGAAAAACTGAGCTTCTGTCGCGCAAACCAGCCATGCCGTTTTGACTTTTATCCTACAAAATAGACTAAAAATGTGATAAGTGTTATTATGCAAAATAAAGCAGCAATTATTTTTCTCATAGACACTTTTGACCTACATATGAAAATCGTGATGTTTTGTGCTTTCAAAATAAAAATTTTGGAAACAAATTTTTTTTAATGGTTCCCATTCATTTTTATGACTCGATAAACATCTGAAGTTTTAGCAAAGGTATGATTTGTTAAAAATATATCATCTGTTGCACGGTCAAATGACAAAAAAACATACAATGAGATATATATATTTTTTTATGAAAATTATTCAAGTTCGAGGCCATACTCTATATTTCTTTATTAGGATATTGTCCTAACAAATAATCAATAGAGTTTTTGTTTTCAAATTGATTCTTTGACCCTTTCAGGAATGTGTTGATAGATCTATTTCGGGAATTTTCTAGGTTCCCATCATCAGAACACGTTTTGAAAGAGGTAACAATCGCATGCCAAACATCAAACATTCATATACACTAGTTTACTCACTACACGAGAACTAATATATGAGCTCGAAGTTAAAGATTATCACCAATGATCAAAACAAAACTTGTTTTTTAAAGAAATATAAAAAATTAATAATTTTGTTTGCTTTTCATTGCTTTTTTAAGATTTTCTGGCTTTTATATCCATGAAATATTATTTATTCTAACACAGAATAAATAATTTAAAATAAATAATAAATCAATATAGACTGAAAACATATAAAATCAAATACTTGATTTCCTCCACCCCTTCCGATTTCAGCCGAACTTGGTATAGTGTACATCATATAACTACAACCTCGTCCAAATTTAGGACAGCTGAACCCAGCTGATCTTGAAATATCGCGTTTCAAAATATGAAAAATATTCGAAAATTTTTAAAAAAGTAGTCGTACTTAATATTCCGCATCTTTTTAACGGCTTAAGCTCATTTCAAAGCTACTTAAATTGTGGTTTTACTAGAGCACACCAATTGTTCACTTATCCACTGCAAAATGTATTGTTTTCGAAAACCGCGGTTCAAAAAGCTGTATTTCAAAAAACTGGTTTTTTTAAAATTTTGAAAAAAATATATGTTATATATAAATTACTTCCCAACCCAGCAAAAAATAGTGCTTACCCAGAAGCACTTCCGGAAGGAATTATTTGATAACAAAGCGCTTCCAAAGCAAATAAAAAAGGCATGATTTTTGTTCGCGATGTCCCACTTGGTATGTCTCTTTTAAAGCGCTTCTTTCATGTGCTCTTAGAAGCAATAAATGCCTTCTTAGGCACTAAGAAGCGCTTTTTGTATGTTGACAACATTAGTGCTTCATGGTATGCATACTTTATTGCTTCATTGTAAGCATTATTCACTGCTTCAAAGAAGGCATTCTGGGAAGCACCACAGAATGCCTTCTGTTAAGAGATATTTAGCAAATTCAGTTCTAACACATAAATTAGAACTGTGCTAATTTTTCTATCTCTGTTGTAGATGAACTTCAAGCACTTGTAACTTGGAGTTCGGTGATCAATAAATTAAAGAATGTTCTTTTTATTACTGACAATATTAACGAATTTTATTCAATTATTTATACTAAAATTACTGTTTATTTTACTTAATTCTATTAACTTAAAATTTATGGCTTTTTAGCCAATAAGAGTCGAGAATGCTAAAACTTGCTGAGTTACCATTATTTGGTTTAAAATTGGTGTATAAAATTTACGTCTTCCCAACCAATGGTTGAAAGCATGCATTTAATGCCACCTGATATTCATGTGACAATTTTATTCACGTAATGTGTAATCTGAAACACTTAGCATTAAGGTGGCTCACAAAATAAAAATTAATATTAGGGTGGCTCAATTATCACAAGTTTGAACACCTTCCCTAATCGCTTTATAGTATGCAAGGCGGTGAAGCGCTATTTTGGAAGCATACAAATGTAGTTACTGTTTGCTGGGTATGTCGTGTCTAAATCCCTATGTGGAGCTCTCACGGTATCCTGAGTTATGAATACAAATGTGAAAATTTAACTAAACAGCCGATTACTCAGAAACATGCAGGCATACCACATATGGATTTGTCGACGGTATAAAAGAATAATTTGTAATTAACATATATTTTTTTTTTTAACAATTTTAGAAAACCAGTTTTTTGAAATTTTGTTTATTTTGCTTTATTTCAGTAAAAACCGAAATTTTGATCTTAAAAAATGTTGTTCCGGCAAATGCTTGGTAATAAAATCGGAAATGGTGGAGAAAATTCTTTGTCGGTTTCGCTAAACGAAGTTTAACTGACATCTCAAAAACTAGGCCTTAAATGTTAAACTTATCTTAAGAAATACTGCTTTACAATTTGCAATAAGTGAATTGACATCTTCAAAATTTAAACGCATAAAGTCTGTGCTACTCTACAATCTGGCAATTTTAATGTAAAATGGGTAAAAAGGGCATTTTTATAGAAAAAAAAATCTAAAAAATATTGCAAGAAGGTAGAAAATGGCATTTTATGGCAAGCAAAAATGTAATTTTTGGAAAATAATTGAAAAAATTGTGGCAAATGCCAAACAATACTTGCCCTATTTATAAATATAAATATACTTAAATTAATATATTAAAATTTAATAAAGCGTGTTGCCTCCTTTTTTTTTGAATCACCTCGAAAATTTGATCAGACATACTGTCGAACTTCTTCTGTTATAGATCTCCACACATCAAGTACTGCTTCTTTTAGATTAAAAACTCTTTCATATTGAAGGTTTTCTACGTAAACACGACTGGTTAATACTCCCCAAATATTCTCAGTGGGGTCTTGATGCGGAGAACATGCTGGCCATTCAATCATATTTTTTGATGATAGACATTCCATCGTCTGACGTCTTACATGTACTGAGGCATGGTCTTGTTGGAAAATGAATGTATTGAAAATGGCACCAATTTCTCTTCGAATACTGTTCTGTGCTCAGAAGAATTCATTCTGGTGCTTGCAAATGCCAAATCAATCATACCGTAGAAACAAAAAGCGAAACAAACCATTAAGGGTCCGCCTCCGAAAATTCTTTTTGAGAAATATCGTGGTTCCTTACTCTTCAATAGCCGTTTAATCCATCTGGACCATCAAGATTGAACTTTTTCTCATTAGAAAAAATTACTTTAAAAAAATTTGTGTTTAAAAACTCCTACCATCAACTGCGATTACCTTCACCTTTATCCAATTGGTTTGTAAATTTCTTTTAGCGAATTCAATTCAATCAGTTTTGTGACACAGCTTTTGGCAAGTAATTCTCTGAGAATGCTTTAAGTGCCTACTTATGGTTGATTTAGGCACATTTGCCTTAGATTCGTCGGTTATTTGATTGAGACTTTTCGTTGTCACAGTTGTTTACTGGCACAGTTGTTTATTTTACGACGATCCCGATCAGAAAGCTTCTTTTCGGGCCGCCTGTTTTAAGCAGTCGAATTATTTGCAAAATTTGTGACCGGTTTATTTAGCAATTTCCCGAAAACTTAAGCCACTCTTTAAATATGCTGATTTTTTCAAAATCACTTAGATATGAACCAAGCGGTATTTTAGTGCAAATTGATTAAAATTCTTTGTCTGCCATAATATGTAAATATAGTTATGAAATACAAACAATATATTATTACACAATTTTTTCCTCAATTCAATTAAGTAATTTTTAATAATAAAAAAAATTAGCAAAAATCTTTTGTAATTATAGGTATGCAACGCAGTGTATTGCTTTTTTATTAAAACTATTTTTTAAAACACAATGTTTTCTAAAAACCTTAATAAAAAAATATATTATTATGAACGTATATTGATGGCCATATAAAATAATATATGAACATATATGAACATACTTGTCCATATATGGCAATGTAAGCTCATTTATCTAGTATGTACTAATATGGATGACCAAATATGATCATATAAAAAATAAATATGATGATATATGTACTTTTTTAACCGGGATGTATTAGAGTTTAAAAACGCGATTATTTTGGAAAACAAGAATTTTTAAAACAAAAAAAAACACTTTTGAATTCGCAAAATTAAAAATGTTATGTGTTTGTTACATAAAATTTAAAATGCTGCAAAATTAATAATGCCTTTTCGCGTTCAGTGTTAAGCTAATTAAAATCTTTTATTTTATGGACGTTTTGGCGGAATTTAATCAGCTCTTTAGTTGGCACAAAGCGAAATGTGTTTATGAAAAACTGCCGTTGTACTCGCTAGAAATGAAAAAAACTAAATAATTTTTTTCACTTTATCAATTAAATCCGCAGATTCACTCTATTTATCCAACTATGTTTTCTATTTATCCAACTATGTTTTATTATAAAGAAAATGCGAAAAGAATAATTAAATTTTGCAACATTTTTAAAAGGTTTATTAAAAATTTTAAAATTATTTTTGTCTTGGTGGAGCTGTTTACTAGGATAGTCGGTTTACGCAATACGCTAACCAATTTCAAATATAATTGTGAATGTCAGACGCAAAAAACATACATTTTCAAAAAAAAAAAAAATTGCTGCAATTAATTATAAGTTTGTGATGCTCGTATCCATTTATTGTTTCGCTGACATGAACTTGGTATACCTCTGACTGCATAAAATTACAGCATTTTTTATCCCTGCAGTACTATCGTCTATTTAACTTACGTCAATACTATCGTTGGGTGTAATCCACCCCTACTTATTAGTATCTGTCATTCACATCAGTTAAATTCAATTATGCAAATAATATTTTTTTTTCAACAATGAACATCAAAATACAGAAAAAAAATTTAATTTTATAAGTTTTGCAATTCATTTATTTTAAATAATATTTTGTTAGTGAACATATTTCTTGAAAAAACAAAATTTCAGCCTTATGGGTGGAATCCACCCAGACGATAGTACTGCAGGATTAAATACTGTAATCGAAATTCAACTCCATTAAACTACCCAAAAAACCATGTGGCAACAACGGCAAAAGTTTAAAAATCGGAAATTGATTTTTCTTGTAAACCACCATATAACTTTTCAACTTTTATAACTTTACTTTTTTGTCAATATAACTCCCAAGTCTAGTGGCTCCATTTTGTATTGGTTTGAATCTTAAAGTTAAACAAATATGAGCCAAAAAATAAAATGAATGAATGAAAAAATGGCCATCAAATCTTTAGGTGAATACTTTTTTAACTTGAAACTTCGCATGTCATACGCATGGGTTCTACATTCCGAAAACGAAGTGAAAGTGAAACTTCCTCTCAATTTGTGTTCCCAATTCCACTTAAGTGATTTGAAAAGAAAAATTTCATTTTCATTTTGTTTCTAGTGGAATTAAAGTGATTTGATGTGTTCTATAAAACAATTTAACTACAAAAAAAGTACTTGTAAAACTAAAACTGTATTAGTTAACTGAGTGAAAAAGCAAACTTTTTAGAAAATAAAATTATTTTGAATATTAAACGTAAAAAAAAATCAAACAAGGTAAGTAAATGTGATATGTTGTTAATATACGTTTATTTAACTGAAAAAGTGTTGTATTTTTTACGGGAAAACACATGAATCCGGAACAAGAGTCCCCATTTTTAACATTCATGGAAAAAAAAATCTGGTTTGGCCAAAGGTTTTTAGAGGGGCGACAAAACAGTTGAAGACCAATTGTGGAAGGACTTAGCAAGTACATTAAACAGCTTAGGACCTCCAGAAAACGATGAAACTGGTTGGAAAAATTCTTGGGCTGATTGGAAGGCTACCATTCGTAAAAAATTGGCCGAAAATGGAGCAGAGGTAACGGCAACAGGTGGAGGACCTAATAATATCCAACACATATCATCCAAAGAAGATTCAGTTGCCAAACCTTCTGGCCTTTATACAGCATTCGAAGGTGTTCCAGCTGCTAAATCATTCGGGACGACTAGCAAAGGGTAAACAACCACAAATTCATCTACTGAATTGTCAAACTTAGATGGCACCAGTTCCGACAATGTAGTAAACTTGATTTTACAAAAATTAAATAAAAATGAAAAAATGGTAATCCATTATGGGCATATGACAGTTTTCAAAACATTACACATATTTGTTAAAAATTTTGGACGCTATACTTCTTTCTACTGCTAGATTGAAGTCTTTTGCGATCATTTGTTGGTAAATTCCTTGTCCGAAATAGCGTAGTGATGTGTCCAATTGCAAAATAATTGGCATGCTTGTCTTTTTAGCCATTGGTGATAATTATTCTAAAACCATCATAAATGCATACTTATTTAATCTAAAATACGCAATAAAACTATTTTTTTTATTAATTTTAAACACTTGCTACTCAGTTTTAATTATTGCAATTTCATTCACTTTAAAGTTGCTAAGAACAAAATGAAAATGAAATCGTAGTGAAAAAAAACGATTCACTCGTTTTTCAGAACACAGCGGAATTGAAAATGTGGAATTAAAAATGATTCCACTTTCACTTCGTAGTGGAATATAGAACCCAGTCCTAAAGTTTACCTAAACCTGTTTCTCTCAATTCAACGAAACCTGGAAAAATAAGAGGCATCTTAAAGTCAGTTTTAACTGGTGTCGAACCTGTAGTGTGTTTGACAAGTCTGCGTTACCATACCGTCTGTATGTAACTAGAGACCCACACTTTGTGGAATGTTGTTTGTCAACTTCTCACCAAACTTACTAGCGTGTGATTTTGCTTACATTGCGAAATCCACGCTATATAATAATATGTTTAAATAGTTCTAAGTATTTTTAATTTAATAAAGAAGTGAGTTGCTCATCAGAGCCTAACAAAAGAACATCGGTTATTTATTTATCTTCACTTCAACCTTTTGATCTCTAAAAGGTCACAGGAATTTAT
The DNA here is from genome assembly GCA_021234595.1 of Delia radicum. Lineage (NCBI taxonomy): Eukaryota > Metazoa > Arthropoda > Insecta > Diptera > Anthomyiidae > Delia > Delia radicum. The sequence continues at coordinate 136,415,378 of CM037855.1, read as the reverse complement.
TTAAAAATTATATTAACAGCTTTTTAATTGAGTTTATTTTTTTATATTATTTCTTGATACACTAAAGTAAAGTTAATGGAATTGAATTTTTTGTATAAACATCAATTCGTATCTACAAACGTAGATACGAATAATGCAAAGAAATTGGCAAAAAATTATATATTTTTTAAGCCATTTTAAGAAAATCCATACATAAATTCTAAAGTTGTTACCAATTATGTTAACCGAATAAATTTATAAATTCGAAGAATCCACTAAGGCGTATGAGTATTATAAAATAAATTAAAAATAAGTATACGTATAGGTGTTTTCTTTTGTATGTATAAGGAAAAACACAGTGGGGCATTTTGAAGAAAGAAATGATAATAAATACAAAACTTCTAAACAACTAATCCGATTCGTATAAAACAAATTGGAAGTTGTAAAGGAGGTGTTAATCATGAAAATGGAAATTATTCAAGTTCGAGGCCATACTCTATATTTCTTTATTAGGATATTGTCCGAACAAATAATCTATATAGTTTTTTGCTTTCAAATTTATTAATTGACCACTTTCAGGAATGTTTTGATAGATATATTTCGGTAATTTTCCAGGTTCCCATCTTCAGAACACGTTTTGAAAGAAGTTGCAACCTCATGCAAAACTCAAACATTCATTTAACCTAGTTATATCACTAAATGAGAACAAAATGAGCTTGAAATTAAAGATTACCACCATTGATCAAAAATAAAATAAAAACATGTTACGAACATTTTCATTGCACAGTTAAAAGTCGAAAAAACATAATTTTTATTTTTAATAAAAATTATATCAAACTTGTAAAAAAGACAGAATACGGGCTTAGTTTACTTTCTTTTTACATCTTGTTTTTATATAAAAAAAAACAAGTGTAAAAATAAAAAGAATAATAAAATTAAAAAGCGTGTATTGTATATCTGCCAAAGGTAGAGGTTGCACAAAGCGAACAAGTTTTCAATTTATTTTTTGACCAGTGTTCACGTCATGAACAAAAGGGACATCAAGTACCAACACTGTTTCGTCATCTGTTCCCAAGTCAAAGTTAGCTGTCAATTATTACAACTAAGTTGCAGCTAACTTAACAGAAAGTTTTCATATCCTCACTTTTCGTACAAGCATCAACAAAACAGCAAGTAAAAACTAAAAAGATTCACACAGCCCGCCGTGTACTTTATAAAACGTTCTTAAATCTAAAGTTTTAAAAATAAAGTGTTAAATACTTATTTTAAAATATTATACTTAAAACCATTAACCTAAATCTTAAAACTAATCTAAATTAGTTATTAAATTATTAGTTAAAGTGAAAATTATAAATTCTAAAACTAAAAAATTGAAAGAATTAGTTACAAACTATTCGAGAGAAGTAAACCCTAAATCTAAACTATTAAACCTAAATCTAAAATAAAAACTAAAATTTGAATTATATAAATAAAAACCCTTAAGTGTGAACTATAAAAACTTACCCTAACCTTAAATTTATATAAATTAAAACTTATATACTAAATCAAAGGTTAATAAACATAAAAACTTTTTATAACGTTTTAAAAAAGAAACCTCAATTTTTATTTATACATAAAAGAGATCCCTCCAAAATATTAAAGGCCGTTTACCCTCTCCCTCTAACCCCCAAATATACAACCAGTGATGGTAATCTTTAACTGCAAGTTCATATATTAGTTCTCATTTAGTGGGATAACTAGACTATATGAATGTTAAAAAATTAATCGTTTATTATTACTTCTTTGAAACATAAAAAACCCTGTTCATTCACACTTTTTGAAAGGATAACATACCGGTAATAAATTAGCAGGTAACATATATGTATCGAAATTTACAGGTAACATATAGCTGCGTACTTGTTTTTTTACTATATACCTGTTATTACCATTTGTTTTAAATTAAGTTAGAATTTTCACGTGTTTAAACTATGTAATTTATGCTGCGACTACAATTGTTTAACCTTTTAACTTTAAAGTACTCAAAAATTTGACGTGCTAGTTTGCAGCATCCGTTCACCCCTAATAAATTCCTAAAAATGACAATAAAATCAATTTTTACCTTTTCCAAATTATTTTCTCCGAAACCCGACGTGCTAGATAATTTCTGTGGGCGGAATTGTCTTAAGCGTAGAAAATTCTTTAAGGTTCAGCTTCTTTAATTCCAGTAACGTTTCCTTAAATGACATATATTTTGAACTGAATATCTTACATTGGGTCACATAAATTAATCTAGCTTGCAAGGGCTCGACCATGCGCATATACAATGAGGTATAGGAATGTAGGGGAGAGTCCGGACTACAAGAGAGTACAATTTGACTCATTTTGACGGTAAGGAGTTATGCTCTATTAAGTAGGAGATTTCCGGGAAATGTTGACCTTGTTTATAAACAAAAAATTATAAATAAATAGTTCTAAAAGTAGCAGAGCTTAATGTTTAAAACCACTAATAGGTTATAGGTTAAACTACTACACGAAATAAAAAATATTGAAAAACAAAAAAGTTATGAGCATTTCAACTTTAAAAATTTACTAAGAAATTCATAACTATAACCAAATACTGAGAAAATATATTTTGGACCACCCTGTTCTCAGTGAAATAGTTGAAATTGAGTTTAAATTTGTTGGCTCCCTAGGTTTACTAGTATTTACTTTCGTATGAATAAAATAATTTTAAAATCGGAGAACATAAAAAATAATAATTTTGGCCGCCTTTTCCACTGTGCGCCGTTACCCATACCAAAAACGAAACTAACAATAAAAGTTAAAATACTTAACCCGTTATTTGATTCGGGTACAGTTGGTTCGATACACCGCATATCGATACACCGCATATATCGGGGACAATTTTGGCCGTGTCCCTAAAGTATGCGCTGTGCATACATATATATATATTAGCATGTCCCTTATATGGGTTTGTTTTTTTTTTTTTTCAAATATGATATGCATACCCTCTAATATTGTTCGAAATGGTCTAGAAGAGCTAAATTACAAATATTAAACCTTTTGGACAATGTTAACCCATGCCAAGACTCGGTCAAAGTTTAGATTTGGGGTCATATAAGGCTATGTATGGAATTTCTAAAAAAAAAACTTTTGATAGACAAATTTAATAACAACATTATGAAATATGATAATTATTATAAAAACTACCCATCTGTAGCCAATACTAACCCTTTCTGGCCGACTTAAATTTGAATAATACAACAAAGAAGACAAACTTCATACGCTTATCATGTGCATTATTTAATTTGGTTTACAATTGTTTTAGTATTTCTCTTCTTTGATTCTACATAAACTTAAAGTAAATATTCTGCAACAGCAGCAGTGGCGACAGAAATAAGTACAAACTAACGGTTGTTTGCTCAGTTGAGCAATTATCATCATTTAATATTAAAAAAAATAATAGTTATTGTTGTATTTCTGCATAATTTGTTTTCAATGCTATTGCTTTTGCTTTTTTTTTTATTAAGAACTCAAAGCATCTACAAAATTGCTCGCAATTTACAGGTCTCTTTTGTGCAACGTTTATTCATAAATGCTTTGGATTTATTAGTAATTTACAGCTATTCGCTGTTTTGTGTTGTGGAACATTTACTTATTTTTAATTGTGAAAAAACCTTCAGTGCTAATTGAAATCATTAAGATCAACATGTCTCTCGCGTTACGCAGCTCTATCAAAAAAATATATTTAGTGGGAGATGTAAAACATCAAATAAATGGAACAAAGCTTCCATCAAATAGACAAGTTCTATCAGTTTTGTTTTTTAATACTCGTCAAGTAAAATTAACAGTTAGTGCAAGTGCAAATCTTGTGATTCGGGAATGCGTGATATTTTGGGAAAAAAGTAGACTTCCCACCAAAGCTTTTCCAAACAGTGTTAAAAAACTTACAGATCTGCATAATGTTTGGAGAAAACTGCAAAAGGGATCAAAAAATACAACTGATGCGTTTAAAGCCCGTGAAAGAAAATTCGTTGATAATTTGGATAACTTGTTTGACATCGCACATGCTGATGCATTAACTACAATAGCAATTGAGGAGGATAGATTGTTTTTACAACGACAGAGAGAAACATGTCGCCCGGGTCATTTGGCAGGTGTAGATAACATTTTGGCTGAAAAAGAGGATCGAAAACGGCAAAGGGAATTGGCATTTGAACAAAGGCGCTTAAAAACCGAAGAAGCTACGACGTCTAATGCTTGTTATGTTTTTCCATCAGATGATTCCACCTCAGAGGACTCGGATAATACAATCTCACCTGTTTTACCACTAAAAAAAGAAGAGGTATTAAAAAGACGAGGAAGAAAAGAGTTCCTTACTCCAAAATTGGTATCAGCTTTTGATAGATGCCAATTGAGTGTTAGAGATGCAGTTTTTATTGTTCAGGCTACCATGGAAGCACTTGGCCATAATATCGATGATTATCCAATCAACAAATCATCTATTCAAAGAATTAGGGTAGAAAAAAGAAAAGAACGTGCAGAAGCTTTAAAAAGTGATTTTAAAAGTAATATTCCAGAAGTTGTTACATTACATTGGGATGGTAAATTAATGCCTGCTATAAATATAAAAAATGGCAAGGAAGAACGATTACCAGTACTTATCACTTATGGAAAAAATGAACAACTTATTGCAGTACCAAAGTTAGAAAATTCTTCCGGCAAAGAGCAAGCACAAGCCGTTTGGTCCTCAATAGTGAACTGGAATTTAGAAGACAGCGTGCAAATTTTATGTTGCGATACAACTGCATCTAACACTGGTCGTTTTAAAGGTGCTTGCGTACAATTAGAACAAAAGTTCGACAGAGAATTATTATTCTTCGCTTGCCGTCATCATGTATATGAGCTTGTTCTTAAAAGTGCTTTTGAATGTAAACTCAGTGAAAATAAAGTCGGGCCCGACGTAACTCTTTTCAAAAAATTTAAGGAGAATTGGAGTAACATTAACAGCCGCAATATTCAATATTTTCAAAATGATATAAATAAACATTTTTCGCCTGAAAAAATTAAAGATCTTTTAATTTTTTATTCAGCTCAATTAAAAAAAAAACAAACAAGAAATGATTATAGAGAGTTAATAGAGTTGTGCATTATATTTATGGGTGGAAATACCGACAACAAACTAACAATCAGACCACCAGGAGCAATGCACCACGCACGTTGGATGGCCAAGGCGATATATTCGCTAAAAATGTGTCTGCTTCAATCAGAGTTCAGTTTAACAGACCAAGAAAAAGACGGATTACTTGCTTTGAGTTTGTTTATAGTCACAACATATGTGAAGCCGTGGATAACCTGTCCGTCAGCATTAAAGGCGCCGTACCAGGATTTATGTTTCCTCAAAACATTGAAACAATATGAAAACATCGACAAAGAAATATCGAAATCAGCTTTCGGGAAGTTTTGTCAACACTTGTGGTATTTGTCGCCAGAATGTGCCATATTTTCTTTATTTGACAATGATGTGGAATTGGAAACAAAGGCAAAGATGGTGGCAAACTTTAGTAAAGAAAATGTTTCCAATAATATAAAACGCTATATTCTAGATGAGGGAAGCACTGATTTTTTATTAAGTAAGCACATGTTACTATTTTTAATTGTATGTCATTTATTAACTTTATTTGTCTTGCAGAAAAACAAATGTGCGACTTTATAAACAACAAAAGCAAAGATACTCTTATAAATTTGAAAATACCAGATGATTTTTTAACAGTTTCTCCCATTTTATGGAATGAAAACGCATCATATATAAAAGCCAGAGAATTTATTTCTGATCTGAAGCCAATAAATGACGTTGCTGAGAGATCGGTAAAGCTCATGCAAGATTTTCACGGTTTGATCACTGCAGATGAAGAACAAAAACAATGTTTACTACAATGCGTGCAGGAGCACAGAAAGTTGTATCCGGATTGCAAGAAAGACACTCTCAAGAGAAAATATCCAAACGAATAATTCATACATAACTTTGTTCCATTATAACCATAACAAACTCCCACGTGAGCGTATATTAAAATTTTAAATTCTGGCATAAATTAACGGTAATCATTTTGTTGATATTTCGTACTAACTTATGTGTAAGAAAGCATTAGAACACAATAAAAAAACCCTACATGTTATATGATTAATAGCAGTTTAAAAAAAAATAATGTACAATAAATATAAAACTGTATGTGTATGTAAAATGACAGTTTCTAAAATATGGGAAGCTTGTCTTCTTTGTTGTATTATTCAAATTTACGTGGGCCAGAAAGGGTTAGTATTGGCTACAGATGGGTAGTTTTTATAATAATTATCATATTTCATAATGTTGTTATTAAATTTGTCTATCAAAAGTTTTTTTTTTAGAAATTCCATATATAGCCTTATATGACCCCAAATATAAACTTTGACCGAGTCTTGGCATGGGTTAACATTGTCCAAAAGGTTTAATATTTGTAATTTAGCTCTTCTAGACTATTTCGAACAATATTAGAGGGTATGCATTAGAAAAATTAAACTTTCATATATAAGGGACATTCTAATATATATATATATATATGCACAGCGCATACTTTAGGGACTCACCCATAATTGTCCCCGAAATATGCGGTGTATCGAACCAACTGTCCTCGTCTTATACGCTAGATTTATTTTTGACATTTATTTATTTATTTGGGACATTTATTCGTTCCCCCGCATAGTTTAAGGACATTTGCTTACTTTGGGGACTGTCCGCAAAGTTTTCGCGCCTTTTCATACATCTAGCGTATAAGATGAGGACAGTTGGTTCGATACACCGCCTATTTCGGGGACAATTTTGGCCGTGTCCCTAAAGTATGCGCTGTGCATACATATATATATATATATATGAGGAGTTCCGGATAGGAGTTCAATTTTTATGTAAAAAAAAAAATAATTTTTTTTGATGGCATATCAATGAAAGTTGGCATAAGTATTGGGAGCTATTTTAGCATAACAGATTCATTCGCGTCAATTAAATCGCGTGAGGGGGTCAAAAGTTATGGCGGTTTAAAGATATGGCGGTCTTAAAATTGTTGAAATTTTTTTTTTTTGGTTTTTTTGAAATTTTTTTTTGCATTCGTTATTAAACCATGCTAGGCCATATCTATTCTATTATTTGATACATCTTTAACCCTTTAACGACCACCGCTAGGTATTCTTGTCAATGGGTTCTTAGCGATTATATATTTACGAGATATGGTAAGTGTGTCAAAAGATGAATTAAAGAGGAGTGTTAGGGTAACAATAACGTAGTAGTCAGAAAGTCTCTATTTGAATCCACTTACATACTGCAAGTCCTTAAAATTTGTGAACTAATAATTTATTTTTTTAGGGGCATAAGTATTATTTTTGTTTCTGATCAGTTCTTAAATTAAAAAAAAAAGTTTATTTATTATCAAAAGTAGAGATTTTTATTAATTCAGATAAAAATTAAGTTTTACCGCTTTTAAGTTATCCATAATTACTAAAACTGAATTTTTATTTTAAAACAAAAAGACTAATTGTCACATAAAATATGACAGATAAGCCAAAATATCTTATGATTTTTTTTTACTAACAAATGTAAAGTAGTTGCGATTTTTTTTTTCTAAAAATTATGTGTTTATCCAAAATCGCGATTTATTCGCGATGAAAAATTTTTTCCAATTCTTTATAGCATATTTAGGATATGTGTGGTCAAATTACTGGCAATCGTCTGATTGCACCAGTAATGTGGTGTAATGGTTAGCTCGTTGGACTGTTACACAGATGGTCTCGGGTTCGATTCCCGGTGACGACAACATCAATTTAGAAAAATAATATGTATGAGTTTTCTATCACTTATATGTATCGCTGCCCCCATCTTCGGTGTTCCCATAGCACTTAACCCCACCGAAGTAAAATACTGAATCAGGGCTATGAACCAAAAAGCTTCAATAAGTTCGCCAACTCTCTATCCGGTAGCGAGCAACAACTGTTCTAAGACTTATCATCTCGCGCAATTACAGTGTTGCCATGTTCGAAGCCCTTCATCTTTCACCAACTTTCATCTCTCCACTATCCCCTTTCCAAAGAAAGCAACACATTAATTAATAGGAAGAATTTCCTGAGTGTTTTTAACAAAAAAAAAAAAAAAAAAGTCACGTCTTTTGATGTATTAAATTTGAACAAAATGCATTAATTGCTACTAAAAAAAATTAGAAAAAGATTTGCAAATTTCGCACATTTTTTAAAAATGCTATAAAATTTTTGCAATTTATTTTTTATAAACCCGCCAGTGATTTTTTTATGTAAACTCACAAAAAACTCGGTTTACGCAAGAGTCCACCAAATTTCGAATGAAACCGCGAATGTGCCTCGAAAAAAACTGGTATTTGAAAAAAATTACGTTTTTTCTTTCGAACTTTGATCTGCTGAAACTCCTTTACTATTCGTGGCACATTAACGGGATTAATTCCAAAATGTTAAGAATTACAAAAGCTACCAACTCTAGTTCAACTTTTTTCATTTTATAGAGGGGGCCGAAATCCCTGATCAAAAAACCTCGAAAATTTAAAACTCTTAATTTTTGGTTTTAAAACTTAACCGTCTTATAACTTCTTACAAAGCGATGAAGCATCTATCAAACCAACATTAAAATAATCTCTGATATGTACTGACTTTGTGTTATGTCCGAAAAGATTTAAATGTAAGGAGAACTTAAAAAAAAAGCGAAAGAAGGTAAAAACTATGGATTATTTCAAGTCATTTTTTATCGATTTTTCAACTTTAACCCTCTGTAACTTTTACGGATAAAATGGGGTAATCCTTAAACATTGCTCAGTTTAATTAAACAAAAAGAGCATTATGCGGAAACCTTTTTGAAAACCGCGAAAAAATAAAATTTCATTACTTTATATTTTTATGGATTAATATCAAAGAGTATATACAGACTACACTTCCCAAACTTTTTTACACCAAAAAATAATAGCAACATGTTAATAAAAAATTGTTGATTAAAACACTCGCATTTATTTTGCTTATATTTTGTTATTTTCTATTAAAATTTAATATTCATACTTATTTTAATTTTATCTTGCTTATTTTATACAGTCAAGGAATAAAGTCTACATACACCCTTTCTATTGAATTATTAGCGATAATTGAAAAACATTTTATGTCAATGTTTAAGACATTTAAAATAAAGATTATTAGAAAAAAAAAAAAAAAATATAAAACAGAAATTTTTAGGGAAAAACATAATTATTAGCCGGAAAAAAGTCTACATACAGCGTGGCAACTCCTTACATCTTATGGAGAAATTGTTAAATTAAGTCGTGCTACTGTACAGACGATCATTAGAAGTTATAATAATACCAATAGTACCGAAAGTAAGCCACGATCTGGCAGACCTAAGAAGCTTTCGAGACGCGATGTTAGCAGTATTATTAAAGTAGTCAACCAGGATCCGAAAATGAGTGCCCCAAAATTGGCGGAACACATCGAAAATTTTTCCAATATAATTGTTTCTCTACGAACAATAATAAATATTTTACATGACAATGGATTTAGTAGTAGAGTGGCACGCAAAAAAACACTAATTTCAGCGAAGAATCGTAAACTTCGCCTTGAGTTTGCTAAAGCACCTCTAGACAAGGATATGGATTTTTGGAAGCGTGTTATATTTACCGACGAAAGTAAGTATAACATTTTTGGAAGTGATGGTCGATCCAATGTTTGGCGAAAACCAAACACAGAACTTGATCCAAAGAATATAATACCTACTGTCAAACATGGTGGTGGTAAAGTTATGGTTTGGGGAGCCATTGCGTCATCTGGAGTTGGTCGTTTGGTTTTTGTCGAGGGTAATATGGACCGCTATCAATATAATAACATATTGGAACGTAATCAGTTGATAGCTTGGGCCTGGGAAATCAATGGATTTTCCAACAAGATAACGACCCTAAGCATACTGCACAAGTTGTTCGAGACTGGATTCTATACCATGCCCCAAGACAGCTCAATTCACCACCCCAGTCTCCAGACTTAAACCCTATAGAGCACATATGGGACGTTTTGGAAAAATCGGTACGAAAATATAACATTAGTAGCCGTGAAACATTGAAAACCGCCCTTATTAGTGCCTGGGCCGAAATAACACCCGATATTAAGGAAAATTTGATGAGATCAAGGCCCCGTCGTCTTGAAGCAATTATTGATGCTCAAGGTGGACCGACCAAATACTAAAAGTTAAAATTTTTTTATTTTTTTTATATAATATTTTGAAATAATGTTTAATTTTTGTAGCTGTATGTAGACTTTTTTCCAATGAATTTTTAATGTTTTTGTTATTGTTATTTTTATTATGTAAAAGAATTACTTTTTTATTTTATAAATAAACTTATTTATAAACTTATTTAATAATATTGACGTAAATATATTTTTTAAATTTCTTCACAAACTCTATAAAACCCCTAAATCAGAGGGTGTATGTAGACTTTTTTCCTTGCCTGTAGTTAAAATTTTAAATAAATAAACATTTTATTAAATTATTATTCAAAAACATGATAAAAATTAATTTAAACTTTTAAATTTCTGAAACATGTTTTCATTTGCTCGGTGCAAGTTTACGAACAAATAAAAAGAGCGCAGATTGAGGGAGACTGAGGTAGATAGAAGCCCACTGCTTATATTTATACGGCTAGGGTAGCTAAAATTTAATAATTGCAAAAACAAGTCGAAAGTTATAACCCTAGTACACACAGAAACTTTAGACTTCTAATAACCCTATTAAAAAAAATGATGATCATCATGATGATGATGCTGAATCATACGAAACTTAATAAATATAAGTCTTAATACAGTCCGAGAAATGGGCCCATATAATTATATAAATTTTCATTAGTTTAGTTTTAATTTGATAATATCAGATTTAATTACATCCGAATAATGGCGCGACAAAATGTTATCCGATTTTATGTAGCGGTATAAATTTATATTTATATACTGATACAAAATAAGCTTTAGTTTTTGATTTTAAAACTTCATTAAAATACGCGAACAAAGTTTTCTATTTTTTTTTAAATTTTAGGGTAGTGTAGTTCGTGAACGACCTAGTTAAAATCAACTTGTCTTTACTTTGAACTAGTGATTTAGTTCGCAATCTTTTCGATCGTTCATTTTTTTATGTATTTTGAGTAATATTTTTATTCTTTGTTGTTTTTGATTTTAGTTTTGTATTTTTTTCAATGTTCACAGAAAAAAAAAATTGCGCCAAGTAAACATTTTGTTGAATAAAAAAAATTAATCAATTACTTTTTTAATTGATTCAATTAAAAAGTAATCAATATTTTTGTTTATTTAAAGTAATCAATATTATTTAAAATATTGATTACTTTTTAATTGAGTCAATTAAAAAAGTAATTGAGTCAATTAAAAAAGTAATTGATTATGTTTTTTTTATTCAACAAAATGTTTACTTGGCGGAATTTAAGAAATATTTTTTTGTGTGTTGGCAGCTTAATTTTTTTAATGTAAGTGTCTAATATGAATAATTCGCCTAAAAACTATCAAAAAAAACGATCTAACGAACGATTGAACGAAATTGTCAAAAATCGATTGAATTAGAAAAGCGGTCTAGTTCATTGAGATCAATTTAATTAGAAAGAGCGCTCACTCAATTAAACTAGATTGCCCAAGTCTAGAAAATTTTTCTTAAACTGCTTCAATAAGTTAATAGAGTTTTTTTTTACAATTTTTTAAAAAAGAAGCGTAATTTTTTTTTATTTTCACACTAGCAAAGTAGACAAAACAACTTTTCATTTGCGCATAATTATGTCAAAAATAAATGATAAATAAATTTAAAGTTTTCAAAGAAAGTTTGTACAGTAATGCTACACGCTTAATACAGTAGTCTTGTGTCGTAGTTATTTCTTAGCCATATATGGCCCTTTGGGCTCGATTATTAAATTGAAGAATAATAAATAAATAAAACGTAAAAAACTTCAATAAGTTTTAAGCAACCTGTTAGTTTGACGTTGTGGTAAAGAATTCCTTCATTTTGAAATATTTCGTCACATTACATGCAAAAGGACAGTAACTTTAATCATAGAACCAAAATATCTGCAGATATTTTAACAATATCTTTAATCATAGAACCAAACAATATTTTGTGGGTAAATATAGTTCTATGCAGTGCTTCATAATCACTCATCATTAGTTCAAAATTTTACAGGACAACCAAAAAAGATGCGTGGAAACAGAAACATATCAGAAGCGAACTTTATTTATAAAATCGCTATTTTTTTATAGTAGAAGTCCAAAATTTTGTTTAGCCAAATGAATCATAATCATCAATAAAACCTGCTTTGGAAACTGTGTTAGTTACGCCCTTTTATATTTTAGGTGGCGATATGTAAACTAATATCAATCTATCATTTTCTTTCGAATTATCTATATCTATGACTGTGTATGACGGTTTATACTGTTTTTATGATTTATTTTTTGTTTTTCTCAGAGAAAAATTTAGCTATTTGTCAACTGAAATTCAGTTAATACGACTCAAATTCGGTTATTACGAATTTCACACGGTTGGCACAACTTAACATTAGTTCTCGCATCAAAGTACGGTTATTTCAACGGAATTTTATTTGTAACACCCAAAATATTCAGAAATCTAATGTAAATATCGCTGTACTAACTGAATTTATAAGTTGTTACCATTAATATACACTTAATTAATATACCAACCGAATTGGCACTTTATTTCTCTATGTGTACTCTTATATACTTAATATTTCTTCATAAGCACTCACTTCATTTGACTGTTCGAAATTCACCCAAACATATTTTTTTTTTTTGAATGCTAAACATCATTTTGTTAATGTTCCATCATCAACAAAAAAAAAAAGACAATATAGAAATGTATGTCAGTAAAAAGGACGACCCTTAACATTATATTCGGTCAAAGGTAATTAAAAACCATCTATTTAATGTGTTTTAATGTCCATACATATGAAAATTGTGAAATGATGGAGGTTCTTAGGTTGCTATTAGCATTAGCATTATGTTTATTTAATTTTTGTCTTCACTCATTTTTCCACTTGAAAATCTTGTTTACGTTTAAATTGAAAATGAAATTGGCATAGATTACATAGATCTCAAACTCTTTGACATTAGCTGTCAGTGCACACATAACTCATGGGAATATGTTGGAAATACGTCGTATACATATACAAAAAATATTTGAATGTATACGAAAAAAATGTGTTTATTGTTAAAGGAAGAAGAAGAGTTTGAGATCTATGTAATCTATGGAAGTTTAAAACTGTAAAGAAGTTTTGAAAAGTTATTTGTTAGAATTTTTTTGTTTATTTAAATAGAGCCATTAAAAAGTGCTTAAGACTGTCAACAGTTTATTTTCAATTAAAAAGTACTTTTCACACATAAAATATTTGGCTTGTAAAGGACAAACATGGACCAGTATTATACAATTTTTGAGTAGTATTCTGGTAAAGCTTTTAATTTTCAAATGTTTTATTTTTAAATTTAAAAAAATTAAAAGCAAAATTTTATTTTTCGACCTTTTTTTAATTAATAAATAAACATTGTTTTTTGTTTAACAAACAACAAATGATCTTGAACTTGAATAATCTTGCTCACATCATAAGCTATTAATTATCATAGGTCAGACTTTGTATATGAAAGGGATATGTTTAACATGGCGTTGTTAGGTGAGTCAACTGACACATTTCAGATCCCTTGTGATGTGATTGGTAACATAACCTGTCTAAAAATAAATCTTCAAATAAATTAAAAAAAAAAAACATATTATTTTAAAAAAATTTACTGGTCGTCAGTTTGGCTTGAACGCAAAACGTTGAATAATCTTGTTGGCTCAGCTTTAGATTTAAAAAAAATTATCAGAAATTTCGAGCATGCTGATCTTTAGTATGACAGAGAGGATTATCTGCATATGTTTTGCATAAAATGAATGAAATTCACTTTTTCACTAAATAGTATGGAAAATGTCATATTTGTTATTAAAAATCTAGACACTCAACGAAGAAGTTTCTTTTAAAAACTGGTTTCTTTTGTGAAAAAAAAGTCCATACAAAATTCTCTCTGTACAGCAAAGCTCAAAAAGACGCAATAATATACGCAAACACTTTAGGAACTTTTTAAAAATTTTACAAAATGGAATTTTTTTTAGCATTATTTTTCTTTTTAAAAAAACATGCCTTGAGAATATAGTTAGGCATCTAAAGTGAATCCTCACGAGTGACTAAATTGATTTCGCTTTGTTGCAACTAAAGCGCAAAATAAAGGATCTTAATTGGCTTAATACTAAAATCGAAAATTTATGGAGCAAACCTCAAAAAGCATCTTTACACTTAGGGAACTTCTGCATTAAAAATATTTAGTTGTTTAGGTTGTAATGCTGTGTCTTTATTTTTAATGTAAATGTCAGTAATTTGTAGAACAAATTAAATTTTTTACTTACCTTGTGGTTCATTTAAAAAAACAAACCACATCAAATGACTGGTTTATGATTTTACATTATTTTTTTACAGTAGTTTTTTGTTATTTAAAAAAATAAAAATAAAAAATGTTTGTTTATTTTTTACTAACATGTGGTTCGTTTTTACTACAATTGTTAGTCATTTTTTAAACATTAAAAAACAAATGACAATGTTAGTTGAATTTACTGTAATGTAAGTCGTCCTTTCTTTAAGTGATATTTCATTTGTTGTTAACTACATTTGCAGTACTTTTTACCTACATAGTATTCTAAGTGTATATAAAATTTTAAATTTTGCGAATTTAAAAGTATTTCATATGACTTCCCCAAACCCAACAATATACAATATCATTAAGCCCTCAAAGAAATTTGTGTTTTTCAAAATAATCACGTTTTTTTAAGTTCTACTATATGACAAAAAAATTGTTTAGCGTATTTTTATACATTTTTGGTGGTGTAGAATATATTTTGAAATGCGATAAATACAATAAGATCCATAAATTTATGTAACTTTAATTAAATCGAAACAAAACCTGCAATTTTAATATTTTTAATTTGCTTTAAGCTTAAAAACTCTAAATTGCGCCGTTAAAGATAAATAATTAAGGCCGGTGGATTTAGTATAAATTAACTTCGACTAAAACATACACAAAATGTTACTTATGACATACAAAAAAAAAATTTTAAATTGTCGAAAAGTTTGGAAGTTCCTCATATATCTGCAAAGTTTTGCAGCAAAAATGGACATTACCAAGTAATTTGTCGTGTAAGTAGCGCATAAAGTGTTATACTAGGTGCTAGGCTATTTACTTTAGATGAGCATGAGTTTTTTGCTAAATGTTCTCTTGCGTGATGTGATTTTTATTATACTTAAAATACCAAAAAAAACAGACTATTTAACTTGATTTTTTTTTTTTTACTTGGAATTTTCAAGATTTAATACTATCTGAGCACAAAAAATTATTTTTGATAAGGGTGTTTTTTATAGGGTTATAGAACTTTGAAATGGAATAAAACAAAGATGAATTTTTTAAATTGAAATGAAATTTACTTTATTCGAAAGATAATCTTCTGACATATAACCGCCACGTTATAATAATCTGCATAATCTGGAGGTCCAATTTTCGATGACTTTTTCCAACATTTGTGTCCGTATATTGGCAATAACGCGCGAATGTTGTCCTCCAAGTGGTCAATCGTTTCATGCTTATCGGCGTAGACTAGCAATTTAACATATCCCCACAGAAAATAGTCCAGCGGCGTTAAATCACACGATCGTGGAGGCCAATTCACGGGTACGAAACGTAAAACTATGCGGTTACCAAACGTTACCTTCAATAAATTCATTGTGGCACGAACTGTGTGACTTGTTGCGCTTCAATTGTTGCACGATCTTCCCGCAAAATTTTCCATAAAGTGAATGGACACATACACTCAAAAAAATAAGTTAGTACAAAAATTAGTAAAACGTCTTGTAAATCAGGTATACTATTTGTTAGCAAATTTTTTTGCTAAAATCGTGTTTTCAGCTAAAATTTTTGTTATACTTATTCAGCATTTAACTGTTTTATACTAATGCTTTACTAATATACTAATGTGTTACTAATTAATTTTGCTAAAAAAAATTGTGCTGATAAGCACATTAATAGTGTGGACGACAACCAGATTGAAAGATATACGCAGAATGAAGCAGATGTCGCGGCATGTCAAGATGTAATAGAGAAGAGGAAAATGATACTAAAAAGTACAACTCTAATAAGACATATAAAAAAATCAACCATGGAAGACTTTTGTATCGGGTTTTCATACATAAAACAAAATTGAGGATTAAAACAACTTAAATTTTGCGTTGTCACCGGCTTGTGAAAATAATTGTCTATTAATAAAATAAAATAAAAGAAAAAAGAAAATATTTAAATTTAATATGTATTTCTATAATAAATGTTAATAGATTAATAATCTAGTGTGGTCAAATTGCAAACAAACATATACACCATGTAGACAGAGTAAAGCGAAAGACAAAGACACACATCTTAGTATGGTTCCTTTTTCTTATTGCAAAAAAAAGGTTTGTTTTTTCGTTTCGTTTGTTTTTGTTTATTTTTTCGTTTCGTTTCTATAATTATCTTCGGCAGTTGCGTCCTTAAAAGATAGCATCATTTAGACAACCATTGTACATCAATGAAAGAAAATTTTTGTTATGTTATATATATTTATTTCTATATATTTTCAGATATTAAATTACTTCATGACATCAATGTGGGAAAATGAAAATTTTTATATTTCGTAATTATTGTAAATTATTTTTAAAAGAATCACAAAAATATGTTTTATGATTTTCAGCAAATATATTAGCTAAATTACAATTTTTTGCGTTTTTTTCAGTCTACTAAAATTCAGCAAAAAATTTATTAATTTTTACCAACGCTTTTTTATATCTAATCTACTAAGTGTTAGCAAAACTTTTGCTGAATCTACTAATTTTGTTGCTAAAAATCAGCTCGATGATTTTCAGCAAAAGATTTTGCTGACATTAGCAATTTTTTTGATAGTACCCTCCTGACTAAAATTTTGCTGACTCAGCAAAATTTTTTGCTGACTTTACAAACTTTTTTTTTTTGAGTGTATCTAATTGCTATGCACGATGGAGGATAGGCTGATTGATGTCTTCCTCTACGCTGCGCTGAAAGAAAGCAGATGACTTATTCCAAAAAATTTTACAATTTGGGTTATAAATAAAAGGTTTAGAAAACTATCCAATGGAGTACTAAAAATATAAACAGTATTTCAAACAAGAAAATTTGAATACCTTTTTCAAACTAATTTTTAGCTGTAAATATTGCCCTGTGCCGATGTTATTTTTCCAAATTTTTTTTTTTATTTTTAATACATGTATAAATTTTATAGAAATCTAAGGAAACCCTCATACCGGCATTTCTTATAAGAATTTTTTTACACCTCACAAATTTTGTCAGTTGCTTAAAACTGTTTTTTTTTTTTTTGTATATTTTCATGGAACATAATTACATTTGATCACAATTATATTAAAGTTTGCTGGTCGTTTATAATTTTAATTTCTATCCGAAAAAATAATTTTTTGATAGTAGCTACACAGAAAAAATTCACAAACGAGTTTTAATTAAGAAATTGATAATATCAATTAAAATTTTAATTGATTGTGCACCTATTATGCAAATGATACTCATAACTAGAGAAAATTTTACGGCATTAATTGAAACAAAATCCAGTTAAAGTAGTAATCATTTTAATTAAAACTTTAATTAAAAAAATATGATATGAAACGATGCAAATGTAGTTAAAAACAAATGAAATTTCATTTAAAGAAAGTACGACTTACATTTCAGAAAATTTAACTGACATTGTCATTTGTGACTAACAATTGTAGTAAAAATGAACCACATGTTAGTAAAAAATAAACAAACATTTTTATTTTTATATTTTTTTTTAAATAACAAAAAAAAAACTGTAAGAAATGAATGTAAAATCATAACACAGTCATTTCCCTGAGGAAAATGGACCAGTCACTGGTATGGTCATGTGTATGAACCTGTCCTAGTTTCGGTTCTGTTATATGAAAGTGACCGGTACTTTTAACATGGGCTTGTCATAGGAGGTGGCAATTGCTACTTTTGGAGCACCTTGTGACGTGGCGAATAACCTGACGAAGGTTACCAATCACCATACCTGAAATGAATAACCTACGGAACAAGTTAGAAGTAGGCAGTGTTAAAGTAGGATCATTATAGGATTATGTCTATAATTATGTATATTATGTCTGCTGGGTAGCAGTCAAGTGACTGAACCCTTTGGCGCTAATTGTCATATTTTCATCCACTGCTAATGGTTTTGAACCAGTTCAATGACCAGTAATAACTTCAACTGCAACGGCCCTAGTTGCTTCAGTACACTTTGATGTTATGTTACTTTTTCTCCAGTTACATGATATATCTGGTAGCAACCAGTGAATGTTTTGTCACCAAAACTATAGTCACGTAATTGGTCATTTCACCAAAATTAACAAATTTTGATTCACCACAATTTTGATTTCACCAGTTTCGTGACATGCCCCAAATCCTATACATATCACAGATTTGTCACTTTGGAGCAATCGACCCTTTATTTCCCGCAGGGTTGATGTGGTTTGTTTTTTTAAATGAACTACAAGGTTAGTAAAAAATTGAATTTGTTCTACAAATGACTGAAATTTACATTAAAAATAAAGAAACTGTATTACAACAGAAACAACTATATATTTTAAAAGCAGAAGTTCCCTGAAGCAGAAATAAACTAATTTAAAAAAATTACTAAATGAATGATATTTTGATACATTTGAAAGCTGAAGATGCAGATGCAGGCCAAAATTAAATACGCTTTGTTGCACTGTACAAAGCAATATTTTGATAAATTGAGGATGCAGGCAAAAATAATATATACACTCAAATAAAAAAGTTAGTAACGTCAGCAAAAGTTTTGCTAAAACTTAGTGGATTAGAAATTAAAATCCTTGCTAAAAATTAATAAAATTTTTGCTAAATATTAATAGACGGAAAAAACTCTAAATATTAATAGACGGAAAAAAACTTTAGTTAATTTATTTGCTGAAAATCATAAAACATACTTTTGTAATTCTTTTAAAAATAATTTACAATACGTTACAAAATATAAAATTGTTCATACTCCCAAATTGACGACATGAATTAATGTAATATCAAAAAAAAGAAGTAATTATATTATAACATAAACACAATTATCTGTCAACTACTTACATCAATGGTTGTCTCAATGATGCTATCTTTTAAAGGAACGCAAATGCCGCAGAAAATTGTAGAAACGAAACGAAAAAATAACAAAATGTAACATAATATATAACCCTTTTTTGGAATAAGAAAAACGAACCATAAATATTTACCTAAGAATTGTGTCTTTGTCTTCCGCTTTACCTACCTATTGCATATTTATTTGCAATTCGACAACACTAGATTATTAATATCTGTAAACATTTAGTTTACAAATACACATTTAATCTTTATTAAATTTAAATATTTTATTTTGTCTTTTATTTATTTAATTTACAATTACTTTCACAAGCCGATGACAACGCAAAATATAAGTGGTTTTAATCCACAATTTTGTTTTATGTGTGAAAAACAGATACAAAAATCTCCCATGGTTGATTTTTTATATGTCTTTTTAGAGTTGTACTTTTTTGTATAATTTTCCTCGTCAGCACTACTTTTTTCAGCAAAATGAATTAGTAAAACATTAGTAAGATATAAGTAAAACATTAGTTCAAAACAGTTAAGTGCTGAATAAGTATAACTAAATTTTTAGTTTAAAACATAATTTTAGCAAGAAATTTGCTGAAAAATAGTATACTTGATTTACAAGATGTTTTACTAACTTTTCTATTAACTTATTTTTTGATTGTAGAATAAGCTTTGGGTCTAAAAGATAATGGGTTTTTATGATAGTTAGCAATATTTTGAATATTTCTTTTTTTTATTTTAGAATTATCTTCATTTGAAAAATGTTAAACTGCGTCATACATACATATACATTAGAGTGTCCCTTAAAGTTAAATGTTACAAATGTTGATTTTTTGTATTTGTCTTGAAAATAACTCATGTGAAATTTTACGCCCCTACGACAACGCCTTCCCTACCCGATAGGGCCTTAAAGATCAAAACGTGCGATTATATGGGAAAAAGGGATATTTTTTTTAGTTTTTGCTTTTTTTTTGGAAATTTTGCAATAGTTTTTACTCTAGATGATAAATTAATCGAGATTAAGATAAAATTATGTATTCAAAAAGGTATAAAAATCCAAATTCGGTTAAGAATTACCCCAGTAATAAATAATGTCCCAGACCACTAATGTGCCAAATACCACTTCAGCAAGAAATTCGAGTTCAAATTTTAAACGTTTTTAAAATTGATTACTGAAACATAATTTTTTTATTTAATACTCTCATAATTGTAAGCCATAAAAGAAGTTTTTTGTTTTGGATGGCCTTAACCTGTCCTACGGTGATGTCAAAAACGAACAAAATTTTTGGGGGTGTTTTTCAAATCTCCAATTTCAAATTTTAAAAAAATTTCTTCAACAAAATAAAAAAACGCATATTTCGCTCTTTAAGGCCCCGTCGCTTAGGGAAAGCATGTGTTATATTCACATTAGTGGTCTGGGGCATTTTTTATTACTGGGGTAATTCTTAACCGAATTTGGATTTTTATACCTTTTTGAATATATAGTTTTATCTTAATCTCGATTTATTTATCATCTGGAGTAAAAACTTTTGCAATATTGCAAAAAAACATCAAAAACTAAAAAAATTATCCCTTTTTCCCATATAAACGC
Source organism: Delia radicum (assembly GCA_021234595.1). Classification (NCBI taxonomy): domain Eukaryota; kingdom Metazoa; phylum Arthropoda; class Insecta; order Diptera; family Anthomyiidae; genus Delia; species Delia radicum. Next base: position 136,394,503 of record CM037855.1, on the reverse strand, counting down.
ATATTTTGATCTTGAAGGCCCTATCGGGTAGGGAAGGCGTGGTCGTAGGGGCGTAAAATTTCACATGAGTTATTTTCAAGACAAATACAAAAAAATTAGAGGGCAGCGTCTCAACATTACTAACATTTGAATCTGTAGAACACCTTAAGGGACACTCTAATATACATGTGTGTAAGTAATTGCCAATTATTATGTTTTTTTATTCCCAGATTTTTTATTTAATTGCATTATGTTAACGATGTGGAAGTCCTGACATAATCACACAAAATCAAATTTGTTAAAATTTCGGCAAAATAAATTAACTAAAGTAAAAATTGTATACTAAGTTTTTTAGCAAAAAGTCAGCTTACTGATGTTCAGCAAAACACTTTTGCATATATTAGCAATTTTTCTGCAAGGGTGCTCATAGCAAAAATTTTGCTGACTGAACTAACTTTTTTGACAACTTAACGGACTTTTGTTTTGAGCGTATTTTTCAATTGAAGGGCTTATTGTAAGAACTTGATAAGACACATATATGGTTTTATGGATTTTTGCTGTTTTCTAGACAATCATTGATTACTATTTTATAGAAGTCTTGCTTAACCTTTTATTATAAATACTTAGAGCACAAACGTCTTACAAAATCCATAGCTTTTGCATTTTTCAACCTTTAAACGGCGAAAACAAACTGAAAATAAAATGTGGCTTATCAAGTTTTTACAATAAGCCCTTCAATTATAAATCTCACATATGTTGGGAGTTTTCACTTTACAAAAAAAAATTAATCCTTTTTCGTTTGTTATTTTCTATTTTGACCATTACTACTGTTGGTAGGTAAAAATGTTTATAAATTTAAAAAACATATTTCCCAACATGCAGATTACTATCAGTTGTGTTTAGTTTTGCAGACATAAATGTGTAAATTAGTTATTAAAACATTTTGTGTGCATATTTGCTTATTATATGTAATTTTACACAAAATTTTACTAATTTTATTGCAATAAATTTGCATGAATTTTTCACAGTATAGACTTATATTCTTAAAAAAAAAAATTATGATTTTTCAGCTGAATTTTGAAAAATTAAGCAACATATACAAAAAAAAAAAAAATATGGAATGATGTAAAATAAAAACGCAGATATTTCCAAAATTAAAATTAAAAAAAAAAATATTTACAGATTTGAATTCAACAAAATGTATTTCAAAGACAGGTTCTGCAAAAAGTTGAGTAGTGTAATTTGAGTTTTGTTAAATTGTTAAAGTTTAATATACAACATAATATTCTGTTTACGAAATATTAAAATCTGTTCAAAGAAAATATTATACTATCCGCCGCCTTTGACTACATACTTTTAATTCTTACGATAAACTGAATATCTTATAGCGTAATAATATTTTGGTTGCCGAAAACTCTTAATATAAACGCTATATTAAAATTTTCTTGCTCTATGTTCCACTGATTTCCAACGCATGCGTTTTCAGTGTTTCTTCATTTTCAATAACGTTGAAGCAGCATGTGTCAGTTGACTACATTCCTGAAATAAATTTGTTTGGAGACCGTTTTTAAATCAAATCAGCTGTGACGACATAAATGAAAAGCAAATTATTTCCAGTTCTTATTCCATAAAAGTATTTTGTTAAGTTTATGAATGAATGAAACTGATAAGGGTCATATGGGATTATAAACTAAACACTTTGCTATTACTTAACAAAATGTGTGAGAAGATTTATTTATTATAGTGAAGACATATTCCTATTTTTTTTTTTAAATGAATGATTCGCTTGAAAAAGGCTATAAGCGACAACTTTATAAAAACGCGTTTTTTTTTGCATAATACGACATTTTGGCCATTAATACATCATCATGTAAAGAAATATTGCTAAAAATGTCCATTTTAGTTTTTGACCGCAAATTTCTCGAAAAGTTTTAAATTTTAAATTGAATTGTTTTTATATCAGTTTAATATAATTTTTATTAAAAATAAAAATTATATTTTTTTGACCTTTAATGAAAATGAAAATTATTCAAGTTCGAGGCCATACTCTATATTTCTTTATTAGGATATTGTTCTAACAATTAATAAAGAGTTTTTGTTTTCAAATTTATTAATTGACTACTTTCAGGAATGTGTTGATAGATCTGTTTTTTTTTTTTATTAATTAATAATCATATAATTAGAAATTAGAAATTATATCCTATTACCCTAACCGAGCACTAGCTATTATGGCGTTCGGCTCGTTGTAGCGAAAACAGACCAGTGCCTCTGGTGGGAAGTGAACCCACGACAACCGCACTGATTATCCAGTACGCTACCAACTAGCCTACCGGGGCGCACGTTGATAGATATATTTCTGGAATTTTCTAGGTTCCTATCATCAGAACACGTTTTGAAAACATTTATATAACCTAGTTATACCACTGAATAAAACAAAACAAATAAAACAAAACAAGTGTAAAAATAAAAAGGTCAAAGGAAGAGCTTGCACAAAACGAACAAGTTTTCAATATATTTTTTGATCAGTGGCGGAAATTTTTAACTGCAAGCTCATATATTAGTTCTCATTTAGTGGGATAACTAGGTTATATGAATGTTTGATGTTTTGCATGGGATTGTCACTTCTTTCAAAACGTGTTCTGATGATCGGAACATAGAAAATTCCCGAAATAGATCTATTAACACATTCCTAAAAGTGGTCAATTAATAAATTTGAAAACAAAAACTCTATAGATTATTTGTTAGGACAATATCCTAATAAAGAAATATAGAGTATGGCCCCGAACTTGAATAATTTTCATTTGCATGGTTTTTTATATATTGTTCATGATTAGTTGTTTAAAATAATTGAACTAATATCCATTAAAATCGAAAATAATTCTTTAAAATATTTTAAAATAATTTATTTTTTTTTTTTTTTTTATTAATTAATAATCATATAATTACAAATTATATACTATTACCCTAACCGAGCACTAGCTACTATGGCCTTCGGCGCGTTGTAGCGAGAACAGACCAGTGCCTCTGGTGGGAATCAAACCCACGACCCCGCACTGATAAGCCAGTAATAAACAATAAAATATTGAAAAATTACGGTAATTTTGAGACATTTAAATATAAAATTTAACCACTTGCATGTACAATATTTGAATAAAATTTTCTACACGGATGCGATTATACTTGTATTATCGAACTGTGATCAAAAACAATAAAAATGTGACTTAAAAAGAGATTCCCACGAAATAGTTTTCTCTTGTAAAGTTCTGAAATTGAATGATATACCCTTATTCCAGTGAGGCATTCAAATGTGTTTTGGCAACAAAACAATAAAAAACACCTTATAAAGTGTTAAAAGTTTTTCGTATTGTTTTGTTTGTGTATACTGAGAGAAATCTCTGCTTGTTATTAAAATGTTTTTGCACAGAAGCAATGATGTTGCACTGGAACTCATCAATTGAAACTTTTAATTGAACTTTAATTGAATTTTCATAAAATTTTATGAAAAATATAAACCCGATTAAAAAAAATTTATATGGAGCTTTATATAGTCATATCAATTTATATGTGACCCTATATATAATCTTATTAATTTCATCCAAAATATGGGCCCATATAATTGTATCTATTTTTATGAGTTTAGATCTAACCTGATGCAATTAGATAAATGTCCAGTACAGTTTTACCCGAATTATAGCCCAATACAATTGAATTATAGTGCATCAGTTTTGAATCTAATTACTAGTGTCCGACCTAACAGTTCGGGCAAAAAACTATATTTTGTCGGTTTTTTGATATCTAGAGGCAATGATGACAAATTTTGGTATTGGAAACATGTTTGTTGAGCCGGTTTAATTCGATTTTTTGTATAAAATTTAAGAGAAAAGCCGAAGTTTAGCTATAAAGTTAAAAGTTCGGCCGCCGAACTATTTTCGATTTGGCCGAACTTTCTGAGGCCGAACAGTGAATTTGTTGCTTAATTACAGACTTTTCTTTAAATTTGACACTCAAAATAGCATCTAATCAGTCCAATAAACATTTTTCCATCCGCCAAATTTGTCCATAATGCTTTAAAATTCCGAATACAGACCAAATGCATTTTCTGGCCGAACTGTTCGGTCGGACACTACTAATTACATCAGTTTGTATCTTAACTGATGCAAATATATATAATTATATAAAAGCGAGATATTATTATCCAGATTTTGACCTGATATAATTGTATATGATTTTATATAAACTGATACATCTAAATATAATTAGATACGAGTTTTAGTCTGGTAAAAATTGCACTAATTGTTAAATTTTGTATATGATAATATGAAATTATACAAGATTTCTTACAAATGTATGTTCATCCTATCATATACTTTAATTCCATAAAAAATATTAAGAAACATATTACTCTTTTGCGGTTTTTAAAAAAGTTCCCCCATAAAACATTTTTTAGTTTTAATATACATTAGGGTGTCCTAAAAGTGGATATTTTTACGTAATAGTGCTCAAACGATGAGTATTATCCACTTAATTAAGGGGAAAATAAAAAAGTCGACAATATATATATATATATATATAGGTAGCTTACGCGTATTTTTTTGATTTTTTTTTTATAATGCTGAACATAGTAGTAGTTTTTTTTAATTTTTTTGGACAAAATAGAGTTTAAAAGTTTTATGTGAAAAACGATTATAAAATTTAAATAGAGTAATTTTGGTCCACTACATCTTTCAATTTACAACAAGTAATAAATAAAATTACATGTTGCAAACTAAATAATGCTATGGTGGACCAAAATTAATCTATGGAAATTTTTGTAATTGTTTTTTTTTCCATAAAACTGTTAAACTCTATTTGGTCCAAAAAATTAAAAATACACTACGAAGGCTTCGGTTATCAACATAAGTACCCTAAATTTTTTTTGGGTTTTATCCATTAACAGCTCAAGAAAACCTATCGTTTGAGTAGTTTTCTCTAAAAGGAGATCCAAGGATATCCAAAATTAAGTAATATTTTTTGAATATTGCACTACATGTTATTATATATAATTTTGATTTCTGTTATATCTAATTATGCATGTGCTCGTACATAATTAGATTAAGCATATGTAATTGTATATGTCATATACAAATTTATATTGGTCGATATGTAATAAGATGTAATTATTAGTGTCTGACCGAACAGTTCGACCAAAAATCTATATTTTGTCGGTTTTTTGATATCTATGATGACAAATTTTGGTATTGGAAACATGTTTGTTGAGCCGATTTAATTCGATTTTGTGTATAAAATTCAAGAGAAAAGCCGAAGTTTAGCTATAAAGTTAAAATTTCGGCCGCCGAACTATTTTCAATTTGGCCGAACTTTCTGAGGCCGAACAGTGAATTCATTGCTTAACTACAGACTTTTCTTAAAATATGACACTCAAAATAGCATCTAATCAGCCCAATAAACATTTTTCCATCCGCCAAATTTGTCCATAATGCTTTAAAATACCGAATACAGACCAAATGCATTTTTTGGCTGAACTGTTCGGTCGGGCACTAGTAAGTATATGTGGCATCGTATTCAAAAATTTAGAGTAAAAATTTTTTTTTATATAAACATGTATTTACATATAATAGCATACAATAACATATATATTTATAAAAATAATGCATAACTATATGTAAACGTTTTTACTCGGGAACCCAAGTAAAAAAGTTTTTTTTATATTCAGATATAAGATTATACAATTAAATGTTTCAATGTATACATTTATTTAGTGATATAAACATATATGTTAAAGCATAAATATTTGTATCTAATTGTATATAGCTTTGTGCTATTTATATGGGATATATATAGCAATATATTGTTTTATATTGTCTTATATACAATTACACTTAATATACCGTATTATATATTAATATATATATAATATGGAGTTATATATAGGTTCGTATGTAAATAAACATAAATGTATAAACTTGATGTCAACATTAACATATTTTATAATTATTTGTAAATTCATATATTGTTCCATACAAAATTATATTTGAATATTTTTTAATTGAATTCAGATATGATTATATATGGTCCATTACAAAGCCACATTTAATTATATAAATAATTGAATAATTCTGCAGTTGAGATTTATGAGTTCGCTAACTTACAAAATTTGTATTTTTGTTCACCAGATCGGCTCTAACTCACGCGGGAGCTCACTTGCGAAAATGTATTTGTTAGCTATGCAGTTTTAGCACTGGTTTTTACAAGAAGTTCGCCGCTACACGAATGAGTGACTACATGTATTTCGTTTTTGTATTGCATATTTTTTGTTATTTTTTTTTTTCGTTCGCGTGAAGAAAAACGTTATCTGAAAACAGCGTATTAATGAAAACGTTAGTTAGCATAAGAAGTTTAATATATGCTAAGAGTTGCCCTATGGGGAATGAGGAGTCAATTGACCTAAAAGTGACTGGTTAAAGAAGGACTTATCACAGGACTTGTATAATTTAATACTGAAGTGGGTTAAGCAGTGTCAATTGTCCTAAAATTACCAATCCTGTGACTGGTAAAGGGAGGACATACCACTTAACCAGAATGCTTATTAACACGAAAAAGCCAGTTGGCCAGAATTTTACCCATTGGAAGCTGTTTAGTTTTCGTTTATTTTATACGACATGGCCCTTTTGCAACAGTCTTGTATTATGCCCATCTTTGGTTAGTCCTGTGGCATGCCACTATGTGGTTTAAAGCAGGACAAATGACCCCCTCCTATGACAAGCCGATGTTAAAGTTGCCAGTTGTTTACATAGGGTAGGGTTTAACAGAGGACCGGTCTCTGGCACGAAGGGTCCGATCCTGTGGCACACGCAGAACCGGTCGCATTCTCATAGGATCATTACAGACGGAAAACATATTTATGCATTTCAATAGTAAAAACATCGGAGAAAAGACAATTTTTTTACAAAACATTATTTCTTGACTCCACAGTTTAACCTTCGAAAAAATAGTATTAGTAAAAATAGTATTAGTCATATATATTAGTTTATGAAATTAGATATAATTTGATATAATTGTTGAGAAAAACTAAAAAATGTTTTCTTTACTCTTTTATATAAAACACAAAATTTTGTATGGGAACAAAATTCGGATGAAATTGTATCTAATGAACATAAAATTGTACAAAATTGTAATAAATTGCATCGATTTTGATCTAATTCGATGTTGTTTGATGTATTTTAGATACAATTATATGTTCTCATTTTTGGGATCAAATTTGATCTCCTCGTTGATGATGTTATATTTTTTTTTTAATTGCGAATGTTTTTATTAAAAGTTTCATTCACTCAATACCCAGTAAAAAACGCTGCTTACGTGCAAGCAGGTTTGTATGGGAGTAAGCCGAAAAGAATCCCTTACAAACCTGCTTACATATACCATGATTTTTATATGGCGAATTCCCACTTGGAAGCACTACTTTTTGGCAAAATAAGCGCGGATTTTAGCGCTTATAAAAAGCTGTGATTTCATGGCTTTCAGTTAAATCATATTTCATGTCTACATTACTACGATTAAAATAAATAATATGAATATTATATAATTTATTTTATATAAAATTCTAAAGGTATTAGTTTTTTGTTGATACAATTTTATACATATTAATATAATAATTTTATTTTTTCCGCACCACGTGCTTGCTCTTTAGAAACAATTAAATGACTATTTATTTTGTACAACATACTCAAAAACACCAAACACAATCGGAAATCACTCGGTAAAACAGGTACAGATCGTTTATAATCCACGATATGAAACTTTCTGCATTACAACCTGCATCCTTGTAAGGGATTAAAGTAAGCTGCTTACAACATGCAAAGCTCAAAAATTTTTTTTGTTTATTTTTATACGAAAATTATTCGTTTCTTTTCCTGCTTCTCAGTATAAGTTAATAGTAAGCACTTACATTAGCGCATTTGTTTTATCGTGCTTCTAAAAACAAGAATATTTTTTATTGGGTAAAGAAGTTTTATTAAAAAACTAGTTTCATAAAAAGTATATAGCTTTTTATTAATTTTAAGAAGGTTTTAGGTCTATTTGTTAAGAAAAGTTTCATTAGTTTTAAATTTAGATTGTTTAAAAATTTTCATTATTTTTCGTCCACTAAAATTCTTTCTGTGTATTTTTAGCAACTTACTGATGGAATTAGTTTTTGCTATCCGATTTTTAATGGGTCATATATTAGGATGTCCCTTAAAATAACGTTTTTTCGATTTTCGTTCATTACACCGCCCAGTTTTTTTTTTTTTTTTAAATTGTCCCAAATGGAAGAAATAGATTTTTTGGAAAACGTTTAAGTTTATCCGAAATCGGTCATTTCGGCGCTGCTTAAAGTTTTCCAAAAAAAAAAAAAAAATCTTCCATTTCGAACCATTTGTAATAAAACTGATGTAATGACAAATTTATTGTAATGGCAAATTTATTTTTAAGGGACACCATAATATACATGTTTTTCTGTATGTTAACATTTGCTATTTTATATATGAAAAACATTTTCCACATAAATTTCATTCATAAATCTATGTTTTTTTTTTCAAGCACGTCTGTTTTTTAAATTCCTAACATGTTTGATTTTAAATTTTTTCTGTATTAAGATTGATGAGATCATTACTTTTTCGTTGACTTTAAAATAAAATTTAATAGAAAAATCATTAGAATATATTTTAAATGAAATTTATTGAACCAAAAATATATTTTTGATTTTTGTATCTGTTTTATGTATGAAAAACAGATGCAAAAATCTTTCATGGTTGATTTTTTTATATGTCTTACAAGAGTTTTACTTTTTAATATAATTTTCCTAGTCTCTAGTACATCTTGACATGCCGCGACATCTACCTCATTCTCTGTGTATCTTACAATCTGGTTGTCGCCCACACTAGTAATGTACTTATCAGCACAATTTTTTAAAGCAAACTAAATTAGTAAAACATTATTAAAATATGAGTACAACAATAGTTCAAAACATTTAAGTGCTGAATAAGTATAACTAAAATTTTAGCTGAATACATGAGTTTAGTAAAAAATTTGCTTAAATACTTTAACTACAAGACGTTTTACAAAATACTTTTACTACAAGACGTTTTGCTAACTTTTCTACTAACTTATGTTTTTAGTATATTTTTCAATTTTCTTTATATTAAAAACATATAATCTCTAAGAAGCCTGTAACACATCTCTATATTCAGTTTTTAAAATTTTCAGAAACTGAATATGGGAAAATCTACGAAACTGTACGATTTCAGATTTTAAAAATGAAAAATTTCATATTAGCGGCACACAGTTTTTTTCAGGATTAGTTTAATCAATTTTTTTAAGTGGTGAAAAAGTTATAAACAAATAAACGCAAAAATTTTCGCTTGAAAATTTTTTAAAATTTTTGAATTTTTTGGGGTTGCGACCACACGTTTTCAAGTAACCTTGCTATATTTAGTCCGAATTTCGTTTCCAAATATTTTTAACACATCTGGTTTTTTGCGGAAATTGAAGTCAAATTTATGAAAGATTCTAATTAAAGTTGAATTGCACATGCGCGGTTTAAAGAACTACGGATTAACTCTTATTTTAATGATAGACTATTATTATATGCACATATTAAATTGATCGGATAATATTGTTTGGCTCTATATCAATTTATTCTTCAAAATAGATACAATGTAAAAGAAAGTGCAGCACAAAGTTGTGTAGTACATCACCGGTTTATAGAATAATGGGGTCAAATATGTCTTGAACGGTACACATAGAGAATTCCTTGAACGAGTTTAAATGAAATTTTTCATTAAGCTAATGAAGTTTTCTTCACATTGTGAATGAAAAACTTCTTAAACTTCATGAAAAATGAAACTATTTTTGATTTAACTTTTTCGTTAGTCGTATGAAATTTTTAATAAATAATATGAAATGTTTCATTAAATTTTGTTAAAACTGCATTCATCTAATGAAAAGTTTCAATGAACGAGTTCCAGTGACAATTCATAAATCCAATGCAAAAATTCATTCAGTGTAGAAATCATCATTACTATTATTATGTGCAAGCGCTAAATGGATCGGATAAACTTTGACGTTTACAATATTTTTTTTCTCCATAAAACGCTAAAAAGCTAATTTCAAATTGAAGCTTCAAAAATTATGGGGTTATCATAACAATAATTATGTGAAAGTGCTAAAAAGGTCGATTTTTATTTTTAGGTTTTACATTACTTTTAGCTCCACAGTACTCTGAAAATCCAACTTTAAATTGATTGTCACATCTGCAGTTTAAAGAATTATAGGTTGAAATATTTCTTATATGATAGAGATTACCAATGCTGTTGTTCTGTTAGTCCTAAAAGGATTGGATTATCCCTATCGTTTCTACATCACATTTAGCTCCCAAAATTTATGAAAAGCTACAAAATTTAACATTAAACAGCTCTGGATACCAACATAATAATACTATTCATTTAACACTTACACACAATAGTAGTAGTACTGATATTTACCGATCAAGCAGGACTGCAACTAATTATTTCTCAAACTGTGGATGTGCCCTTCAAAAAATATAAAATTGTTCACATTTTAAGATCATCGCATAGATTTGGTGAGATTTTTATTGTCATATTTTCTTTATTTCTGAATAGCTTATTTCTAATTTATATGCCAATGTAAAAAAATTTGCAATTACATGGACGCTGAAAGCGCGAAAATTAAAAATCTCTGAAATTTCTATTTATTGAAAAAACAGAGTTACAGATTTTGGAGAGCTACCATTCATTCCTAACTAAGGGCACATCTTTTTTTTTTAACATGTAGGAGATTTTCCAACATCAGAATTGTCATCCACCAAAGATTTTTCGCTATTTTCTTTTATGCTGAAAATGTTATACCTAAAAGAGTTGAAAAACTTTTACGCAAAACTTACAAGCAAACTTAGGGTAAATTAAGTGACTTTCAATTGAGTAGAGCACATTAACAGTATAAATATTAAAAGTTAGGATGTTCTCTTGGTCAAATTTGTTGCCTCAAAAATTCTGATACCACCAAAAATATTATATATTGTTCTTAAAATTATTTAAATCCTGAGTTACATGGAATCATATGTGTTTAAAAATAAATCAAATTTAAAAACTCGCGGACAACTCCAGAAAAAATAAATAAATTACAGTTTTTTTTTCTAAATGCCCAGGTGAAAATGATAATATATGGTAATATATGAACAATCATGATTTTATGTATGAGCATATATAATTTCGTATATCAGCATGTATAAAGATGTATGCCATATATGGAAGCATATATGCGATCATAAATGCAAACAAAAAGTTCATATATGGTAATGTATGATATCATGTGTTGAAATACATGATATTAATTTATTTATATGATATTAATTTAATTACTTGAATTCATATACGATTATATATTAACTCATATATCATTGACTTGGAAAAAATGAAGTTATTGTTGTAATATATGATCATATATCATTTGTTTCGAAAGAAACTATTTTTTTTAGAGTTATTGCTTTATTAGATTTTTAAGTCGCAGAATCTCGGACAGATTTTATTTTTAAAATACCTTAAGACCGTTATTAGTTTTAATGTTCTACTATTTTACAGAGATAATTTCCAACTTGCATTACGTATATTCTCTTTATTATATTTTGCAAAAAATATATTGCTTGTAAATTCATGTTATATTTCATTAATTTTATAAAATATGTTAAAAATCAACTTCATGATTACATATGATGTATATATATATAAATTCCTGGGATTCCTAGTTGGAACAAAGGGCCAGATGATATAGTCAACATTTAATTTTGCCTACTCTTTTACTACTCGGTTTTATTAACCACAAAGTTTAAATGTTGTACAGGGAATGGTGTATTTAAAAAGCTTAATAAAAAAAATCTTATCATTTTGAATTTTCAAATTTTCTTCCATATTTTTTATTTTTTGAAACCAAAAGAAAAGTGCTTGAAATTTCTGTCAAAATAAAAACAAAAATATATACAAAAAATAGAAGAATAGAATAAGAATATAGGTAATTGTTTGTTTTTTCCAAATTGATTCAAATTAAATTGCCACACCATGTTCCGGAATGTTACAACTCACACAAACCATTAAAGAACGGAGTAACATCCATAATTTTTGGTAAAGAATGGGCGGACGTAAGTACTTATTTTTCTTCAAAATGCTAAATATTGTAAGTGGTGAGTTTAAAAATTTACCTTTCGGAGTTCCTCCGAAAAATTTTGTGGTTTTCCGGAAAGAAAAAAAAAATAAAATTTCTTTGAGATAGGCGTGGTAGAGAAGATTAAGCATACTTTTCTAAAAATTATAACTACATTGTAAATTTTTATTGAATTAGACTGCGCAGTTTCTGGTAACACAATCTTCATCAGTAATCCTTTTGACAATACTGTAATTATTTGTTATGGTTTTTATTGTTTGATTGCATCTATATGAAATTTTTATTTATTAATTGCAATCCTGACCGTGGCTTGAACCTGCTTTCATTTGCCACATGCACTTCGCACTACACTTTAGACAGGCGTTTTATCCGCTTGAGCTAAAGTCAGGTCGATTTTTGCTGTGGCTTAAAACCAGTTTCAATTATACGGGGTCGATTTTTACATTTAATTGTAATTGCAGAAGATAGCTAAGACAAACACCACAACAATTCACAATTGTTAGAAAATCATATGTAATCTAATTTCCACTATTTCCCACATTTTCTGAGTTGGCGACAACTATGATGTATTTTTTGTACATACGGTAGTTTGGCTATTCACGTAGTTAGGGAAGAGTTGCAGGGAGCAAATTTTTGATATGTTTTATTGGGGATTTTTGAATTTTATTCATGGTCTTCTTAGACAGTGTGCAATTAATACTATAACTAATATGCACATATTTTCAATTGTTTGAGATAGGCGTGGTAGAGAAGATTAAGCATACTTTTCTAAAAATCATAACTACATTGAAAATTTTTATTGAATTAATTTAGTCACAAGATTCCAAATGGCCGCCTTAGAAGGTCGCCCAAACTAACCAAAAATTGGAAGAATTACAAGATGCACTTTCGTAACCGAGCATGAATTTTGATAATATAATTCAATAATATGCAAGCGTTGTTCGTTTGTAAGTCGATTCATGGTTAAATTATAGACCAAACTGAACATGTTTAAGAGTAATATGTTACACGAAAACAGTTGAGCAGCCAAAACAGTGTTGCCAAAAAGAACGTTTGCTAAAAAATCACCGTTTATGATCTGAAATATATGGTCATGTATGAGCCATATACGGACATACACCCTAAATTTGCTGATACAAACACATATGACACTTCATACATTATAATATATGGTCATTGTCACATGGATAATGTTAAATAGAGATAACTAATATCTTTGCTAACATTCGTGTTTCAACCAAAATTATAAATAAGTCAAATCGATTTAAAACCCATTTTACATATCGCACTTGATCAACAAGAGGGTATTAATTTAAAATATCACTTTTTTCAAGAAATCAACTAACAAAATCAATATCTATCTATTGTAAAAATTTCAAAATTTCCGATTACTCTTTCATCTCGAAAACCACTTTTGAGACCATTTTCATGATAATGTAGTGATTACCCAGCCAGAAATTCATGATGGTTCAAAAAACTAAGTACTATCAAAGCATACAATATACCAAATCCAAAACGTACTGAGAACGTTTGAATAATTTCATTTTCATTGCACAATAAAGGTCGAATAAATCATAATTTTTATTAACAATAAAAATTATATCAATCATATTTAAATTACTTTAATAGCACTTTTTAAACAAACTTTACTGATGTTTATTGAAATAAAAATGATATCTGTGGAATTTTGATAAAATAGTGTAGTCAATAAAACTTTTAAATGTGGATACACTCAAAAAAGTTTTACAGTTACTACATGACAGTTGTTTGTGTAGTAATCAGTAGTAGTTGTTTTTAACTGTAATTACAGTTGTTTTTGTATGAAATAATGCAAAACAACTATTTTGACAGTTGTTTTCAAAACGAAAACTACTAAAACTTTTAACAGTTGTTTAAAGCAGTTGTTTTAAAATTTTTGTAAACAAGTACTAAACAGTAATTTTGAGGTTAACAGTTCAATTTTGTTAGTTATTTTAAAATTAAAAAATATATTTTGAATAACTATGTTTTGAAAAATTCTCGTTTAGTTTATATTAATATGTTTAGAGTTTGCAAATAATAATTAGATAATTTAATTGCATCTCCAATGCATTAAAACGTCATAACCGGAGTACCGTTTGGAATGTTGACTTGAGACTTTAAGTAAGATGCTGGAAATATTAAATTTTGTTGTAATTGAATGAAGAAAAAAAAAATGAATTTTTTTTTTTAAATACCAAAAAAATAACTTTCAAAAACACTAGTTTTTACTAATTTTTACAGTTGTTTCAAAATGTTTGTATTAAAAAATTGTCAGTTGTTTTAACGACATTGGTAGTTGTTTTTACCACATTTGTTAGACTACAACTACATTTTTAGTTGTTTTAACTGTAATTACCTTTGTCGCCTTTTAAACTGAAATTACAGTCTTTTTCAGAAGATTCTACTGTAAAACTTTTGTGAGTGTATTTTAGTCTAGTCCGCACATTTCTACTATTATACTATAAGATACCAGACGTTTTTCAAATCAACTTATTTCAACATTTTTAAAGCACTTATTTTCACTCGTAACTTGCCGCAGTTTTACTGCAGTAATTGAAAAAATGGAAAGTTTTTATCGAAATACTAAGTAGAACTACCACCGTCCTATCAGTTGAATCTATATCTTCCTCTACTACTACTTTGTCCAACTCTTCTTTAAAACATGGCATGACTATGTCATTGTTTTCCATTTCGCCTTCATCTTCCCCAAAATTCATATCATGTTCTTGGACAGCTAGTATGTAAAATTAAAGCTATTTTATAATGTTTAACATAAATTCTGAAAATATATTACTCACATTCTTGAGAATTTTTTAGTTTTTGCATTAAATGCACTTTAAAATCATTATACTTTTGGGTTTTCAAATGTTTTGGAAGCGTTTTAAAAACAAAAGACGTAGCGCTTTACAACTACTTTATGTTTGGTTTTTGTAACGTTTTAAGAATACTTTAAAATACCAACATGAGACCGTAAATCTGGGTTATCATTTGAGTGCCCTGAGAACACTATAATCATTAAAAACATGTTGCTTTGGTAACGTTTCAACTACCATACGTAGTGCTTTCAGAATACTTCTATGTTTGTTAATTTCTGGCTGGGTACCTTTATTTCAACAAAAAGGTATTATTTCGAGTTAATACAAAAGTTCAAATAGAAATGAATCGTATATTTTCATAAAAAAGGTATTATTTTGATTTGAGCCTTTATTTATGTTAAAAATAATCAAACTGTTTTATTTATATTTGGTTGTATTTTGAGTTGATAATGTTTTGTTGATAAAATTTGTTTTATTCTATAAATTTAAATCGATAAAATTTCAAAAAAAATGGTATTAACTCAAAAAATTGATTTTTTTTTGCAATGAGTGGTAAAATTTAAAACAAAAATAATGTATATATATTTTCAAATGGAATTTGCTTATTATGATATGTTTGAATTTTTAAATTCTGTTAAAATGTGGCCATAAACAGTTTTTTGACTCTACTGAAAATTTTAAAATTTTGAGTTAATACCCTCTTCTTGATCAAGTGCGATATGTATATCTTTACTGATGCATTACATTTAGTGTATGACAAATTAAATGATGTTGAATTTTTTTCTGGGAAAATGGAACTAACTAAAATATATATATCGATAATTAAATAATACTTTAGTCAATATGAAATCCCAGGAAAAAATATCCTCGTTTTGGTAAGGAGTAACTACATTTGTATGCTTTCAAAATAGCGCTTCACTGCCTTGCATACAATAAAGCAATTACCCAGTAAAAAACGCTGCTTACATGTAAGCAGGTTTGTAAGGGAGTAAGCCAAAAAGAATCTCTTACAAACCTGCTTACATATGCCATGGTTTTTATATGGCGAATTCCCAGCATTTACTTTTGGGCAAAATAGCGCTTACAAAAAGCTGTGATTTCATGGCTTTCAGTAAAATCATATTTCATGTCTACATTATTACGATTAAACGTAATAATATGAATAATATATAATTTATTTTACCTCACCACGTGGTAACTCTTCAGAAACAGCAAAATGACTAATTATTTTTTTTTTAACATACTTGAAAACACCAAATACAATCGAAAATCACTCAGAAAACTGGTACAGATCTGTTATAATCCACGATATGAAACTTTCTGCATTACAATCAGCATCTACGTAAGGGATTAGCGTAAGCTACTTTCAACCTGCATTCTTGTAAGGGAAAACAGTAAGCTCAACTAAATTTTTTGTTTATTTTTATACGACCAACATAATAAAGGGTGTCCCAAGAAGAACGCAATTTTTAAATCTGGCAACATTCGAAGTGTCATTGTTTGACATTTGAACAATTGTTATTGTTTGCTAGTAGAAGGTACGAGGTTAGTAAAAATGGAGCGCTACACGAATGAACAACGCATTCTCATTGTGAAATTGTTTTACCAACATGACAACATGAAAATGCTGATTTTGCCGATAAAATCATCTTCAGTGACGAGGCCCATTTTCATCTTGATGGCTTCGTCAATAGGCAGAATTGTCGCATGTGGGGTGAGGAAAATCCTCGAGTGATTCACGAGAAGCAAATGCATCCTCAACGTGTCACTGTGTGGTGTGGTTTTTGGGCTGGAGGAATCATTGGACCTTTTTTTATGAAAATGAGGCAGGTCAAGCGCAAACAGTCAATGGTGTTCGGTATCGTGAAATGATAACCAGTTTTTTCTTGCCTAGAATTGAAGAAATGAATGTGGAGGGCATGTGGTTCCAACAAGACGGCGCCACATGTCATACAGCCAGAGAAAAAATTCAATTGCTGCATCAGTCATTTCCCGGTCGTGTTTTTTCGCGTTTTGGAGATCAGAATTGGCCGCCTAGATCATGCGATTTAACACCATTAGATTTTTTTCTTTGGGGTTTTTTGAAGTCGATGGCTTTCGCGAATAAGCCGACGACGACTCAAGCCTTAAAAGAGGAAATTGGACGCTGTATTAATGAAATACCGCAGCATTCATGCAAAACGGTCATTGAAAATTTCATTAAAAGATCGCGTGCATGCCAGCAAAGCCGCGGCGGCCATCTGCACGATATATTGTTCCATACATAACCTCATTCTGTCTACTTTACGATATAATAAAGTTTCACGATTTTTTTTTAAAAATCTGTGTTTTATTTAAAATTTAAAAATTGCGCTCTTCTTGGGACACCCTTTAGTAATCACTTACGCATTTGTTTTATCCTGCTTCTAAAAACATGAACATTTTTTACTGGGTAGGAAACGCATTCTGTTGTGCTTCCCTAAATGCCTTCTTTGAAGCAGTGAATAATGCTTACAATGAAGCAGTAAATAATGCATACCATGAAGCACTTATGTTGTCAACACACAAAAAAAGCGCTTTTTATATCCTTCGAAGGCATGAATTTATTGCTTCTTAGAGCACATGAAATAAGCGCTTTTCACCTGCTTAAAAGAGACATACCAAGTGGGACATCGCGAACAAAAATCATGCCTTCTGGAATTTTTTCAGAAGCGCTCGGTAATTAAATAATGCCTTCCAGAACTGGTTATGGGTAAGCAATATTTTTTGCTGGGATGGTTGATATTCAAATAGATATATTTTAATTACAGAAAATTTCTGCATCACCAATCGATTTCGAAGCTATTATTGTTAGAAAAAAATATTTTTTTACAATATAAAACCATTGATAGATAGATAGACTCAGTTGTTGCAATATCAATTGTTTAGTTATGCTTCACATAATTTTTGCAATAAAACAATATGTTTATTAGGGTGGCAGCTATTTGGTGAAATAAAATTAAAAAAAAAAAACACATTTACACAGAAAAAGTATCCACCTTAAATATCTAATTAAATATTTGATTTGATTTCAATTTATTTCTAAGCAAATATTTAATTGAATCAATTAATATTTGAATTGACTTTTAAATATATAAATACATATTTTTTACCAAATGCATTTGTTTACACAGAAACAGACACAGCATTACCAAAAATATATTTCACACACTTTTTTTGTGAGTGTCATGTTTTTCTTTTTTTTGTTTGTAGATAGTTATTGATAGCTTTTTTCTTTTTAGATTTGAATTAAAATTTTAATTGATATTATTATTATATTAATTGATATTATGCCGTGACAGGTGCAAAATCAATTAAAATATTAATTGATTCAATGCATTTTTTAATTGTAACCACTTTTGAGTTTTTTCTTGTAACAATTTGAATGTCCTACATTAGGTTAATTTAAAAAACATCGAATTTTTGATGGGACAACCGTGGGCTAGAATATGAATCAAAAAAAAACAAAATTCTGAAATTTTTTAAAAACTTCAAAAAAAAAAAAAATCGATTCGCTTCCAGATTGTGAAAATTTTGCTGATATTCAAAAATAACACATTTTCGTAAAAACTGTTCTTTCAAAAAATTTCAAAAAAATAAATACTCAGGAAAAATATATTTAGCTTTTATAAGATTTTAACTCTTAACCACACTAGGCCAAAAAATTTTTCAAATTTTGCATTATTATCTAAGCTGCAATTAGGAATAAGAAAGTTAAAAAAAAATTTACCTATTGAAAATATTACCCCTTTACTGCATGAAACTCTAGATCTGAATAAAAGGTGTATAGCAAATGTAAAATGGAACACCTTTTTGGGAATTTTGAGATATTTTCACTTTTTACGATTTTATTAGCAAAAAACCAAAAAGTGTAAAAATTTCGGATCACCCAATAATCCAAAATATAGAAAACCAAAATATCGATGGCTTAATATAGAAATGGCGTATCTCTACTTTTTGTTACTTTACTGGAGGCGGTAAAAACTGAAAAAAGATAAAAATTTATACCTTAATAACTTTTTAGCGGTTCGCGATATGTAAAAATTATTGTACCTTTATTCTCAGTTGGTAATACATTTTTATTGCGTGTGATTAAAAAATTGACCTTTAAAAGTTTGACTAAACGGTGCACTTTAAAAAGCGGGAAAACGTGTTTTTCAAATAATTTTTGGGACTCAGATTTCATATAAATTATCCCCTTTTTGCTCTGTAGTAAAAGGGACCCTATATTATCGTTTTTGGAAGAAGTTTGAAATTAAAAAAAATAATAACGGCATTTTTTTTTTAATGCAAAACCCGTAAAAAGTGTTTAAATCCAACGATCAAATTTTTGGAGACGAACTATATTATAACTATATATATACGAGGGCGGCTCAATAAGTCCGTGATTTTTCGAACTTCCCTCGTAGTTATATGAAATGCAACACTGCTCACATCAAGTACCACCTGTTAATAGACTTCTGTCAAATTTTGAGCAAGTTCCGTCATTTACTTTGCGTTTAACAGCTGATCAAAACATTCAACCTCGTGGATTTTTTTAAAAATGAAAAAAAGTGAATTTCGAGGTCTCATTAAACATTATTTTTTTCAAAAAAAAACCGTCAATCAAACCAAGGAAAAGCTTGATAAATACTATGGGGACTCTGCACCATCGGTTTCAATGGTAAACAAGTGGTTTACTGACTATCGTTGTGGTCGCAAAAGTACAAATGACGCTGAACGTTCTGGACTGCCAATTGAGGTCAATACAGCCTAAAATGTCGAAAAAATCCACGATATGGTGTTGGCCGATCGAAGAGTGAAAGCGCGTGAGATTGTTGATGCCATAGGCATTTCATATGGCAGTGTGGTTTAGATTTTAAATGATCAGTAGGGTTTCAGAAATCTGTCTGCAAAATGGGTGCCGCGTTTGCTCTCAATTGACCATAAACGTAATCGTGTGACAACTTCAAAGGATTGTTTGGAGTTGTTTAATCGCATTTCGAATGAGTTTCTGCGGCGTTTTGTAACTGTGGATAAACAATGATCCTATACAACACTCAGAAGACCAAGCAGCGGTCTTAACAATGGGGTTCTCCGGGTGAGCCGGCTCCGAAGAAGGCCAAGGTAAGTTTGTCGGCCAATAAGGTGATGGCAACAGTTTTTTTGGGATGCACGCGGGATAATCCACATCGATTACCTTCAAAAGGAAAAAACAATAAACGGCGAATATTATGCCAACTTATTGGACCGATTTAACGAGGATTTAAAAAAAAAAAAAAAACGACCCCATATGGCCAAGAAAAAAGTTCTTTTTCATCAAGATAATGCACGGATGCACACATGTACGGTCTCAATGGCAAAATTCCATGAATTGGGCTACGAATTGGGCTACGAATTGGTACCCTCATCCGCCATATTCTCCGGATTTTGCCCCCAGTGAATATTTCCTATTTTCAAACCTAAAGAAATGAATCGGTGAAAGAGATTTAGCTCAAACGATGAAACTATTGATCAAACAAATGCCTTTTTATGGACCTCGAAAAATCCTAGTTTTTGGAAGGGATGAAAAAATTGGAGAAACGTTGGACTAAGTATATTTGGCTAAAAGGAGATTATATTGAAGAATATTTTTTTTTTTATATAGTTTCATAAAATCTGTAAAGCTTTTTATTAAAGCTTAACAATGTTTAGTCCATTTTGTTAATCAAAAAGTTCGCAAAAACTTCATTGGCCGAAATTTTTCTGTGTAAATTGTAAAGAAAGGTATAAATTAAAAATGCTTCTTTCGTTTAGTTTTAACTTTAAAGTCAACCGGAAAATAATTTTATATAATTTTGCCACTTAACTAACTGTGTTTATATGAAAGTTGGCATTTGTTTGTAAATTTACAATATTCATATAAATGTCGCAAATTTTCAACATTTACATTCTCCAGAATTTATAAATCTAAACTGTAAAATTGTTATATTTATGTTTATGGTGTTGATGATTGTTAACAGTCTCACACGAACAACTTTACTATAATAGTATCCTCTCATACATATACACATTAGAGAGGGCCGAAATTATGAAAATTTTAATTTTTTAAAATTTTTAATTTTAAAATCACTTTGAAGGGGCTATTCTAGTAAACTTGTCATCTATAAAAAATCAAGTTTTTAAATTTGAATTTTCAATGCTTCAGTCAGTAGCCCAATTGGTAGAACTGTTGGGTACAAACAGTTTGTAACTTTACAGACCTAGGTTCAAAACCCATTAAGTTTGTTAAAATTTTTTTATTTCATTTTTTTTTTTAACAATATCTGTTATATGCAACAAAGCACATGGCAATTTTTTTTTTTTCAAAAAAAAATATTTAAGTTGTAATTATTTGCAATAAAAATTAAGCAAATAAATTTAAAAAATAATATGCAAAATGTTTATTATTACAAAATTATGAAAAATTTTCCAAACATTTTTTTTTTGTATTTCGATAATTGAATTGCAAAATTCATTTCATTTGAAACAATTACAAATTATAAAGATTTTTGTATTTCAATAAAGATTACAAACAAATTTTTAATTAATTAATTTTGCAAACACAAATTTACAAAAATTTTGGAAAAAATTGTCAAAATTTAAATTTTGAAGTTTTTTTTTTTAATTTTAATGTTTTTTTTTTAATTTTGGTGATTTTTATTTTGGAGTATTCTATTAAAATTGTTGCCGATTTTTTTCAAATATTAGCAATTTTTTTAAAATTTTGGAAATTAATTTTAAATTGAGCGATTTTTTTATTTTGTTTTAATTTTTGACAATTTTTTTCATTTCTTCAAAAAATGTTTGGTATGTCGATAATTGAATTGCAAATATCATTTGCTTTTGAAACAATATTTTTTTTTTTTAGAAATGTTGAGGTTAAGAAGAATAAACGTTTTTCTCTAACAATTATAAACACTATTAATTTTTAAATTAGACTAGACTAGTTTCTGCCCTTTTATGGACAGGCGTCATCAGTGATTTTTCCATTTAAATTGTATTATTATTTGTGTATTTATAATTGTCAGATTGTCTCTATATGATACATTTTTCAACAACCTGCGATTATTAGAATCAAACCTGCGCTCCTCGTACATTACAAGCGTAACAATACCGTTTAGCGATCACACCCAAGTATGGCCTCGAATGTAATGCAGCTAAATTGCAGTTTTCTTTCCTATTAGCTTTTCTGGTATTGTATATTATACTCAGAAGTGACAACACTAACAACACAAATATTCTATTTTTAGATTTTGTTTATTTTTCTAATCTCCTCCATCTTCAATTCCAATAAAGATTGCAAACAAATTTTTTATTAATTAATTTTGAAAAAACAAATTTTCGAAAAAAATCGTCAAATTTTTAATTTTGAAGTTTTTTTCTATTTTAGCTTTTTTTCTATTTTTAATTTTGCTGATTTTTGGGATATGATCTTAAAATTGTTGCAGAATTTTTTCAAAGATTAGTAATTTTTTTTTACAATATTTTTAACTTTCATCGATTTTTCAAATTTTGGCGATTTTTTTGGCATTGGAAATTTTTTTTTAATTTTCAATTTTTTCTATTTGTTGTCGTAATAGGTTATACTGGAAATTTTGTATGCACCTAATTCAATTTCAATTAAACATTTTATTGACAATAATGTGTTCTGTGCAATGTAATTGTTATACGGTGCATTTTAAAAGCGTTAAAAAATATAATTTAATTATTTTATATTTAAAAAGTGAATGGTAAAGTAGGACTTCACGTATATTCAGCTGATTCTATTCTGAAAGCATTCTAAATAAATAAGCGTTTTTATCCGCCAAGAATATTTAAAGAAAAAAATTGTACCATTCTTTTTCCCAAAAATTTTAAATATATTCAAAGCTAGAACTAATAATTTTTATGTAGAAAATTTCATTAAAATTTGTATGTAAAATGATCAGAAACTAATATTTTTCAGAAAGAAAATACACTTTAAATCCAATTTTCAATTAAAAAAAGTCCACGAAATACGGGATTTTTTTTATTTAAAAAAATATGCAGAACCCAGAGCATTTTTTATAGATAAAATATTTTAAAATTTTAAGAGTTTAAGAGTTTAGTGTAGAAGAATTTCATAAAAATTTAAGAGTTTTTATGTGGCTTTTGGGATATGTAGTTTGATAACAGAAAATTTAGAATTGGCTAAAATAAATGCTTTTTACTTAATGTTTCAGTAATACTTAAATTGACTTCTTATATAAAATTGTTTTTTAGTTTTTCTATTAACCCTTTCGACCCCGAAGTTGCCTGTGGGCAACTTCACTGTTTTGTGGCCATTTAGCACAAGCTGTGATTGATATATTTCTTTTGTTTAAGTAGTTGCTTACAAGTTAATGTTTTTAGAAGTGAAATCAAAACAAACTACTAAAATTTTACAGTTAAATTTTTAATTATGTTCAAAAATGTACAGTTGCATCGGCGATAATTAGTGATTTATTAATAGTTAAAAATATATACATAATTTAAAAAAAAAAACTCAAAAATCGTATGATGAACAAAATTAAAAAACTTTTTATATTTTATGTAGAGTTTAGTTTAAACAAAAATAAAAAATTTAGATTTTGGAAAAATTTTAACCCGTTCGGGACCGGCAGCTTGTTAAAGTTTTAACTTTAGGTACAAATATCTCCGCTAGTTGTGCTGCAAAAGCCATGAGATTAATACAAAATATAACTTTACCATAGATCAATGTTGTCACAAAGTTTGATCGAAAAATTCAAAGCCATTAAAAGTTGGGGTCGAAAGGGTTAAAAATTATCCAGTGAGAATCTCCATATTTTTAAATTGAGGTTTTTTCCCACGTTTCAAATCAAAATGTTTAAATTTCCATAATTTTTGTCATCACCAGAGAAGACAAATTGGACTTTTTGGTTTTTTTTTTTTTTTTTTTTAATTTTCATATAATTTTTTATAATTTTTTTTTTTTTAATTAATTACACAAGGCAACAATTTTGAAAAAATTTTAGGGGCTTTGAAAACCACTATACAATTTTGATGTATTGTGGTCCCAGTAGTACAAATATGGTTCAATTTTGAAATTCTATGGAGAGGTTTTTTTTTTAAAAATTTTTAATTAAAATTATAAATTTTTTTAGACGTGTCTCCACATAATTAATGATAACTAAAAAAAAATTAGTCCGATATTATTCAAATAAATTTAGAAAAACTGAAATTTACATAGCCTTTAATCCGTTAATATATTGCGTTTCAATCGGCTCAGTAGTTTCGGAGTTATAATAAAAAATTGAGGGAAAAAATATTTTTTTTACGTGAAAATAGCAAATTTTTTTGTTTTAAAAAAATCATAAAAAATCGAAAACGGCAAAAATCGTTCAGATTTATTGCTTTATCGCAAAGCCACATGTAATAGGAACAAAATGAGATATCGATCATAAAAATCGATTGATTTTTTTCGAATTTATTCACAATTAAGTGAATTCGCTCATTTTCACCAAATTTTAGTTTTTTGTCTGATATACATAAAATTGAGTAGTTAATGTTCTTCTTTCGATTGATTGAATTTTGAAAACATTTTCCCCATGCTATGTACAAATTTTCACATCAAAAATGCATTACATAGTAACATTCGTGTATTTTTTGGCAAAACCCTACCTAAAATATACTGATTCTATTCTTCGGAAAGACATTTGTGTTGGATGAGCTTAAATGTAAATAAATAAATAAATTAAATAGTAGAAAATTTATATATTATTATTCACATTTATTATAATAAATAAAACAAGAAAATAAATAAATAAATATGTATTATAAACTACAAACTCTGAAATTTTCTTTTAGTCGATTTTCTACTATTGTTGAATAACGAAGTGTTACTCTGAATACTCCAGCAAAAATCAGCCATCATGTGTGCATCCCAGCGACCCTGGTATCGTTCCTCCATTGTCCGGATATCTTGGTGGAATCGTTCGCCCTGTTCTTCACTCAAGTCTCCTAGATTTTCAGGAAAACGATCTAAGTGACTGTGCAGGTAGTGTACTTTGATGCTCATGTTGCATCCAAGATTCTGGAAGTGAGTTAACATCTCTTCAACGTGCGCAACGTAATCATCACCCTTGTTATTTCCTAAGAAATTTTGAATAACCCATACAAACGAATCCCATGCATTCTTCTCAATTTCTGACATTAAACTGCCAAATTCAGTATCGTTCACCAATTTGCGAATTTGTGGGCCATCAAATATGCCTGCTTTCAGCTTTTCCATACTTAGATTGGGAAACTTCCTTGAAATATACTGGAAACATTCACTATCTTTGTTAAGTGCTTTAACATATTGTTTCATCAGACCAAGTTTAATGTGAAGAGGGGGTAATATGATGCGATTTCGGGGCACTAGAGCCACATTTATAACATTTGGCGTACCTGGAACTAGTGTTTCCCTAGAAGGCCATTGTTTTCTTTTCCAATGTTCTGTTTTAGCTCTGCTGTCCCATAAACATATAAAACAAGGATATTTTGTAAAGCCGCTTTGTTGGCCTAAGAGGAAATTTACCATCTTAAGATCAACACAAATTACCCACTTATGTTCATCATACTTTATCTTCTTCATGACCAATGCAATTACAGAGTATTCTTCTTTTACTTTGGTTGAATGTGCGATCGGCAAGGAGTGAAATTTATTTCCATTATGCAAAAGGACACACTTCAAGCTGCGTTTTGATGAGTCGATAAATAAACGCCATTCGTTTGAATCATATCTCTGTAAGCCCATGGCAGTCATCAAACCAGAAATATCTGTGCAGTACACAAAGTCATCCTCTTCAGCAAAATAATGAAGTAAGTCTTTTTCTCGAGTACGGTAATACGAAACTTTAGTTTCTTTAGTTATGAGACCTGTTTCTTTCATCCGGGACGCAAGTAATTCAGAAGATCTTTTCGACAATCCAAGGTCTCTAATTACATCATTAAGCTGATCTTGATTCCATGGTCTCGGCGAGAAATGTTTGTGTGGGATGAACTCGTCATTTTCAGCTGTAGATGGTAGTACTGGATCTGACATATCTGATTGGTAAGACATACTTGAGGTTGAGTGTGCTGGTGAAGATGAAAGCACATGACTACAGCTTGCACCCCGATCTTGAGCATATTCTATTTCTTGTGAATGTAGAACTGCAAGTGTAAACCCATCAGCAGACCTCGTGGGGTAAGACCATCGCATATGTTTTCCAAAACCGCTTTTTGTACTTAAACAAAAATAACACTCGGATGCGTGGTTCGCTGTTTCTCTTCATAGCATAGGCTTCAAAATTTCCAAGTGTCGTCTGTAAAATGAAAAAAAAAAATTGAAATCAGGAATATGAAGAATTCAAATTTTAATTAAGAAATATTGTAATTATAAAATATTCCAAATCTATTAATTTATACTTACTTTACGTTAGAAGACTTCATAGATAAATTCAATCGACATGGAATGCATATAGTACTCGGTGTCCAATGCTGGTTCAAATTGTGCGGATAGATATTATAGAAATCTTGATATGACTTTTGCAATGAAGTTAAGAAGCACTTCCGTTTTTTCCCGGTGATATATTGGCCGCACACATAACGAAATAAATCTGGATCGTTTTTACATAAAAATGTTCTGGCTTTCTGGCTCATTTTTATTAATATTTGAAAATTGTTTTTAACTTCTAAGCTGTATGACTCTAATTTTTGTGTAGGTATTAAATGATGTTTGCGTTATCGCAAACACTTCTTGAATGAAATAAAAAGGGTCAAGGAGATCTTATAAATACTGATACTATAATTTGGGATAACCCTTTGTGTGGATACAGTTTGTGTGTGCTGCAAATTTTTTATTATTCCCAAGAATCCTAAAAAACATTAAGGACTTTTATGAAAAAAAAAATCATCCGTTACAGGTAGCTAACGGAAAATAAGAGCACTTCAGCGTACACGCACATTTATGAGCGTTTTATTACTATCCTACCGCAATCGTAAAAATTAAACAATCTTTTGTTTATTACTTATTTTTTTTTTAATTATTAGAATCATAAAAATGTCATAGAGGTTTTTCCCAAAGGGGTTTTGCCAAAATACGTGTCGTAAAATGCACCTGAGTTTTTATGTTCTGCATTTTCATTATATAGTAGGTACAATTTTCTACAGTGCTTGTAAATATGCGATGCCTTCAATTAATTGTAAATAAAAATGTAAAGCATGCATCGATTGTTATGATCCATATCTAGTTTAATTCGCATGATATGTAGCTTTACTACAAAAAAATAAAAAGTAATATTTTTTGCAGTTTTCGATTTTTTCCAGATTTTTGTTTTTCAAATTTTTTTTTTTTTAGCATTTTTTTTTTTTTTTTTGCTAACAATTTGTTTCATAACTTTGAAACTATTGATCGCATTAAAAAAATTTGTACACGTTCTTTAAAGATATTGTAAACCTTAATTTTTGTAAATTTAATTTGACAAAATCGGACTAGTTGTTTTTGAGTTATGACAACATAAGTGGAGAAATGTCTCAAAATATTGTCAATTTTACTTAAAAAATTTTTAAAAAAAAAATTATCCATAGAATTGAAAAATTTTACCATTTTTGTACTTAGGCAGCCATGATGCATCAAATCTATATAGTGGTTAGTCAAGCCTTTTTTTGCTGTTGACCTGTGTTATCTATTATCAAATTATATCCTATTACCCCAACCGAGCACTAACTACTATGGCCTTCGGCGCGTTGTAGCGAAAACAGACCAGTACCTCTGGTGGGAATCGTACCCACGATTAATCAATCAATTTTTCTAATTTGATTAAAAATAATTATAACCTCCTTACATATATATATTTATTTTACAAATTTAAAAACTTGTAAATCAATTTGTGGCGGACGACCCCGACCCATAGTTACGGCCCTGGTAGAGATACTAAGTATATTTAATAAATATAAATAGAAACAACCTACCATCAAAACAAAGGGCTATTATAGACTTTAAGAAACAAAAACATACGTACACAAAATTATTATTCAAATACACAGAGAGAATTTTGAGGGAAAGAAAAATATTAAAAAATATTAAGTAAATCAATGGAACTTTTCTTCACAAAATAAACGGAAATGTTCATAAAATTTATCATACTTTTTATAAAACCAGTTTTTTAATAAAACTTTTGCATTTTAATCAACAAAATTATATATTTCATTAAATTTTATACAAATTTGCATTAATTTAACGAAAAATTTCAATGAATGAATTCCAGTGGAATTTCATTGATTTTATGCAGAAAATCATTAATATCATGCAGATAATACTCTCAGTGTATTGTAATCAGCAGATCATAGAACAGCAGTAATGTTGGTCCTTTATAAAATGTTCACTTACTATATACCAATTTTACAAACATGGATTTCATTTGTTTATTTTATTGGAATCATAGAAAGACTTTATATCGGTAATGCCAACGTTATATAATAAAAAGCACTAAATAAAAATATTTCCCAATTACGTATACTCTAATAAAACTCTGTTTAAATTTACCATATTTATAGTAGGTAACTTTTTACCTACCATAATGTCAGTAAATTTACTCTATGCGCGTAAAATGCGAATGATACACACATTGTGTGTAATATTTATACACATAATGTGTGTAGATTTAGCCGTTCTTATCTACTAAATATACGTATAAAATGCTTTAAAACGCACATATAAATGCTTTAGAATAGAAATAAATGCGCATAATTAACAGCCTAACTCTATTATTCTTACATTTAAAACGCGGGATGCATTTATAAAATTTTTTAATAAATTTAATAAAAATGCACCATTAAAAGTAATGGATGGAAGTTTATAAGAAAATAATTTATTACCAGAATCGCTGATATAACTTTGTGCCACACTGGCATTAGAAGTTCAGCCAGATCTAGAAACTGATATAACCAGAGCAATGAACTTTAATCTTTGAAAGGAAAGGAATTTTTGACAACACGACACATGCAGTTTATGATGAGCGAAGTTGTTGATGAGCATAGGCTAAATAAAAAATTATTAAAAATTGATTACAAAATAAAAAATGATTAAATAATTACCGTGATTTAACTGCATTCCACCTGTACATCCGATTTTGCAGAAATTAAATTTAGATTCACATGGTTTCTCGGCTCCAAGAGTAGTTGAATCACGGCTTTTGTTCGTTTTTATGCTTTTTAATTTTTTAAAATATATTTTTAAAATTTTTTTTTATTTACATATTTGTAAATATTGATTTGACAAATTCATAACGACTTTAAAATGTTCGTACATTTACGCACATTGTGTGTAAAAGCACTTAATACTAAACGTGCACACAATATGTGTAAATATAAATTTAAAATGCCTATTAATACATTTAATGCTTATTTTGGCACACAAAAATGTGTATTCACAAATTTCACACATTTTGTGTCTAAATTTAGGCATTATGCGTTATATTATATCTACATATATTATGGCAGTAAAATTAAATGGAGTTTTTAGAGTGTAGATACAAAAACTTTAATAAAATTTAACAAATTGTACACTTTTATTAAAAACTTTTGTTACTTTTTTTTAATTCAAATTTAAAAAAAAAGAAATTAATTTTAAGACGACTTTGAAATTATTTTAATATAAATGTCCCAGCAAAACTTTCTATTATCCGGTAATAAATTAATGTCGGTAACTACAGGCTCGATTTCAAGGGTGGGGGATGTTAAATTTCCCCCCCCCCCCCCCAAATGATATTTTTCAATACAAAAATGTAAAAAAAGATTAAGAAATTAATTAAAAATACTCTTAAGTTCCCCCCAAAACCTTTTCCTGGATCTGCACCTAATAACTCGTTACTTTTCTATTACCAACCGTATTATTTTCCATTCTAGTAACACATTACAATACACATATTATCTTCAGTATAAATTTATTTTTTATAAGTTTTTGGTGGAAAAATAAACTTTTTGAGTGGAAAAATACACTGATATGAAGCATTATAAAATTTTATCTAATTTTATATGACCCCATAATTAATTACACGGTGTTACAAATTAGAAAAAATTTAGTATACTTTTAAAATGAAACTAGAGTAGGTTGTAAGCTTGGTGGAGTAAATCACTATTCATTTTCAGAATTTTGAATACACCCTCAAAATCTGAAGTTATCGATAAAAAACGTTTTTTCAAGACTCTACGTAGTAAAATATTTTCAACTTCAAGTCAGTTTTGAACCGATTTTAAGATTTTTTTTCCAAATATTTATACTTTTAGTAAACCCATGTGGAAATATTATCCAAAATATTTAAAACTTTCAACTTTTTTTTTAAATTTTGGAGCATTTTTTTTTTAAACTTTATTTGAAAGTCTATTTTGTCTTGTTTTTTCTTGAAAAAACATTTAATACTGAATAAAAGGTGTCCTTGTTTGTTAAAATCTGTTAAAAGTTGTTAAAGTTTAATTTATTTCATGTTAGAAAGTGTTTTGCAACCGTCAGTTAATGACAATCGTAATTAATTTTTTATATTAATTACTGTAGAATATTTCTTTAGTTAGTCTCTTTACAGGAAGAAGAAGAAGAAAACATTTTTATTGAAAAATTTTACGGACACAAGGGATACACCAGACTGCCGCAGTTTCGTCCCCCTCCTGGGACTCGTCAGTGGTTAATTTATGTGTCAATTGAACAAAGTATTTTATATTGTTAATTTTGCTCTATATGAAAAACTTTTTATTTTTTGGTGTCGTACTGTGATTTGAACTCACAGTCTTAGCATCAAAGCTATGCATCGTAATCTCACCTCTTAACCAGTTGAGCCACGGTCGACACAGCGTTGACTGCGACTAAATTGGAGTTTGGTCACACTACGTACACACAAGTATTGTTTTGATCAGAAGAGACAGAATTAGCTAATACCAATGCACAATTCATTTCTCAACTAGAATGCTTTTTCTTCTTAATCCTATCTCTTTTTCACAAGTAATTATCACGTTTTATGATGCGCTTTATTCACATACAATAGTTGGATACCAAGTGTAGGTTAGAGATTGAGTCGCCGTTAAGCAAGTTTTATTCAAATTTTATGTTAGAAAGTGTTTTGCAACCGTCAGTTAATGACAATCGTAATTAATTTTTTATATTAATTACTGTAGAATATTTCTTTAGTTAGTCTCTTTACAGGAAGAAGAAGAAGAAAACATTTTTATTGAAAAATTTTACGGACACAAGGGATACACCAGACTGCCGCAGTTTCGTCCCCCTCCTGGGACTCGTCAGTGGTTAATTTATGTGTCAATTGAACAAAGTATTTTATATTGTTAATTTTGCTCTATATGAAAAACTTTTTATTTTTTGGTGTCGTACTGTGATTTGAACTCACAGTCTTAGCATTTATTTCTTTAGAATAAAAATTTAATTTTACCTGGCTGTGTCCCATAATAGAATTAAACATTGGTCCAAAACGGAACGAACTGGAACGAAACGGGGAGCGAGTGGAATCGGAACACTTTATACATTTGTATTTTTGGAACGTGTTGGTTGGGTTCAGTTTTTTAAAAAGTTTGTCCGTTTTGCGATATCTTGCTTAGTTTTCATTTTATATAATGGCGACTGTTTTAAATGGCAAGTATATCCGAAACTAAGCAGGATATGGCACAAGGGTATTAATACAGAAAGATTCCGAGTAATAAATTTTTATAAAACAGCCACAGGGTGATTCATTTTTTTTTTACTTATTTACGTGATAATACAAATAGGCAAGGTCCGGGAAAGATCCTGAGAGATTAATTTTTTATAAAACAGCCAGAGGGAGTCCTAATTATTTATTTACCCAAATACGTAAGTGACAATACCGATTTAATAACCCCGATAATAAAATGGAACGATATGGAATGAACCGTGGAAGGAGTGGAATCGGAATAATTAACACATTTGAGTAATCCGAACGTGTTAATCAGGTTAAGTTTTGCAAACATTTTGTCCTTTTTGCGATATTTCGCTTAGTTTTCGATATACTAGCCATTTTATAAAATGACGATTTTTTAAAATGGCCAGTATCTCCAAAACTAAGCAGGATAGGGCAAAACGGACAAAATTTTGCTCCACATTAGTATTACAGAGAGTTCCCGATTGATCACAGAGAGTTCCCGATTGATCAATTTATATAATCTTTATACAATCTTTTTGAGGTTATAAAGATTTTGTTTGCTCCATAAAATTTAAAAACATTTAAAATTTGTTGATGCCTTTTCGATTTTAGTATTAAACTCATAAAAATCTTTTATTTTATGTTAGAAAAGAAACAAATTAAACTTTTTTGCACTTTATCAATTAAGTCCGTCGTGAAGATTCACTCTAGATGCCTAACTATGTTTTAAAGAAATGTTTATTATAAAAAAAAAATCCAAAAAAAAATAATTAAATTTGGCAATAGTTAGAAAAACTCATAAGATTATTGCGTTTAATATTTTTAAAATGCCTTTTTGATTTGGAGGTGCTCTTTACAACGAAACGCAGTTCACGCAATATGCTAGCCAATTTCAAATATAATTGTGAATGTCAGACGTAAGAAACATACATTTTCAAAAAATGTTCGCAAATTCGTTCTTAGTTTGTGTTGTTTGTATCCCGTTATTGGTGCACTGGCTTCAGCTTCACGCAGAAAAATCACCCTTTCAGATATTTTTGCAGGTAATTATATATATGTTTACAATGATTAAAATTTTCAAACCTAAACAAATTTAAAATTTTTTAGAAATTATGTTTGGGATTATAGAACAAACTTAAAAAAATGTATTTATTAAAATATTAAAACAAAAACAAGATTATTCAGATTTTTACATAAATAAAACATAAAATTAGCATTTCATGCATTCACAATTAAAAATTCAATTAAAAGTCTTCATTTTTTAAAAAAAATATCTGTTATTTTTTCTGAATGACTGAATTAACGATTGCATTCGTTATAAGTTTGTTTTTTCTATTGCCAAAATATGATTGTCAGCTTCTTCGGCACACGATTTTGTTTGAATATATTTTTTTATGTTTATTAAGCTATTGTGTACCGTTTCTATATTAAGTACTTCCTCCTCTATTTCGACTTCTTATCACTTTACAAATTTTCAACATCGGGAGGATTAACAATTTCCAATAATTATTCATCTGAAATTGTATGTGACGTCAAAACATTAACATCTATATCTAGAAAGTCATACACGGATATGGAAAAACGGATAAAGAGTCTACTAAACATGGTAATTTGTATAAAACGAGTTTTTGGGACTGCTTAAAACAGTTCGTAATAACCGAGGGTTCTAATTAACCGAGTTCGTATTAAAAGATATA
Source organism: Delia radicum (assembly GCA_021234595.1). Lineage (NCBI taxonomy): Eukaryota > Metazoa > Arthropoda > Insecta > Diptera > Anthomyiidae > Delia > Delia radicum. The sequence continues at coordinate 136,361,116 of CM037855.1, read as the reverse complement.
TTTTATATGAAAGTTGTTGCCAAAACGTCGGGACTTTTAAATTAGTTCTTATAAATCGAGGGTTCGTCTTAACCGAGTTCGTCGTAAGCGAGTTTTACTGTAAATATATTTTCCACATTACCCCATAGATTCCTAAATAAAATAGATTTCTCAAAAAGTGGCAACTACTCTCAAGAAACAGCTTACAGAAAATACTGCACATTTTGATATTCCAACATGACGAATCAAGCATATAAAGCACTAAATTGGCATCACTGCTTTAAATGAACGTGCCAAATCGCTGAGGGATTTGTTTGTTGTTGTTGTTTAACTTTGAATTTAAATTGCTGCCAGCTAATATAAATAACAAAAAAAAAGTTTTTAAAAAACACTTTGGGAATACAAATAACAATAATTTTTAAAGAAAATCAAAAAAAAATAATAAAAAGTGGGGAAATTTTTAAGCAAAGAAAAAATAATATTATTGTTTTTCTTAAATAAATATAACGTGACCGACTGTTTTTGATAAAAAAAAACTGGAACAGGCGGCAATGTACAGTGGGAAATATCACAACATTTTTGTAAATAATTCGGCCATTTCTTACTTACAAGGGACTTCTTTCTACGGATTCTCTCCGAACTTTATGAAATTTGGATATGTAATAAAGAAGAAAATAATAAGGGACACGTATTTTTTTTAGCGGCCCAATCTCATGTTTAGATATTGAAAAGTGGGATCAAAAATTATCCAATTTTTAGTTTTTCCGCTTATTTCAAATTGTTTCATAGACAATTTAGACAAATGGGGTACCAAATAAAAGAGTTTTTGAACTGGTATACACTCAGAGAACTTCTGCTTTAAAAATATGTATGTAGTTGTTTGGGTTGTACTACAGTTTCTTTATTTTTCAGTCATTTGTACAAATTGAACAAATTAAATTTTTTACTAACGTTGTAGTTCATTAAAAAAAAAAAAAAAAACGAACCACATGAAATGGCTGTTTTATGATTTTACATTCTTATTTTACAGTAGGTTTTTGTAATTTAAAAAAAAAATGTTTGTTTATTTTTTACTGCATATGTGGTTAATTTTTACTGCAATTGTGGTTCATTTTTTGAACATTAAAAAACAAACATTAAAAAACAAACAAAAAAAAATATGAATACACTCAGGGAAAAAGCTTCATCATATTTATGAAAAGCTTCATAAATATGTTTATGTGATTTTCTTCCACTGGTACACTTCGTAAATATAATGATGCTGTTTCATAAAAGGGCAAATTGATGACAGAATTCTTCATATTTATGAAATGTTTCATAAATATAATAAAGTTCCATAACTTTTTATGAAATACTTCATAAATGTTATTAAATATTTCTTAAATAAGATGAAGTAGTTTCATAAATTTTTATGACAGTTTTATAAATTTGTATGCAATGTTTCATAAATATTGTGAAACTTTTCATAAATACTTCAATTTACATTTAAAATTTTAAAATTAAGAAAAAATCAAATAATATTTTTAGTTTGATTTTTACAGGAAGAAAAAATTTTTATTGAAAAATTTAACGGACACAAGTTATATACCAGACTTTCGCAGTTTCGTCCCCTCCAAGGACTCGTCAGTGATTAATTTAAATGTAAATTAATCAAAGTATTTTATGTTGTTAAAGTGCTGTGTATGAAAAATTTTTTACTTTGTGTAGTAGTGAGTTTCAAACCCACAGCCGTGACTCCTTCTGGTGAAGTCAAAAAAAAAAATTATCATATTTGTGAATAACTTCATAAATAAGATGAAAAACTTCATTGATTTTAGTCCAATATAACACATCATAAATATGATGAAGCAGCTTCATTGATTATTTCATGTTTTTCGTTTTGGTTGCGGTTGCGGTTTTGATATATCTAAATATAAATTATTTTTATTCAAAAATTGTTGATTACTGCATCTTTTTTAATTTTCAAATATAAATTGTGAACATCTTAAGCCTCAATTTGGAAAATTTATAATATTCCTGTTACTTAAGCACCGGATTTATTTTTCGGTTTCGATATTTCAATATTTCATTAACGGCAATATTTTCTTTTAACCTAAATCTTACCAAAATTAAATTTTATAAAAAAAATAAAATTTTATAAAACTGTAAACACAGGAAATAAATTAAGCTAAACCCAAAATTAATTTATAAAATAAATAAATCCGATTTGGGTTCTTGTAAATCAGGTATACTATTTTTTTTAGCAAATTTTTTGCTAAAATCGTGTTTTCAGCTAAAATTTTTGTTATACTTATTCAGCACTTAACTGTTTTATACTAATGCTTTACTAATATACTAATGTTTTACTAATTAATTTTGCTAAAAAAAATTGTGCTGATAAGCACATTATATAGTGGCGACGACAACCAGATTGAAAGATATACGCAGAATGAAGCAGATGTCGCGGCATGTCAAGATGTAGTAGAGATTAGGAAAATGATACTAAAAAGTACAACTCTAATAAGACATATAAAAAATCAACCATGAAGACTTTTGTATCTGTTTTTCATACATAAAACAAAATTGAGGATTAAAACAACTTAAATTTTGCGTTGTCACCTGCTTGTGAAAATAATTGTCTTTTAATTAAATAAAAGACAAAATAAAAATAATATGTATTTCTAAACTAAATGTTTATAGATTAATAATCTAGTGTGGTCAAATTGCAAACAAACATATACAGACATGTAGACAGAGTAAAGCGAAAGACAAAGACACATATCATAGGTAGATTTTTATGGGTCCTTTTTCTTATTGCAAATAAAGGGTTGTTTTTTTTTTGTTTTTGTTTATTTTTTTGTTTCGTTTCTATAATTATCTTCGGCAGTTGCGTCCTTTAAAAGAAAGCTTTATTTAGACAACCATTGATGTAAGTAGTTGAAAGAAAATTTTTGTTATGTTATATATATATATATATATTTCTATATATTTTCAGATATTACATTAATTCATGTCGTCAATGTGGGAAAATGAAAATTTTTATATTTCGTAATTAGTGTAAATTTTTTTTTTAAAAGAATCACAAAAATATGTTTTATGAATTTCAGCAAATAAATTAACTAAATTACAATTTTGCTACAAATTTTTTGCGTTTTTTTTTCAGTCTACTAAAATTCAGCAAAAAATTCATTAATTTTTAGCAAGGCATTTTTATTTCTAATCCACTAAGTGTTAGCAAAACTTTTGCTGAATCTACTAATTTTGTTGCTAAAAATCAGCTCGCTGATTTTCAGCAAAATATTTTGCTGACATTAGCAATTTTTTTGCAAGCACCCTCCTGACTAAAATTTTGCTGACTCAGAAAAAATTTTTGCTGACTTTACAAACTTTTTTTTTTTTTGAGTGTAGTATTTGCATTTTTGTAAAATTTTATTTCACTTCAATTTTATCAAATGCCAAATTTCGCTACAAGGAAAGTTATTTTTTATTTTTTTAACGAAATAATATAAATCCAAAAATATATACGGTGATTTTTTAAGAATGACATTAAACTTCTGACAAAAATCGTCATTTTGAAAGCAAATCGTAATTTAGATATTTAGGGTACTAAAATCGTCAAAATGATGATAAATCGTCAAACCTGGCAACACTATCTATACATAATATAACATTTTATAACACTAGCTATTAAAAATGTTTCTGTGGTTTAGGTCTTTGCTAAACAAATACAAACATTTGTGGTGAGTTTTATAGCATATTTTAAGGATGTTGTCCATAATCGATAACTTATGAAAGATAAACAGTGTTGCCAGATGTTCAGCGCATATCTGGATTTCGTTAGCTGAAATCAAAAAAAAAAAAAAAAATACCTATTTCGTATTTTAAATCGTCATGGACTAATTTTTCTAATGCAGAAAAGTATGTTAAGCCGGTAGACAGCGATTTTAATTGCCAATTTTAAGCAACGCTTTTCCTGTTCTGCCTTTGAAAGTTGGAGCAAATAGGAAGTTAAAAGTTTTGGAGACATTTTTATACATGTTATGCAATTGTAATTCAGAAAATATCAATTGAAATTTAGAAAATATCAATTGTGACAAACAATTTCGATTATGATTAGTAATCAATTAGATTACATTTTAAAAAGAATTGTAATGCTTATATTGATTACGATTACAAATAATCTAAAAGTAATCAAGATTACTTGAGATTACGGTAAAATAATCAAAAAGAATCAAAAGTAATCAAAAAAATAATCCAACTAAATTTTAAAGATTACTTTTGATGCTTTTTGATAAATTGTAAAGTAATCTTGAGTAAAACTTTTTGATCAAGGTTGAACACTTTTTTGTATGAAATTTCTTAATTTCGAGGAATTCGCCGCTCCGATTTGAATTTGGATTTCATTCATATTGGTAATGTGTACTCAAAAATGTATCAGATTTGATGTGTGGCGATCCTCATAATTATTTTTAATTTTTTCTCAATTTTTTAATTCAAATACAATAAAAGAACAAGTAAAACTTTGAAACTTTAATTTCGATATGCGACCTCTAGACAGAACTTTTTTGCGATTTCTTTTAGACCATGTTTATTTAGTAAATGATATATTTTTATTGTGGAGCTCTTTTTTTATGGAGAAAACCAAATTAAAAACTTGATCCAAATAACATGACTGGTACTGTAAAACATGGTGGTGGTTCGGTATAAGTTTGGGGATATAAGGGAGCATCTAGGATCGGGAAACTGGTTTTTATTGAAGGAACTATGGACAAATTCTTATACCTCAATATTATAAACAACAGCTCGATAGAAATCGCCACTAAATTAGGATAGGAAGATTCATTCATAGGACAATGAACGAAAGCATACTGCTCTCATTGTTAAGGAATGACTGATACAAAACAACTTAAAACTCCTCCTCAATCTACAGATATTGATCCCATCGAACCCCTTTATGATCATCTTGGTGGTCAAATACGAAAACGGTAGATAAGAGGAAGAAATTACCTCAAAATTATTATAATGACAGAATGGTCGAAAATACCCAGTGCTGTGACTCAACGTTTAGTGAAATCAATGCAGTCACGGCTTCAAGAAGTTAAAAAATAGGGGGTACCCCCAATACATACTAATTCCATAAAATGTTATAAAAAAAACGCGGGCATTTTTGTTACACGTATAGAAATATCATACATAGTGTATACTTATTTTTGAGATGTTACACTCAAAAAAAAAAAAAAAAACCCCATTTCAATGACGAAAACCTCCGATTCAATAACATTAATTGCTGAAATTCCGCCAACAACGAAAATTGCTTACGCAATTTATAGCTCTTTAATTGAATTATTTTTCAATTAAATAATAACTCAATTGATTAAAAAGTGATCAATATCGTATGCCTTCCAAAAAACCAAAAAAACAAAAAATTGTTGTTGCCATATCAAATGTTTTTTTTTTTATGGAAGTGTTGTTGCCATACCAAATGCTTTAATGGATTGAATTTTATAACATTGAATTTAAACCGGCATGAAATTCTCATTTAGTTAGCAGATTTATTTATACTTCTGAGAGCAAATTCACACAGAAATTAGGGTTTTCTTTCTATTGAAGCGTAGGGGTTATGGTCTTTGCAGAAATTAGACCTTTTAATGAAATCAGATTATTTTTATTTTTTTTTTGTTTAAAATTATTTTTAATTTATTTTTGTATTTTCTTTGTTTAAAAAAATTTTAAATTTTTATGTAACGAAATTAAACTTCAAAAATTACATTATCAATTTTATGATAATGTTTTAGAATAAATAAATATTCAGATTTAAACAGCTGAAACTAAATTATTTAACTTAATAAAGTAATACACCTAATAAGAATTATTAACATAACATATAACAAACAACTACATAAATATTACAAAAAACAACAACAATGTGTTGATGTTTAATTTTGAGCGATAATATAAAAAAATGTCAAGCAAGTTCTGAATTTGAGCAAATATTTAATTGACTCAATTAATTTTTAATTGACAGCTTTTAAAACTTTCAACAAACCGATTTAATTGAAAAAAGTAAGGAAATACTTTTTTTGTGTTATTTCAGACCTTTTAAACTTTATCTCATATCAACAGAATTATAGTTATTTTTGTTGTTGTTAATATTAAATTCTATACTTATTATTATTGAACTAAAATAAATTGTTTCATTTAAAAAAATATAAAGGCCTATTTTATTTTTATCAAAATATATAGTGTATACAGCTGTATAGTTATTTTTGTTATACACTGTACCTAAGAGCCATAAATAAGCGCACAAGTGCTAAATATTGCAAGTTTGTCATAAATTATTATTTGTTATTCATTTAAAAACCTTAATCAAGACTACTCAAATAAGAATTTAATGAAAAATGCGACATTATTACTACACTCAAAAAAATAAGTTAGTAGAAAAGTTAGTAAAACGTCTTGTAAATCTGGTATACTATTTTTTAGCAAAATTTTTTGCTAAAATCGTGTTTTCAGCTAAAATTTTTGTTATACTTATTCAGCACTTAACTGTTTTATACTAATGCTTTACTAATATACTAATGTTTTACTAATTAATTTTGCTAAAAAAAAATTGTGCTGATAAGCACATTAATAGTGTGGACGACAAGCAGATTGAAAGATATACGCAGAATGAAGCAGATGTCGCGGCATGTCAAGATGTAGTAGAGAAGAGGAAAATGATACTAAAAAGTACAACTCTAATAAGACATATAAAAAAATCAACCATGGAAGTTTTTGTATCTCTTTTTCATACATAAAACAAAATTGAGGATTAAAACAACCTAAATTTTGCGTTGTCACCGGCTGCCACCTGTTTGCAGTAGCTTTAGACTTTTTAAAAGTTGTGCGATTTAAAGGGCGTGTTAAATCCCACTTTTTTGTGAATAAACTACGGAAGGACATTTTCACTATTATAATAAAAAAAGCAATAAAGATCAAGAAAGTCCCTAATGCCAAAAAAAAAGTCATATGAACGTCGTACATATTTGTTTTAGAATTGGATATATTTAATCTACTTGGGATGTACGAAATTTTAATATGTCATATGCAGGTGCAAAAGTTTTAGGACACAAGACTATTCACAACCAGACCTCCAATATCGGTCAAAGTTCACTAAAGAACTCTGAAGGATTTTTAATAGTTTTTTGTAATATTTGTTAGTAAATTTCTACAAGCTGAAGGTAGTTACGTTATAGTTGTAATAAATTCAACAGCAGAAGAAGTCATTGCTGCTGTAGAGGGTAGCGTAGAGGAAGACTCGAATCAGTCTATCCGTCAATGGTGATTGCTATCGAGCCATGATTACTGAATTTTTAGTTCATCAATTGAACAACCATTATGTGCAGGAGCTGTGGTTTCAACAAGACGGTGCAACTTGTCACACAGCTCGTGCCACAATTGATTTATTGAAGGAAACGTTTGGTAACCGCTTAGTTTCACGTTTCGGACCCGTGAATTGGCCTCCAAGATCGTGCGATTTAACGCCGCTCGACTATTTTCTGTGGGGATATGTGAAGTCGCTAGTCTACGCCGATAATCCCAAAACGATTGACCAGTTGGAAGACAATATCCGCCGCGTTATGTTGCAAAAGGCCACAAATGTTGGAAAAGTCATCGAAAATTGGACCTCCAGATTAGACTACGTATGAACCAGCTGTGGCGGTCATATTTCAATTATAACGCCAGAAGACTATCTTTCGAATAAAGTAAATTTCCTGTCAATTTAAAAAATTCATCTTTGTTTTATTCCATTTCAAAGTTATATACCTCTATAAAAAAAACACCCTGTACTTATTCTGCACTTAACTAATGTTTTACTAATATTTTACTAATGTTTTACTAATTTATGTTGCTAAAAAATTGTGCTGATAAGCACATTTATAGTGTGGAAAACAGAATTAATAAGATGTCGCAGAAGGAATTAGATGTCGCGGCATGTCAAGATGTAGTAGTGGAGAGGAAAATTATACTAAAAATTATAAATCTTGTAAGACATATGCACGACTTCAAAAATTTACGGTACCTAGACATTTGTTTTTAAGTTTTTTTTTTTTGTCTGACATCAATGTCGATTTGCGTGCGTATAAACCGATATTTGAGCATGTGAAATCCGTTCGCGTTAATCATTTTTATTAAACGGCGCAAATTTTACGGCGGTTTAAAGTTAAATATTAAAAAAAAAAATATTAAAATTACAGTTTTTGTTAAAATTGAAAAATGATAACGCGTGTGGATAATACCCCTTAAGGGCTTTCTTAGCACACTAAAATATTTGTAAAAGCTTCAATACTTTTTGAAATACACTGAAAAAAAATAAAAAAAATTTTTTTTTTGATCGTGTATGCATATAAAAATTTATTTAAAATTTTTAAACATTTTACAAAATTACGGCTAGTATAAGGCATAATTTGCAATATTTTGGGAAAAAACTAGTTGGCTATCGCTAATGGTTTAAGAGATATAAACATTTAAACTTTACCACTCATGATTTTTTGTTATTTTGATTTGTTACCTTTTATTTTGTTATCTTTAAACATTCACAAGATTTTCCACATTATTTTCAAATAAAATTGTTCTGCAAATTGGAAGCTGTAACTAACGTTTCGTTAGTTAAATCTTGGGTTTCAGTGATAGATTCTAAGCCGTTTTCAATTTTTTTTAATCCGCAATTTCTTGTTTTGATGGCATTGTTTTTATTATTATTATTGTTATTTAAAACCGAATACGTAACTGACTTTCTTACACCAATTTGCGATTTGTTTGTTTTTTTTTTGCTTTTTATTTTTTCAGATTGGCGATATTCGCGTCTTTTATCGGTTAATTTGTTTCGCTTCACAGTTTTTACGAATTTCACGTTTTTTAATATATAATCTGAAACCATGTTACTAATTTTTATTCACGACTGTTCACGCACATAATTAAAATAAACTGAATTGAAACTCAAATATTTATTCTTAGAAGCATTCAGCAAAGGCTATTATGATCATAGAGTTTTTACAATAAAGCAAGTTCTTTAAGATGTCATTGCATCGGCGGTAATTTGGCGGTTTTCGCGGTAGTATGTTTTAATTGTTTTGTTGAAATTTGTTAAGGTGGCCCTCGTGAATACATATTGTTTAAAAATATAGTCTCACTTTCTAGGGGTTCAAAAAAAAAAAACGCGTTTTTTTTTTGCAAATATTAATATTGGATCGATTATAAAATACTTGTTGGGATTCTGGGTTACTTATTAACCCGAATTCAAAAATAATTCTTTTAAATTTTCAAAATCAAATATTTCATACAATTATGCTTTTTAAGGTTAGAAACATTTTGGTTCCTCCATAAAATTTTAAATCCTTAAAATTTTTTGGTGCGTTTTCGATTTTAGTATCAAGCTTAGTAAAGTCTTCCATTCGATGTACGTTTGAACGGAATTGATACAGCGCTTTAGTTGTCACAAAGCGAAATGTGTTTGAAAAAAATCTGCCGCTGCACTCGCCAGGATTGAAAAATTTTTTTTTTTTTGCACTTTATCAGTTTAGTCCGTCGCGAAGAATCTATTTAGATACCTAAACATATTCCCATGCCATGTTTTGATATAAAAAAAGCTTAAAAAAAATTGTTTTTTTTGCAAAAATTTTCAAAAGTTCATAAAATTTTTACGTTTAAAAATTTTAAAGTGCGTTTTCGCCTCGGAGGTGTACTTTACGAAGTTACTCACATCTCGCAATACATTAGATAACTTAAAAGATAATTCAGATTGTCAGACGCAAAAAAGATACATTTTCAAAAAATTTACGCCAATTTCTTTTAAGTTTGTGATATCCGTGATACGTTATTGGTGCGCTGACACCAACTTGATATACCTCAAACTTTATAAAATTACGCCGTTTTATTAATTCTGCTCTTAAAACACATTTTTATTAAACGGCGCAAAAACCCTATTAAAAATCTTTGCACGTCATATCCTTCAAGTATAGTCATCCAAAGCCTGTATAACGTTTTTTTCAATTCATAAAACTTAACGAAATAAGAGCCATAGTATGTCGGTTTCAGCAGATGCTCAAAAAATTTGAAATAGCCCATATACAAAAATCATACATAAAACAAAATTGTGCGTTGTCACCGGCTTGTAATAGTAATTGTGTATTAAATAAATAAGAGACAAAAAAATTTCCCTATTAAATTTCACTTAAAGAAAGGATGGCTTACATTTCAGTAAATTCAACTAACATTGTTATTTGTTTTTTACTGTTCAAAAAATAAACCACAATTGTAGTAAAAATGAACCCAAACATGCAGTAGAAAATAAACAATAGTTTTCTTAATTTATTCTTTTATGTTGTATTGCTTCAAAAATTACGATTCTTCTTAATAAAACACCGTTTCTTACGTTTTTTTTAATCTATATATTTCGAACATCAGTTCATCATCAGGATCTAAGAAATGTTAACAATGTTTTTATTATATTTTATAAATTAAAAATAAAATGTAAAATTACCAAAAATTTATGTTTTATACAAATAGATTAAAATCAAATTTGACTATTAGAATATAACATTAAAATCACAAAAGACAATATTTTTTTAAAAAGAAATTAAATTACAATAAGTGTTGACATAATCTTTTTTATCACTTTTATCGTTACATACAAATTGTTCATATTTAACAATTTGGTTAACTTCATGTACCTGCAATTTAAATTTGTTTTGTTCTGTTTTTAATATATTTGTATTACCAAAATCAAATTCATGTTTGTTTGATCTAGCATGTTTTGCTAGTGCAGATAAATTGACTATTGTGTTTGTTGTTTTTTTACAGTCATATTCATGTTGTTTAAGTCTTTTTGATAATTTTTGTGTTGTTTCTCCAATATATAACTTATCACAATCTTTGCAATTGATTTTATATACAACGTCTGATTTATCACCTTTTTTAAGGCGATATTTTAAATTTTCAAAAAATTTTTTATTTTTTTTAATAAAAAAAAACTACTGTAAAATCATAATACAGTAATTTATTGTGGTTTGTTTTTTTTAAATGAATGTTTTTTCGCTTAATGACTGTTTTTTTTTCACTTACAAACAAAGATACTATATTACAACTTGAACAACTACAAATTTTTGCAGCTGAAGTTCTCTGAGTGTATAGTAAGTTTATGCGATGAGATAAAAAGATCAACTTACATATAACATAAGATATATGTATGAAATGCATATATATATATATCGTTACATATGGTCACATATATAATTATATATAATTACATAAAGTTTTATCAGATAACTTTTTTTTTTGTACATTTCAGGGTTAAAATTATCAATAAACAACAAATTAGAAAATACTAAATTTTAATGATAATAAAACCACAACAACAAAATTAAATCGACAAAAGACCCTAACCTTACACAAAATTACAAATATAAACAAAAGAAGAAGAAAAATTACACCTGTCTCTTCACAAAGCTAATATTTAAGAGAATGTAATAAACTCATTGCTCTTAAGAAAAAAGATACAAGTTAAGAGAAAAGCTATAATAGAAAGTTGTTAAAGTTAAACAAAGAGTTTTGCTTGATAATGATGAGTTTATAATTTGCCAAATACTCTGGTTTGTTCGTCGTTTGTCGTTGATAGAGAAGGACGTACGTGCGGATAAATTTATTTAAAAAAAATATATAAAAACGTGTTTACAAAAAAAAAAAAAAAAAATTATTTAAATATTAAACAACAACATACAAATTTTTTATAAAATAAAATTTATTAAAAAATTGTGGCAAAATAATTTTTTTTTAATTTAAAATAAAAGTGATAAAAAGTAATTTTCAAAAAATATTTTAAATTTATTTTAATTAAAAAATATAAATATTGCTTAAGTAAAATATTTAATTATATTTATAAAAAAAATTCAAAATATAAATGTTTAAAGAAATATAATTTATAGACTATTTTGAAGAAGTTTTTTTTATTTGAGGATATTGTTTTTTTTTTTTGCCAAATATAATTTAACAGTTTTATAAAGTCCTTAAGATTAATATAAATAATATTGCATACATTTTTTGGATAAATCCCCCCTTTTAAATATAAAATTCTTATACATCAAATACACACTTCCATGCATATTCACTAGGGAATTTCAGTATTTCATTTCCTTTATGTGGGTAGTGTGTTGAATATTTACAACAACAAAGGGAGTGTTGCTTGTAAAAGGAAAATATTAAAAAAAAAAAATAAATAAACGAATACAAATATACGTTTTACTAACACATACAAGCAGTTCTAATATTTACCATAAACGGTATAGAACAAACGATAAAAACATTTTACTATCACACACACACAAGCAAACAAAGATATAAACCACCTTCTCTACCGCAGGAAAAACAAACGAAATTCATTGAAAGTTTCGAATAAACGAACAGCAAACAAAAACAATATTTTCTGTGTTTTCGGGGAGAACTTTATGACAACGACTGCTTTTCGCACGCTCCAGATCAAATGTCAAAGAGTCATAACGTGAAAACGACAAAAGAACTAACAAACTAACGGTATGTGCGTGTATACATACAAAACGAGAGAATAACGGAAACGGAAATCGAAATAATATAGTAAAGGCATATAATAATTTCAAACATTCGTATCCTTAAAACAAACAAAAAAAAAAATAAAATACTATTACAAAGAGGGAGAGAGAGAGAAATTGCGAGAGTTAATAGAAAATATAAAAAAGAGAAATAAGTCAATATAATAGAATTTGTCTATTAATGAAAAGTTTCAAAAATGGTGCGCGCGCAAATTTATAATTTTTAAATAAAACAAACAGCAACGATTTTACAAAAACTTGAAAAAAAAAGTTAAAAAATATTATAAGTTGTGATAAAACTGGTTAAAAAAAATCACACACACACAAAAAGGGATTAAAAAATAGTCAACAAAACATATCACTTATACTACCAAAAAAAAAATCTAATTTATATATAAAACCAATCTTACACCAACACAAAAAAAAATGGAGCTAATAAAATCTTTAAAAAATCTAATCAAACCATATGTTAATCCATATTATATTATACTCAAGGATATAAAATATTCACAATATTAAAAAAAAAAACTTATTCAACAACAACAATATATTAAAATAATAACCAACAATAAAGTTAATCGTCCTTATACACACCATACAAAAAAAAAGGCAAAAGGATACCAAAAACCAAAAAAAAAAAACAGATTTATGTCTGTTAGCTATTACTGTCAAGGACATTTCAAACACATCACTTCGTTTAAACGACTCAGCCATACAAGTAACAAACATAAAAAGGAATTCTAATAATAAAAACCTTGTTTTCTTATGACTTAAAATAGTCAATCGAAACGAACGACAAATCAACTAACCATCCACACCAATCTCATAAAACAATTGTCGTTGTGAGGACAACATCCCCCACCTCTCTCTCACCCACTATATTGTTGCTTTTAGTCTTATTTAAATGGCATGCTGCTCTTTTTCAATGGAACTTATTAATTTTCTTGTTATAGCGTATTTACCATCATCAACAACAAGAGGTTCGAGCGAAACGAAAATTTTTAGTTCAGTTAATGGGAAATTTTTCCAGGATTTATTATAAGGAAAATATTCTGAAGATAAATATTTTCTAATTTATACAAATCTAAAGTTAAACAAAGGCGCGATTTTCAAGAAAAAATGGCCAGACGCAAAGGCAGCGGTAGAGGAAGTAAGTAGAATACTATTTTAAATATTATTAAGTATTTTTTTTTAAGAACTAAGCATGGATGGAAGCCGATTCGATGCGGTTATCGGTAAGGGTGATGCTATTTTCTTTTGTTTCGGTAATGGTATTTTAGGGGTAACGGAATTTTAGTTTTTTCAGTAACGGGTTTCTAGTGTAAGCGGTATTTTAGTTATATCGGTAACGATATCTTAGTGGTAACGGTATTTTATGGATATTGGTAAGGGGGAGAAGAGGACATACCCTCCTCCCACCAAAAACAAAAAAAAGGGAAAGGAAAAAGAGGAAAGAGAGGGAAAAAGTGCAAGAAAAGCAAAACAGAAGATAAAAAAGGAAAAGAAAAGGAAAGGAAGGAAAAGATTTCAAAATTTAAAAGTTTTTGCTACGTTAATAACAAATGGATGGAGGTCGACATGTAAGTGCATATTGGCAATTAAATACTCACAATTTTATGAATATTTTTAATATCGAACCCAGGAATAATGTTCAGGAAAAATTTATCACAATTAGTGAGTAGGTTTCCTACAAAAAAAATTCCTCATCAATTTTGTTTTTATTTATAAAAAAAAGTCCTTTATTTTTTTAAGAAAAAAAAAAAATGGACTCAATACGAATATTTTTATAATTATGAGTTTTCTGTACAAAGTTACATTATCTTCGAAATCTTAAGAAATCGTTTAAACCTAAACTTTGTTCCGAATCAAATAATTTTTTTTTGCGGAAGAACTTTTCTAAAGAAAAACAAATAAAATTTAATAATTTTTTGTTTTTGTTTTTTCTTTGATATTTTAAATTTTGAATCTCGCTCCTAGACGAGGACAAGAAATTCTCATTGAGTTTGTGATTTAACATAACAAATATCTGTAGAAATTCTAATAACAAAGTCCCCTGAAGATTTCCTTGGGCAGGAATGAAATCCGGATAGGGACACGCCTACATCAGATTGCTTTTCACAATTTGTTAAATAAGTTTTGGGACTTTAGCACATTTAATTACTATAAATACAATTAATGTTTATCCAGATGAAAATAAATTTAAATTAATATTTTTTATTGGGCGGGCAATCGCTTGGGTTTTTCTATTGGAAAATGTGTTGAAACATACACAGAAAAAAAATATACAAAATTTAATTGTAGTTTTAAATTAGCTCCGTTTAAATATAGTTAAGACAAAAGAAACCATACAAACTTTCGTTTTATGAGAAATAGTACACTCAGGGAACTTCTGCTTTAGAAATATGTAGTTCTTTTTGATGTACTACAGTTTCTTTATTTTTAATGTAAATGTCAGTCATTTGTAGAACAAATTAAATTTTTTACTAATGTTGTTCATTTAAAAAACAAACCACATCAAATGACTGTTTTATGATTTTACATTCATTTGTTACATTTGCTTTTCGTCATTTAAAAACAATAAATGTTTGTTTATTTTTTACTAACATCTGGTTCATTTTTACTACAATTGTTAGTCATTTTTTGAACATTAAAAAAACAAATGGCAATGTTAGTTGAATTTAATGAAATGTAAGTCGTCTTTTTTTTAAGTGAAATTTCATTTGTTTTTAACTACATTTGCAGTGGTCTTTACCTACATAGTATTCTAAGTGTATAAGTTCAAAATCAAAAATTCACATTTTTGTTCAAGCAGGGAATTATGTCGATAGAAACGGCTAAAAATTACACTTAAAACGACTACAAATGTAATTGAAAAGGCGATGACTACATTTTTCATAAAAATTACTTAAAATTGTAATTATTATTAACTATTAAAAAACAACTTTAAAAGTACTTACTAGAAGTGAAAAAAAATAATGTGTCTAAAAATTGATTTAGAAAAAATGTTTAGATCATTACTTTATATTTAAAATACCCGATGGAAAAAGTTACTATTTACTCATATACAACTTGATATCATTATATATGCTTATATGTTTGAAAATATATTATTATATATGTTCATATCATATACTTAGTTAATGAAAATTGTTTAATATGTCGTAATATATCATCATATATCATTGTATAGTATGTTATATACTAGCATAGATATACGAGTAGATCATATATTCTACCATATATGATCATATATATGTAAGTGCATATGGTACAATTAATCAAAACTAATTCTATCACTATATACTCTAAATATATATAGTAATATTTAATGAAAAAAATTTGTCCACTTTTATACATTTTTCTATCACCGTTTATAATTAGAACATAAATGAGTTTCAAAATTTACTGCAAAAAAACATGAAAAACTACGGTTGTTGTTTTGTAATGAGTATTAATATTTTTTATTAAAGTACTAAAAAACAATGTTATAATTATTAGGTTTTAACCAACCAACATATAGACTAAAGAAGAATCAAGGTACTCAACATTTGTTAAATTTTATATGCCAACTGGTTTTAAGAAAAACATTTTATTAGAGGTTTTTTTATGCATATTTTATAGTATATATAAACAAAATGTTGTGTTAGTTATATAAAACATATGCAGCGAATACATTAGACAACAAAAATTAACTTTAAAATTTAATTAAAATTGTTTGAAAGCATGAAAATTATTTAATTAAAAGTATCACTCTTAAAACCAGTTCAGGGGGGGTTACCGCGTAACTCGATTCGAAAGAAATTTCGAATTCATAAATTTTGCACATATTGTAAAGAATAAAATTTTGATTTTTTTCCTATTTTATGGTATTGTACACTACATATAAAAAATAAAAAAGTAATATTACTGATAAAGACATACACTCAAATAAAAAAGTTAGTAAAGTCAGCAAAAAATTTTGCTGAGTCAGCAAAATTTTCGTCAGGAGGGTGCTTGCAAAAAAATTAGTAGATTCAGCAAAAGTTTTGCTAACACTTAGTAGATTAGAAATTAAAAAACCCTTGTTAAAAAATAATAATATTTTTGCTGAATATTAGTAGACTAAAAAAAACTCAAAAAATTTGTATAAAAATTATAATTTAGTTAATTTATTTGCTGAAAACATATTTTTGCCATTCTGTTTAAAATAATTTACAATACGTTACAAAATATAAAAATGTTCATACTCCAAAATTGACGATATGAATTAATGCAATATCTAAAAACAATAGAAATAATTATATATAACATAAATGAAATTATCTTTGAACTACTTACATCAATTATTGTCTAAATGATGCTATCTTTTAAAGGAACGCAAATGCCGCAGAGAATTATAGAAACGAAACGAAAAAATAACAAAATATAACATATACAACCCTTTTTTGCAATAAGAAAAAAGAAACAGAAAAATCTACCTAGGATGTATTGGTTTGTCTTTCGCTTTAGTCTGTCTATCTATTGCATATTTGTTTGCAATTTGACCACACAAACTTATTAATATATATAAACATTTAGTTTACAAATACACATTTAATCTTTATTAAATTTAAATATTTTATTTTGTCTTTTATTTAATTAATAGACAATTACTTTCACAAGCCGGTGACGACGCAAAATTTAAGTTGTTTTAATACACAATTTTGTTTTATGTATGAAAAACAGATACAAAAATCTTCCATGGTTGATTTTTTTATATTATGTCTTACTAGAGTTGTACTTCTTAGTATAATTTTCCTCGTCACTACTACATCGTGACAAGACGCGATATTTAATTCATTCTGAGTATATCTTTCAGTCTGGTTGTCGTTCACACTATTGATGTGCTAATAAACACAATTTTTTTAGCAAAGTAAATTAGTAAAACATTTATAAAATATTAGTAAAACATTAAAAAACATCAAAACAGTTAAGTGCTGTGTAAGTATAACTAAATATTTAGTTTAAAACATAATTTTAGCAAAAAATTTGCTGAAAAATAATATACCTGATTTACAAGATGTTTTACTAACTTTTCTACTAACTTATTTTTTTGAGTGTACGTTTTACGAAAGTTTTAAGATTTCCGAATCAATTCGAAAATTCATTTCGACTCAAGTTAAGCGGTAACCCTCAGGTTTTTAGAAGAGAGCGTTGGAAAAGGTTTGTTTAATGAATGAAACACCTAATCCTTATAGTATGCGAAATGTATTCTAAATTTTTACTTTTCACCACTGATTCTGTTTTGTGGTTATCAAAATAGTTGTTTTGAACAATCTGAAATTGCTTAATAGGGAGATTTATAATTCCTAAAAAATATCGTTTTGATCCATAATACCGACCGTATAGTTATTATTTTTAATTATTTTGTATAACAAGGACGTGTAAACGTAAAGTTTGTTGTTTATTTCTGCTCTTAAAAAAATCTGTAAGTCTTCTACTTTAAAATTTTGCGAACAAAAATTTGATTTTCTTCCTCGGTAAATGATTTTTATTGTGTTTTACCTAGCATTTTAAATTTATTATATGTTACAACTTCAGTTTCATAAAAAGCATACATTTTTAGATTTAACATTATTTTATAAAATTAATATTTATATGTTTTATAAATGAATTACAAGTAGTACTTAATTGGATTAAAATAAAAATTACTGGTCTCTAAAACGTTTTATTTTTTTTTTTTTAAATTAAAAAACATATTTGATAAAATTGTATCAACTTATATATAATTTGATTATATTTGATAGACCCATTTTCCGAATCAAACTATATGAGATTAGATCCCATGAGATATCATGAGATCAGCTTATGTATGCCATTTTTCGGATCAGATGAGATGTGATGTGATGTTTAGTTATATGTGATAATATATATAATCATATATGATTACATCGGATTTTTTTCGTCGTGCATTCGTCAAACAAGTCATTATGTTTTTATCTATCAAATATAACATGCCGAGATAGCTCCAAGGGTAGAGCGGTTGACTGACTACCTGAAGTCCCACGTTCGCATCACATGTGGGCACATTTTATTAAAAAAAATGTTCTAAAGGGTCCGCCATCTAACGTTTTTTTTTCAACTAGTGCTTATTTCGTGAATGGTAACACTTAGCTCATTTCTGATTTGACAGATAATTAGTTTTATCCTTCCGCTGAACGAATATGGTCCGTATGTTCGTTATCTTGTGAAAAAAGTGAAAGAAACTGGCATCCTCATCGATAAACCAAAGCGTGAAAAGCCAAAAACAGTGCGTACACCCGAGAATATTGCTGCTGTATCAGAAAGTGTGCGTGAAGCGCCATCAACATCAATTCACCGTCGTTCTCATCATTGCGACGAATTTTGCATAAAGACCTTGGTATGGCGCCATACAAAATCCAATTGGTTCAGGAGTTCAAAAAAAAAAAGTTATTTGGCGGACCCTTTATAAAAAAATATTTTTTTTTTTTTTATTAAATTTAGTTATTTTGCAAATTTACTTTTATACTGCGTTTCGACTTACTTATTTTGAGCAAAACATGTGTTTTCGTGAAAAAAAAAATGTATGGGAAAACATGTACAAAACATATGTTTTGTTTCACATCCAAAACACGTTCAGTGGAATCGTAGCATTAGACTCATTATTTTTGTCCCTACTGGTAAGCATATAGGTAACCACATATTTTTGATTTTTCGTAACACAGTTAGTAAAGATATGTCATTATTTTGAGCGACATCGCCATATATAAGTAATGATATTTGTAATGACATTTTACAGTACTTGCCATTAAAAAATATGCAGACATAAAACAGTTTTTTAGTTGCAACCGAATTTTTTGCCAGCCGAATTTTTGTGGTTCCATGTACTATCACTATTATTAAATTTTAATACTATTGTAACAGCCAACATTTATTTACAAATTTCGGTTTTTTATTGTGACAATTGAATATTTTATGTTTATGGACTATAATATTCTATATATATTCCGTTTGTCAGACAAGTACTTTACCTTTAGCCTAAACCCAATTTAAATATTTTTTTTTTTTAAATTTCAACCTTGAATATTTTCTGGTTTCAAATTTAAATATTTTTCTAAAAATAGATTTGTATGTACAATAGAAATTCGGTTGCTAATCTCAATATTTTATTAGAATTACCAAGATTATATTATTTTAAAATTATTTTATTAATAAAAAATTCTTATCCGCGGACTAGAACCGACGACCTTCTGCTTGTCAGGCAATTGCTTTACCTCTAGCCTAAACCCAATTTGAATTTGTACTTTCAAATTCCTACCTTGAATATTTTTTTCCTTCAAGTTTAAATATGAATGTCTAAAAATAGATTTGTATGTACAACAGAAATTGTGTTGCTAATCGTAATATTTTATTAGAGTTACGATAACTTATATTTGGTTACGAAAACTTATATTTTAGATAGAGTGATTGTTTTTTTTTTGCAGCCGAAAATAATATTCGATTGTAACTGCAAATATTTTATTCAAGGAATAAAATCTCCAAAAAGTGGTTGTTTGTTGGTATTAAAGGTAATGTAGAAGATAATATTTGTTCAATATTGATTAGGAAAACCAATAGTTTGAATGATGTGACTGTGTTCTGGTTAATTTTATATATTTTCTGTTTACAATATAGTTTAATTATTCTGATGATGAATTTTACAATTAAATTTATTAAATAACGATTAAACTTTGTTGGTTACAATGGAATTCCAACCAATTTATTCTCTGTGTGTGTACTTATAAAACCACTTACATATATGATAATGCTATTCTACACTTTAAATTATTATGCACTTTTCAAATTATTTTTATTCGTTATTCGTGCCATTAATTGAATAATTTTTAAAAGTTAATCGTTTGATCAAAAATTGTTTGATCATTTATTCGTACAAAATAAAAACCCAAATAGATGGCAACCCTATCAGCCACCCTAAATACTTGAAAAGCAGTTTATTAAAAGTCTGCGTATGCATATAAATTTTAAAATTCAATTTTGAATATAAAAATTTTTTTTTTCTGTATAATATGTAATTTTTATATTTTGAGCTTTAAATTCAGAACACACTATAAACAGTACGAAAACGTGGTTTATTTAAGTTAATTTGTCTAAGAAAAAAACATTTTAGAAAAAATTTGCTTAAAAAAATAAATTTTTTTGGACACATAAACCTAAAGAAATCAATTTTTTTATAAAAAATATTTTGTAAGTTCTAAACAGCTTAAAAATCTGCTCAAAATATAAAAATTACAAAATATTCAAAAAATTTAATTACTTTTAAAATTAAAAAATTGTTTTTTTTTTTTTTTTTTTTTTTTTAATCATCATATAATTACAAATTATATACTATTACCCTAACCGAGCACTAGCTCGCTCTTCGGAGAGTTGTAGCGAAAACGGACCAGTGCTTCTGGTGGGAATGGAGCCCACGACCCCCGCTCAGATAAGACAGCACGCTACCAACTAGCCTACTTAAAAAAAATAAAAATGGCGAGTATTTTAAAATTTTAAAAACTGAATAAATGATACGTTATGGGATCCATGGAGTATGCGTGTACAAAAAATTAATCAAATTTGAAGACCCTCGGTCAATTCGATTTGTGAGGTATCCATAGATCACATGATATTGTCTTTGTGTATCAACTTTTGTTGTTTGTTTGTTTGCAATTTCGTATAATTTTTTACAATTTAACAATTTCTCTGAAGTTATTATAACAAACTTTATCTGCATATTTTCCACTTTCTTTACACAAAGAATATGTTTTCATTTCAATTAGTGTTATTAAATTTGAATAAATTTTCCATATTTTTTCCATTAAAATCAAAATATAATGCTATTTTACCACGCCTTTTCAAACAGTTATAATTGAAAAGAAAATAGTAACAACTTTACAAAAATACAATAATTTCACAAAACTGTGTAGTTGGAAAACAGTAAACAAATGCATAATAAATGTTAAAATAGATTCCCATACAAACAAAATTTACTCAAAAAAAAAAAAAAACAGAAACTGGCTTAAAAAAGAAATATATATACATATATTAATATAAAACTACTATAAAAGAATATAAACAACAACAAGCTTCTTATTCAAAAAAAGTACAAAAGTACAAAAAAAATTTTTTTTTGAAAACATTAGCAAAGTTCATACATACAACAAAAAACTAACAGAAGTCTTTTGTGTATAAACCAAAAAAAAAACTACAAAAAAGTAGAAAAGCAAACTCAACTGAACTTGTTCTTTGTAAAATATAAATAAATGTAATAGTTATGTATGTATGTAGTAGATTTTCATCGTTGCAAACGTATACAATAAATGTAGTTGTGTGTGTGTGCACATTTCATAGCCCATATACTACGTACAATGTTGGGGATTCCCTTACGTAATACTTTATAGCATGCATTAAGCAAATAACAACAAATAAATATACATACATACATGCACACAACTAAATATACCAACACATTCACACACACACACGCTCATACAAAGCCCATACAGTTCTATTTGTAAATATACAGCTGCGGTCATTAAAATAGTAGTGCTTCAACAATTGTTCTTTGATGTTGTGCCATATATCCATTTTATCTCCGTTTTAGATCATTTAAGTTTTATTTTGTCAAAAATAAACCATTCTCTATTTTGAGAGTGTATTTTAGTAAATACACCCTACGATGATATATGTAACTTCAATTTTAACTTCACTTTGTTAAATGTTATCGGTCATAAAAATAGTGGTCTAATTTTTATAAAAATGTATGAAAAGAGTATGGTATTTTATTTTAAAGGTATTTTATTTTAACATATATAGACTCATTCCATATAAAACCATCAAAAATATCCAATTTTCGAAATTTACCCCCTTCAATTGTAACCTAACTTGGTTGTGGAAGGTAAGTGTTATATAAAAATGTCATCATACAAGTTTTGGGTTATTAGCTCTAACGGTTGTGAAAATTAAAATATGAAAAAAATCGAAAATTTAACAATAGTAGTCGTACTTAATCGTCCATATCTTGTTAACGGTTAGAGCTACGTGATTCATTGATATCTCATTTTAAAGCCACATCGTCTTGCTTTAAATTAAATAAGCAACGAAAATGTTGTTTAAAGGCAAAATCCATTTCTTTTAAAAATCCGCGTTTTAAGCCGCTGTATTGCAAAAAACAATTTTTTTATTTTCAATTTATAACGAGCTTTCAACCTCCGTATATTTACAAAAATAAAGCAAATCAAACATATTAGCTAGGTTGATACTAGTATTTCGATCTGGCTAAAGATCTCATCAGAACCCGAAGTTTTAGAAAAGTTAGAGCCTCCATAATAGGCAGAACTTTAACAAAAAACCTATTAATAATCAATTTTGCTCCATTCTTGTCTTCTTAGTAATCAAGCACGTGGTTAGGTCTTTTCCTAACAAGCATCATGACGTTACTAAACTTTGAAGACTAAAAATGTTCTATTTATATAAAAAAAATTTAGTTTGTACTCTGGCTCAAGTAATATTTTTTACAGTTATATTAGTTTTTTGTTTTTATATACATCGAGATTATTTTTATGTTATTTTCAATTTATAACGAGCTTTCAACCTCCGTATATTTACAAAAATAAAGCAAATCAAACATATTAGCTAGGTTGATACTAGTATTTCGATCTGGCTAAAGATCTCATCAGAACCCGAAGTTTTAGAAAAGTTAGAGCCTCCATAATAGGCAGAACTTTAACAAAAAACCTATTAATAATCAATTTCGCTCCATTCTTGTCTTCTTAGTAATCAAGCACGTGGTTAGGTCTTTTCCTAACAAGCATCATGACGTTACTAAACTTTGAAGACCAAAAATGTTCTATTTATATAAAAAATTTTTAGTTTGTACTCTGGCTCAAGTAATATTTTTTACAGTTATATTAGTTTTTTGTTTTTATATACATCGAGATTATTTTTATGTTATTTTCAATTTACAACGAGCTTTCAACCTCCGTATATTTACAAAAATAAAGCAAATCAAACATATTAGCTAGGTTGATACTAGTACTAGTTAATTTTCAAAAAAATATATGTTAATTATAATTTATTCCACTATGTCGTTGCCAAATTAATATGTGAAGCTCTTACGGTATTCAAAGTTAGGGAGTAATTCTAAGAAAGGATACTAAATATACACACAGAGAATAAATTGATTAGAATACCACTGTAACCAACAAAATTTCATCATTATTCAATAATTTTAATTGTAAGTACTTAAAATTCATCATCAGAATAATTAACCTATATTGTAAACAGAAAATATATAAAATTAACCAAAACACAGTCACATCATTCAAACTATTTGTTTTACTTTTCAATAGTGAAAAATATTATCTTCTACATTACCTTTAATACCAACAACCAACCACTTTTCGGATATTTTATCTCTTGAATTAAATATTTGCAGTTAAAATTGAATATAAATTTCGGCTGCAAAAAAACAATCACTCTATCTAAAATATAAGTTTTCGTTACCAATTTTAAAGTAATATAAAGTTTTTTAATGGTTCTGGTAACTCTAATAAAATATTAAAATTAGCAACCCAATTTCTGTTGTACATACAAATCTATTTTTAGACATTAATATTTAAAGTTGAAAGAAAAAATACTCAAGGTAGAAATTTGAAAATACAAATTCAAATTGAGTTTAGGCTAGAGGTAAAGTAATTGCCTGACAAGCAGGAGTGTAGTGTATCCACTCATTCTACCACTACCTTAACACTATTGTAAAGTACGATCGAGTGCAACGCATCATATTGCACATATTAAACATATGTGTCATGCACAATACACTCAATCGTACAGATATAGACTCAAGTATAATAATTTTAAGTTATTTGAGTAACTTTAGAAAGTGACTCAGAATCTAGGTTAAGATTTATTCACATGTTAGCTTTATAAGCAGGGACAAAATAGAAAATAAAGACAGTTTTTAAACAGACTAAGAACCCGCCTTATAATTTATTACATGGCGATCCAGCTTTCGCCTCTATAACAACAAACGTTACATGAGGTCACCGGTTCGAGCGCATTTTTTTTATTAATAATTTTAAAAGAAAATAAATAGTTTTGGTAACTCTAATAAAATATTGAGATTAGCAACCGAATTTCTATTGTACATATAAATCTATTTTTAGACAAGTATTTAAATTTGAAACTAGAAAATATTCAGGGTTGAAATTTAAAAAAAACATATTTAAATTGGGTTTAGGCTAGACGTAAAGTACTTGCTTGACAAACGGAAGATCACCGGTTCGAGCCCAGTTCGAGGCATATAATTTTTTTTATTAATAAAATTAATTTTGTTAAACGCATGCGAATCTATTTATAGAATATTATAGTCCATAAACATAAAATATTCAATTGTTACAATAAAAAATTCGAAATTTGTAAATAAATGTCGGTTGTTACAATAGTATTAAAATTTAGTAATTGTGATAGTACGTGGAACCACAAAAATTCGGTTGGCAAAAAATTCGGTTGCAACAACAAAACTGTTGTCTGTGTGTAGTAGAAAAAATATTTCCAAAAAAAAAATTTATTGAAAAAAACCTAAATAAAAGTTTTGCAAAAGTATTTGCACATAATTGCCCATATCTTTTTTAACGGTTTAAGCTACAAAAATCAGTGATACCTCATTTTCAGAGTTTAAAATTAATACTGTAGTAGTCGTGATTTGCTATAAATTTCATAATTTAATAGCAACGTGCAAGATATATTCAAACTGTCGGCATATTATACTATGAAATTACTTCTTATGCGTATTTTGTTTTGATTGTGCGCTGTTGCAGCAATAGCTGAATTTTATTTGTATAATTTTATAATGCTGTCGTAGTTCATTTATTTGGTGCTGTGGAATTCATTTTTGATATTATGTGTTGGTATGAAAATATTAAATATTTCTTGCTGCTGTGGTGAGCATATTTAATGAAATTTAATAGTGTAGCATATATGTAGAATATATTCAATTAAATTGACAGTGTGGCAAGAATAAATGGGATTCCCCGAACTTTACTTTAATGCTTTTTACATACGATAATGAATAAAAAACACAATGTGTACATGTATGTCTTGCCACAGCCACAGCAGCACTATATTAAATATTACCATAGAATAACAAAATATATATAAATGAATACAATATTGCAACATATATGACTACCACAGCACATATCAAAATTCAAACAAAATGCTATCTTGCTAGCAATGTGAGAAAATAATGTGTTCAATATATCTTGTGTTCAATATATCTTGCTAGCAGATATTCAACAAACATTTTTGATATGCTAAATTTTAAACTCTGCTCATTTTAAAGGCACTTTATTGGTTTTACTGGTTCACAAAAATAATTCACTACTTCACGGTAAAATGCATTTTTTTCAAAATCCGTGGCTCAAACGGCTGTATTTCAAAATTCCGTTTTTCCAAAATTTTGAAAAAAACACATGTTAATTATAACTTATTCTTCTATGCTGTTACTAAATCCATATGTGGTATTCTGGTATGATTCTGAGTTATCGGCTTTTTAGTTAAATTTTTTCACATTTTTATTCATAACTCAGGATACCGTAAGTGCTCCACATAGGCATCTGGACACGACATAGGGAAGTAATTTATAATTAAACAGTTTTTGGAAATACAGCTTTTTGAAACGAGGTTTTTGAAAACAATGCGTTTTGTCATAGTGAAGAGAATAATCTGTGTACACTAGTAAAACCACAATTTTAGTAGCTTTAAAATGAGGTATCAATGACTCTTGTAGCTTAAGCCGTAAAAAAGGTATGGAATATTATGCACGACTACTTTTTTAAAATTTTCAAATATTTTTAATATTTTGAAACGCGATATTTCAAGATCCTCTGGGATTAGATGTCCTTCATTTGGATGAGGTTATGTTTATATGATGTATATCTTCCATATCAAGTTTGGTTGAAATCTGAAGGGGTGGAGGAAATCGAGTGGTATGTTTTCAGCCTTTTTTACTAGAAATTAGTTATTTGAAGCAAATCCTTGAAAATAGCTGTAATGAGCCTATTTCAAAAACAATCCATTTTTTTTTGAATTTTCTGTAAAACAAATAAATAGAATATAAATTTCGTGATGGTTTATGACTTAGGATTTGCTGACTGTATACTTTATGCTACAACAAAATTTTTAAATTACATTGAGATTGGATGGCGGAGTTGTACATTTAGTAAATTGGTCCCATTAGCAGCTAGTGATTTTTTTTTACAAATTTACTTAAATGTTTCGAGTCTATGTCCTTCTGGAATCTAAAAATTTTTTAACTCTGATCTATTTTGTGATGATAGATCAATTCTGGATGAAACTTTCATATATCTGTTGAAATTATTACCTTCTATGACTATAACGTACCTTCAGCTTGAAGAAACTTACTAACAAAAATTACTAAAAACTATTAAAAACCCCTGCGGAGTTATTAAGTAAACTTTGGCCAATATTGTTGCATTTTGAAAAAAATGAATAACAAATTATCAAAGCAAAAAATAGTGCTTACCCATAAGCGCTTCCGAAAGACATTATTTAATTACGAAGCGCTTGCAAAGAAAATCCAGAAGGCATGATTTTTGTTCGCTATTCTTGAAGCATATAAATGTAGTTAGAATAAATATAAAACGCATTTTACTGTTTTCTTTGCATTTGCTAATTAAAATAAGATTATTTTATTTTTAAATTTTCTAAATATTTGAATTAAGGTTTGTTTTTTATATAAAATTTTTTTTTTTTTTCAATATTTCGCTACTCCTTTGTGTAGCATCTTCAGGAAAATAAATAAATTAATAAACTTTCAAAAAATTTTAAAGTTTGAAAAAATTTTTGAAAGTTTGAAAACATATTTAAAATATTTGACAAATATTTCTAAAACAAAAAATATAAATAATTAACACTTAAAAAATCTATTGATGTAATATTTGTTATAAATTAATGTAGTATGTGCTATTTCTTTTGTAATAAATATTTATAATTCTGAGCTAAATTTTCAATATCTATCTTAAAATTAATTCTATTTGTTAGTGGTGTATTAATTATCTGTAACATTTCTAATAAATAACGACGTTTCTGATCTATCTGTTCTGATCTATGTTCAGCTAATCTAGTTCTCAATTTATTTTTTGTTGTACCTATATATACTTTATCACAATTCTGTACATTATTTCCACTACATGGTTTATTTATTTATTTATTGGTTATCTTAACTTATGTCTTAAGCTTAAGATAACAATATATTAAGCAATGGCAACACTGGCCTTCAGCTATTTAGTTTTAGTAATATATAAAAGGAATATACGTAGTGAATTTAAAATATATATGTATAATCTAGTTTTTTTTCAAGTTTGTTATAATTTTTATTAAAAATAAAAATTATGTTTTTTCGACCTTTAATTGTGCAATGAAAATGAAAATTATTCAAGTTCGAGGCCATACTCTATATATCTTCATTAGGATATTGTCCTAACAAATAATCTATAGAGTTTTTTTGTTTTCAAATTTATTATTTGACCCTTTCAGGAATGTGTTGATAGATCTATTTCGGGAATTTTCTAGGTTCCCATCATCAGAACACGTTTTAAAAGCGGTAACAATCCCATGTCAAACATCAAACATACATATGAACTAGTTTACTCACTACATGAGAACTAATATACATATGAGTTTGAAGTTAAAGATTATAACCATTGATCAAAAAATAAATTGAAAACTTGTTTGATGTGCAAGATCCACCTCTGGTGGATATTCAATACACGTTTTTTTGTTTCTCTCTTCTTTTTATATTTTGTTTACATTGTAAGCAAAACAGGGGAAGTAAATTTGGCGGTACTCTGCCTTTTTTACAAGTTTGTTATAATTTTTATTAAAAATAAAAATTATGTTTTTTCGACCTTTAATTGTGCAATGAAAATGAAAATTATTCAAGTTCGAGGCCATACTCTATATTTCTTCATTAGGATATTGTCCTAACAAATAATCTATAGAGTTTTTTTGTTTTCAAATTTATTATTTGACCCTTTCAGGAATGTGTTGATAGATCTATTTCGGGAATTTTCTAGGTTCCCATCATCAGAACACGTTTTGAAAGCGGTAACAATCCCATGTCAAACATCAAACATACATATGAACTAGTTTACTCACTACATGAGAACTAATATACATATGAGTTTGAAGTTAAAGATTATAACCATTGATCAAAAAATATAAATTGAAAACTTGTTTGATGTGCAAGATCCACCTCTGGTGGATATTCAATACACGTTTTTTTGTTTCTCTCTTCTTTTTATATTTTGTTTACATTGTAAGCAAAACAGGGGAAGTAAACTTGGCGGTACTCTGCCTTTTTTACAAGTTTGTTATAATTTTTATTAAAAATAAAAATTATGTTTTTTTTTCATAACTTATCTAATGTATTATATTTGATTTTATTTGATATGAGTTTCTAAATATCTTTGTAAAGGTTGCAGGCCTTTAAATAATTAATTATAGAACGAATATTATTAATAGATGGGTTGGTGAGGTGTTCAATGGGGTTAGCTTTGAGGATTCGGTTGCGAGAGGATTCAAAAGTTATGCAGGAGCATAAAATGTGTTTGACTGATATCTGTTCCGAATTGCAAAATGGACACGTGTTAGAAGTATGTTCGATAATGTGTCTATGAGTAAGACTAGTATGCCCTAATCTTAATCTGATGAATTTAATAAAATCCTGTTTGATTAGGTTATTGTTGTGGTTAAGGTTCAGGTACGTTCTAATGTTTGTCTTTCTGCGATTGATTTCCCTGTACCAATTTGATGTCCTTGGCCATTGATCCATCTCCAGGAGTAGAGAGTCACTAATATGGCTTTGTATATCTTCTATATTCAGGTTATCCGTTTGAAAGAGTGGCGATTTAAGGGAAAGTTTAGCCACAGAATCTGCGAATTCGTTACCAGGGATTTGACAGTGCCCCGGAATCCATAATATTCGGACTTTTGGATAGTTTCCTATTAAAAAATTTCTAATATATGTGCAGTAATAGTTTCCGTTATATAAGTTTCCTATTGATTTAATAGAAGAGAGAGAATCGGTACAGATAATTGTCCTCGACATAGAGTTTTTTAAATATTTAATGGCCTCAAATATGGCGATCAATTCCGCCGAGAAGACGGTTGAGAATGAAGGAATAATTGCGGCTCTTAACACAGAGTTCGAAGTTGTCAGACTGTATGCTACGTTGCTGATACCTTTGGAACCATCAGTGTATATCAATCTGTAGTTACTGTATTTATTCCTGATTTGTTGAAAGTACTTTCTATAAATACTCGGATGAGTAATGGATTTAGGAAACTCGTTAAGAGAGGTAATTAGACAATCGGATTGTAGTAGCCATGACGGGTATGAGGTAATAGATATTGTATTATGGGGTTTAAGTGAAAGATGATTTTCCCTAGCAAAATCGTAGACGCGGCTTAGAATCGATTGGATTTTGTTTAAGTTATATTTTGAATAATTATAATTGAAGGGATATTTCGTATAAAGGTGAGCCAGAACTGTTAAGAGCATTACGTAAGAGATTGAATGTGACCAGGTTCCTCCTTGTCTCAAGTGGTTCGATGCCAGCTTCATACAGCATTTTGAAGATCGGTGATGTTCTAAAAGCCCCGATATTAATTCTAACTGCGGAATTTTTGATCGATTTGATCTTCCGAAGTGATGATTTTGGAGCAAAACCATGTAAATATAGGTATATAGGTATTTTATACACTATATTTGCCATGTCTAATTTCTGTATCCTATCCTTTGTCCTATTATATATTTATTCTATATCAATACATTTTTTAAGTGTTAATTATTTATATTTTTTGTTTTAGAAATATTTGTCAAATATTTTATATATGCTTTCAAACTTTCAAAAATTTTTTCAAACTTTAAAATTTTTTGAAAGTTTATTAATTTATTTATTTTCCTGAAGATGCTACACAAAGGAGTAGCGAAATATTGAAAATAAAAAAACTTTTATATAAAAAACAAACCTTAACTCAAATAATTAGAAAATTTAAAAATAAGAAATAAGGTTAAATAAACGAAAATAATTATTTTATTTTGTTTTATTCGACTTTATAGATAGTTTTTTATAAGAGTATTAGAAGAACTACTATTTTGATGACCGAATAAATATGTTACTATTTTGAAAATATTTGCAATTTAAAGAAAAATAGTGAGTCGATTAAAAGATTAATTATCTGGTTAAATAATCATTTGTTTTGATACTAAAATAATTCGGGTAGATTTTCTATATTCATTATGGGCACTACTGTTTTTGTGACCGCAACTGTACCACCCATACACAAGTAACAAACCAGTGCCTACGATCAAACCCGGGTAGCACGCGTATACTTTAAAACTCTATACTCAAGTAGTTCGCGAGTTCAAACTTTGAAATACCTTCGAAAGATCACTTTTTGATTACTAATGTAAAAAGGTAAGTTTGTACTAATTTCCAAAAAGTATTCCTTAAAAATCTCACCTTAATTGGATGAACATTGTGTCCTGGGGCCACTACTACTCGAAAAAATCTCAATCAGCTCACAAAAAATTTTATAAATTGACTATATTCTTACACTCAGGGAAAAAGTTTCATCATTTTGAGAAAATTCTACATAAATCATCTGTAATCAATTATTCATCATATTTATGAAGTTTTTTTAACAAATCAATTTTGTTTTTGTATATTTTAAGTGTAAAATTCTAAAATCAACATTTTTTTACTTTTAGACACTAAATACTATTTAATAGCGATGTGACTGTCAATTTAAGCAGAGTTGGCATTGGGACCACGACGACGACCAAAACCGGGTACAATGTTAACGAAACGACGGTTGTCTTCTTCTTTTTCTTCTCTTGTTTTTTTACTTTGTGGGTTTGACCCTTAACTTTACCGGCACGAGCTAAAGAACCATGCACTTTACCACCCAACATTGGAATGGTGATGTCAAATTCGTAAGAGGACAAAGCAGAAATGAGAGTTTCATTAGTCAAAGCATTGCCTTCACAGTTCAAAATGATTTCCTCAGTATTGTAACCATGTAGTTGGGCAATATGAGCCTTAACGGCAGCAATGTTGGCATCTTGTTGAACCTCAAGGGTTTCAATGCATTCCAAACCACGTACAAACAATTGCATTTTGGTGCGCTCTTGTCACTTACGAAAAAAAGATGATGAAGAGTTTCATAAAAATGTATGTCAAATGTTTCATAAATCTTCATCATTTCATAAATAAGTTTCATAAACCCTATTAGCATATTTTTTGTTGTTTTCCTATCAATTGAATTTCCGTTTGAAATTTAGAAAAGTTATGAATTTTTATATGAAATTAAGAAAATTTTATTTAAATCTTCTGTTTAAAATTCAGAAACTGTCATACTCGTAACATCATTGGCCAGATTTTTAATGTTCGGCCGAAGCTGTAGCCGAAGCCGAACTTTTAAAATTACTTTTTAATTTGAACAAAAAGTGGAATTCGGTTAATTTTGACAACGAAATTTGTTTAAAGTAAAACCAAACATATTTAAACATGACTAAATCTCAAAAAAAGTTAATTTAAAATTTTCTTTGAAAAATATGAAATAATGAGTTGAATTATTTTAATGTTGTCTTTTGAAAAAAATGACAATGCTTAAACTTTGTTATTTTTAATAAAAGTATAACGAATAAAAATTCGACCATTACACAATGTTCATCCGATTGAGGTGAAATTTTCGAGGAATATTCTTTAGAAATTTTCCCTTTCCAAAAGTATATTTATCTTTAATATTTACCTTTTTCCATGAGTTCAAACTAACAAAATGTTCACTTTCACTAATCGAGCTTTTGGATGGGGTCCAACTACACACAGAAAAACATTTTGCTATTTGCATGCGGATACTGCGACACAAATTCGGTTATTACGAATTTCAGTTGGTTGGTAAAACTGAACATTAGTTTTCACAACAAAATTCGATTAATTCAACTGAATTTTAGTTGCAACACTCAAAATATTCAGAAATCTAATGTTCATATCGTTGTACTAACTGAATTTATAAGTTGTTACCATTAATATACACTTTTCAATTCGGTTGGCACTTTATTTCTCTGTGTGTACTAGTTACCTACTCGAGTAGCACGAGCTACTCGAAAACGGCCGGCCCTAATATCAACCAATTTAAAAAGAATTCTCATGTAAAGCATTTGTGTAAAACGTTTTGAGTTCGGTTATTGTGTACTGATGATGATGATGATGTTGTTGGTGACGATGTTGCTGGTGAACAACATACAAAGTATGTAAGTAGTACGTGAAAAGGATAGAGATGCAAAGAGAATATTGTTACCAAATAATAGCCCATAGCAATGGAAAATCCACAGACATACTTCTACATTCACTTGTGTTTGAAACAACCAAGCAAATCATTCAACTTTATACCCTCTACAACAATATTGCTATGAAAAACCACCAACAGCAATACAACCATCAACTTATACACCAAAAAGTGGAAGTACATGCAACACAAAAAAACACACACACTCACAAACAACAGGAACATCCAGTATTGCCACTTCTTTGGTAATTACACAAATTGCGTGTAATTTTGACTTGATCATTGCATCATTTCCTTATCCTTTTCATACTCCTAACTTCGAATCGTTTCGAATCCAGCCAAGATGTTTTCGTGATGATAATGTTAATGCCGCGGTGAAAATGGTGGATAACGTCATCGTGCTTGGAATGAAGTTATTCATACCATTAAAACGCATTTCGGCTAAGCCAAGACATAAGTGTTAGTTTAACCAGACTTGCAGTCAGATCCAGAGAGGAAACAGTTAAAAATTGGCGTCACTCTTATAAAGGATGACAATACATTCACTGATCCGGTTGATAACGCTATACTGTTTGCTGAATTATTTTCAGGAAATACTTTCTTGCGATCCTGTATTATGCCCAATATATTTTTTAAAGCTCGTGCCGTTAAAAGGATTCTTGAGGATCTCAATGGAAATAAGTCACCGAAGGCGGATGGCTTTCCACCAGTGCTACTGATACAGTGCTTTTCGACGCTAGCTCGTCCATGGACTAACCTTTTCAACTCTTCCTTTCTTTCTTTCATGCTGGAATGTTGCCAATGTCAGCCAATCCATAAAAAGGGTACGACTGATAAACCTGAAAATTACCGATCAATTTCAATTTGCTCTGCGCTTTCGATGGTGATGGCGACCATGGTAAACTAACATCTTGTTAATTATCTGGAGACTTACTCACAAACTAGTGATCAACAGTATGGTCTTAGTGGAACCCATACGAGGGTAGACCTGTTTGAGTTCCTTCCGGAACGTTGGAGTCGATCCAATCACTAGTTTGGTGAAAGCAAAGTGGATTCTCTGGATATTTCCAAGACGTTTGATCGTGTGAGGCACGGATCACTAATATTCTAGTTAGTTGCTTTTGATGGCGGTAATGATTTCTCTCGATTTATCTCGAGCTTTCTCAGAGTTCGTACTATACGTGTTGTTATAGATATGCGTTCATCCTACGAGTTTCAGTTAGATTCAGGGGTACCACAGGGTTCTGTTGTTTCTCCATCCTTTTATTTTCATCTTTCTTAATGACCTTCTAGGTCAAATTTTCAATGCTATATACTCCTTTGTAGATGAGCAACATTTGTCATTCATTTTCATTCCAATTTCATTCCAAGATCCAATATTGTATGTTGACCCATACGGCCGTGGAGTCAACAAAATATTCTGTATGTATGGATGGTATCGATATTAAGGACTCGTATACTCGTCATGTTCTGGGCATGACGATTCCACGTGACGTGTGTAGGACAAGCCACATCATTCAAGTGCCGAAAGAAGCATTCAATTGTTTTGTTAAGAAATATTTGACTCCATCCAAGCTCCTCAATGTACACTGCGTTGCAAAAATATAATTTCACATTAATTTCGTAAGTTAAAAGTTTAACCAGCATAAATGTAAAACCAATAGAAAATAATAATATTTAATAAAAAATCAATCCATTTATTTTACTATTTAAAAAGGAATAACCTAATCAATTAGTCTTTCATAACTATAAATACACTTAACTGAATATATCAAAATTTACAAAAGTTTTAGAAAGATATGTTAAAGCAGCAGTTTAAATAAATCGTGAGGTCTCCTTTTTTTTTTGAATCAACTCGAAAATTCGATCAGACATACTGTCTACCAAATTTATTCGAAGTTCTTCCTTTATAGATCTCCACGCATCAATAACTACTTCTTTTAGATGAAAAACGCTTTCATATTGACGGTTTTCTGCTTAAACACGACGGGTTATTACTCCCCAAATATTTTAAATGGGGTTTTGATCCAGACAGCATGGGGGCCATTCCAATACTCTTATATTTTTTTGATGATAGGCATTCCATCGTCTGACGACTTACATGTACTGAGGCATTGTCTTGTTGGAAAATGAAATCTTCGTTGCTATTATTATATTACCATGGGAAGGGTTCTATTGCGCTAAGTGAACTTGTCCCTAGGGTCCGGGTTTCTATTCATACTACCCGCTTACCAAGTACATATATTCCATACGTTTGTTGTCTATAATCCAGAAAATCGCACAACGCATTACCGAGAAAATTAAATCGTTCTGAATCGTCTTCCAGCGGAGGTCTTCCTTGTAACATACAATGTAGAAAAGTTGAAGTCAAATGTCTACAGGCAGTACTCCCTCTTTCCTAATCATCATAACCTATTTTCCTGAAATCAACACAATGCAATGCATCCTCTAAGAAGAACTAGGAATTGTTCCATTTAAACTCGAATAGTTTTGATTTTAAAATCAGTTTTACAATTTTTTCCACCACGTACCATTTTTGAGCAAATCACGAATGAAAATTAAAAAAAGAAATTTTGGAAATTTTTGAAAGTCTACGCTGACTTTTGCGATACAAAATTTGGATAAATTTTAGGCAATTCAATATTTTTTGTTAGTTTTTTACTAAAAAAATTTTCTAAAAGTTTTTAAAGCTCTGAGAACTTTTTTGTAAAGAAGCAACTCCAGAGTGCAAAAAACTTTAAATTTTTTCAGCTTTCTCTTTTGAAAATATCATATTTTGATATTCTTCAATTCATATGACATTCTCCAATAGAAAACTCTCAGATTTTTAGAATTTTCCGAAAGAAAAACTCCAGATTCTGTTATGTACATGTGTAATTTGGAAATGTTTGTGTAACTTTGGCAGCCATCATGTGTAATTTTAAATTTGTGTTATGGCAACACTAGCGACATCGTTAAATAGTAATAGCTGGAAAAATCGTCAAAGGCAGCATTATACACAACAAACTCAAACAAAAAACAACAACCGTTAAAGCTTAAACAACCTCCACCGCCTCCAAAAAAACTGTTTCATGCAACAACAGCAACAGTACAAAAACAAAAATGCCATAGAAGTTGCAACTCTTGGCGTCATGAACTGTGTTGTCGTTTTTGTATGTTTTTTTTTTTATTTTATAAAATTCATTTACTCCTCCAATGTCTAACTCCCCCCGCCTTTGGCAGTTTTAAAACACATTCACTCATTCATACTTGTGGCAGGTTTTATATGCCAACATTTCTTTGTCGTACTCGTACCTTTTACTATATTTAGGGAGTGTTTATACAATTTGTCTGTGGTGCTTCCAACACATTATTATAGTACATACTATTTCAAAATGTTAATTTGTAGTTCAAAATTTAACAGAATTTCAGTGAATTCCAACTGAAAAATCCACTAATTTTTAACTGAAAAATCTTTTAATTTATAAATAAAATTAATAAAAATTTCCTGAAAATAACCTAAGTATAATTTTAATTGTACGTATGCGTAATATGATAGTAAAATATAAATCATACGCATCCGAAAAAATAAATATGGATATTTGCTAGAGACGAAACTGCACTTTAATTAATTTTTGTTTATTCATAGTAGAAAACATGTGTAATATAAATTTAGTAAATTTACTACGAGTGTGCAAAAAAAAATATTTACACACATAATGTAAAACTGTAACTTATTTACAAACAAATGTGTATTCATATTGAAATTGAAAAAAAAAAAACGCCAAAATTAAAAAAAGCAATCCAAAATTAAAAAAACACGCCATAATTAAAAAAAATTCCAAAAATTGAAACAAATCGTTAAAATCGCAAAAATGAAAATAATCTCCAAAATTTAAAAAAAAATTACAAAAATTAAAAAAAAAATTGTCAAAATGAAAAAAAAAATCGTTAAAATTTAAAAAAAAAATCTCTAATTAAAAATAAAATCTAAAATTAAAAATAACATTAAAACACCAACATTTCAAAAAAGTCGCCAAAACATAAAAAATCTTCAAAATTGAAAAAATCGTCGAAATTTTCGAAATAGAAATGTTTTAAATTTTATTTGTGTGATTTTTTTATTTAATTTTTCATTTTTAGAGATTTTTTTTCAAATTTTATATTTTTTTTTATATTTTGACAATTTTATTTCCAATTTTGTCGTTTTTTTAAATTTTGGCGATTTTTTAATTTCGGAAATTTTAATTAACTGTTTGTGATTTTAGAGTTTTTTTTTACATTATTATAAATTTTCAGAATTGTGTTTGTTCTAAAATTTTATTATAAAAATTAAAATTTTTCCTTTTAAAATTATTCACTGAAATAAAAATATTTCCAACAGGGCTCCTATATACAAATTTTAAATTGTGGTCCAAAATCGCGATTTTTTTTTTAATTCTCAAACATTTTTTTTTAAGTTTTTAAAGTGTAAGAGTTTTGGAACACACAATCTTTTAAATAATCTTCTTGTTGTCTAAAGTTTTGAGTTTAAGGTTTAAGGCCAAATTCTATGCTCTGAGTAGCGACAAAGCTATAAAAACAGGAAACATATTTTTTTGGCATATGTCTATATTTACACAAAGTTTGTACTTTTTCTGTGGGAAAACACAGAGTTTCTATAGTAAAAATTAATCAGAATAATTCTATAGAAAAGTGTGCTTAGAATTCGATTCTTTTGTCGAAAATGCTCTTCTGAATCTAAGTTTTTTGTTAAGAAAATGTAAAGAAAATGTATGAGACTCTGAGGATGGGTTTTAAATAAGTCTTCAGAAAGTTAAACATTTCTATAGAAAAAAAACATGACTTTTTTTTTATTAAAAATAGTCATTAAAATCTGTTAAATATTTCAAAGACTTTTTCTATAGAAATTTTGAGATTTTAAGAATTTTAATTATAAATGGTTTTTAATGCCGTGTGTTTTTTAACGGAATAGTAATGGGCATAATTAATTAGATGTAAATAAAACCAAATTCACTTCATCCTTTCACTCGACGTTTTATTCCGACTACCTCAAGAGTGGTGGATTTAATGACATTTACATTAATAATTCGTCAATTTACAATATTTAATTACCATTGATAGATAAACTTTTTAATAAAACGTTAAAATGAAATTAAATTTCCGCTCGTTCCCCTGCCATTTCTTATCGTTTTGTTTTGGAACATTGTTCCATTTCATTTATTCATGATACCCATAAAATCCAGGTTCCTTTCATTCCATTTCGTTCGCTGTATTTATTGTTCCAATTCCATCCGGTTTATTTTAATATGAAATCAAGGCTCACGCCATTTCCCTTCGTTTATTTTGTTTAGTGATCCCATATCGTGTGTTACCCGTTCCATTCCATTTCCACTTATCCAGTGCTGCAATTCCACTCGTTCACGTTTATATTCAATGTCATTTTCCATATTTAGTGTTCCAACTCAGCTCATTCCCCCTTTTATTCCATATTGTTCCGTTCTGAAATGATATTTCACTTCATCCATTCCCTGACATAACACAGAAATTCAGGCTCGACCTATTTTATTTCCTTTCCTGTGTTTAAATTCTCCATTTTATTCCATATTGTTCCGTTTTGAAACAATAATTTCACTGCATTCATTCCATGACATCACTTCCGGACCCTGGTTATAACCCTACTGTGCAGCTTTCTTATTTAATTTAAATTTAAATCTGTATATTTTTATCTAACTTTTAATTAATTTTTGAATTTCATTGTAGGTACTGCATTTTAATTGTGTGCTCTTAAACAATTGAATCCAGGACCTATTCCATGATGGGTCTCTGCACAAAGTTTTGTTTTTTTATTGTCAATGTTTTTATTTTTCCCAGTAGTTTTCTTTTGAATTCTTTTAGTATTTGTTTTTCTTCTTTTGCATTTAAACACACATGCAAAAAATATAACATTGCTGTTAGTCAGCCAATATGCGCTTTAGTTCAGACGGTAAAATTCACAATGTATAGTCCATTTGAATGGGCGTATGATATCATTATCTAAATAATAACATTCATGAACTGCACGACCTATATTTTAAATAGCTTATACCGACTCTTTGCATATCACTATATAACACTTTGACAAACAACATAAATTCTAACCCTTTGTTTAAATTGGTATCCCTCTACTTCAACAATGTTGAAAAGGGTACATAGAGTTGGTCTTACCCCTGTTCAAAACTTCTTTTGATTTTTTGTGTATTATTAAATGATTTGTTACAACGCCAGTGTGGCACAAATATTTATGCAAAAAAGACCTTTTTTGCTCAAATAAAATTTAAATTGTTCTTCCCCTGTGCTTGCCGCCATACTTTTCTTTTTATACACTCTAAATCTTGATGATTTTATAACATTTATATTTTTCATAATCTCTCTTTCTGTGTGTGTGTGTGTGAGTCCTTTACAAAGTGGGCTTTCTTTCACGAATGTTTTTTACTATAGTTGTTGTATTTTCTTATACGCAGGAAAATAAATAACAGAATTTATGCGCCATGTCCAGTGTTACCAATTTGCAGATTTTTTAGCCAGATATGGCGTTTTTTTTTTCTAAATTAAAATCTGTCGCAGATATCACAAAATTAGAAAATTTTAAGCCTCCGATTCTTATCATTTCTCTGAGGACTTTTTTACTTGGAAAACGCAATACATTCAAATGTTTGTTTTCATACAAAAAGCCTCTGATTCTAAAAAAGTTTTTCCAAATGATATACCATAGCCAATATAGAAACTTCATGATGTATTTGTATCATAGACAGGAAGTCCAAAATTCTGTCGCCGTTTATTTTTTATTTTTATTTTAGTAATTAATTACAAATGATATAATTACAAATTATATACTATTACCCTAACCAAGCACTAGCTACTATGCTTTTGGCGCGTTGTAGCGAATACAGACCAGTGCCTCTGATGGGAATAGAACCCACGACCCCCCACTGATAAGCCCGCACGCTACCAACTAGCCTACCGGGACGCACTTCTGTCGCCGTTATTACCACTGCTTCCATTAGCCTAATGGGCAGATAAAAGGAATATTGTCTCTATATACAGTTAAATTTGATTTATTTGAAAAAAATTTATTCAGTTCGATAATAAAATCAATTTATGTGTACGTTTTGCTTACTCAATCTACCCTGCCGGAGATCGAACTAGTACCTAACTAGAACTGAACTAGTACAAAAATCACCAGTACTAGTTCCAGACTGTAAACTTTTCTATACCATCTTAATGCTCAAATTAACATTGAGTGTGTTTGGAAAATCACTAGTACCATTGCTTCTAGACGTATACTAGAACATTTAGACCCAATTGGGTGCTTTTGAACCAGTTTGTTACTAGTTCTTTTGTATAGAAAAATTTCCCATAATAGGTCGGTTTACTCCTTTGTTTTACTCACTGAAAAGTACTATTAAATGAAACTAGTTTTTTGTATGGGTTTATTTATTAAAATACATATAAACAAAAAGAAATAACTTAAAAATTTTATAGCACTAGTATTTTTATATAAAAACACTAACCCCGTTTGCACTAGTACTTTTTGTTATAGTAATTGCACTAGTAGCTTTTAGACAATTAACGCATAATCTCCTGAAGGGTATTTTTTTATATTATTATTTGTTTTCTAATTTGTAAATGACAATGTTTTTATTACTATCAAAAATAGAACATTATTTCTGCGTAAAATTTGAAGCAATTAAAAAAAAACGAATTTCAGACACAAAATGCTTAATTATAAACACATTATGGCCATTATTACAATGTATGTGTACTTATGTATACAAAAGTGTGTAATAAATATATTCACGCATTTTGTGTTTGAATTTACTCACTAAGAGTTATATTACACAAAAATTTACCCATTTTATAATAGTCAAATTACTAACATTTTTTAGAGTGTAAGGCCTAAACAACTTGAATTTTTACTTACTTCTCTTCACAAAATTTGATAACTGTAACAAAAATATATGTGTATATTTACGTATAATTTTTAAGAAAACCGCAAACAATTTAAAAGTAGTTTTTGATTTCATATTCCTTTTTTTCCATGGAAAATTTAAGGGGCATGGTTTAGGCTAAGAAAATAATTTAATTTAAAGAAATAATGCAAATTACTAATTCTTAAAAGTTAACTTTTTTTGCGACCTCGAAATTTAAATGGATTTAGTTTTTAGACCATAAGGAACATAAGGCAACAGTGTGGAGATTGCAAAATTAAAATTTAGTCATTTTTAGGACCACTCAAATGCTCATAAAAAAAATTTAATTTGCTGCTGGACTACTTAGCTTTATTTAGTAATGCAAACTAATGTTAACCCAAAAAAAAAAACGACAAATAACCCAATAATTTGTATGTTTTTCAAGTTTTAGCGGTTTTTTTTCCTTAAATTCAGCTTTAATTTCACTTTTCGAGCAAACATTTTTTTTTGCTATTTCTAACGATTTTTTAATCAGATTTAGCTCCTTTTTTTGAAAAAAAAGTTGTCAACAAGGGACATTCCATTAGCATACTTATTTTCTACCACCTTCCTCTTTACACTTTTATTCTACACTCAGGGAAAAAGCTTCATCATATTTATGAACAACTTCATAAATATGATAAAAAAAAAACTTCTTTGATTTTCGTCCACTTCATAAATATGATGAATCTGTTGCATAAGAAGGAAAATTAATGACAGACTTCTTCATATTTATGAAATGTTTAATAAATATGATGAAGTCTATTAACTTTTTATGGAATGATTCATAAATGTATTAAATATTTCATAAATATTTCATGAAGCAGTTTCATACATTTCTATGAAAGTTTTATAAATTTTTATGAAATGTTTCATAAATATTATGAAATGTTTCATAAATATTAGGAAATGTTTCATAAACGTTATAGAATATTTCAAAAATTATATTTAAAACTAAAAACACATCAAATAATATTTAATTTGTCTTTCAGAATTTTAAAAAATTTCTGCTAGTTTTTGAGTTTTAAAAACTCTAAAGGCTGATACATAATTGGATCAAATGACTTAAGTCAAATGTTGGTATAAAATGAAAATTAAATTTTTTTTAAACTTATGTAATTGCACAATTGAGCTTTTTGCCTACAAAAATTCGGTTATTACGAATTTCAGTCGGTTGATACAATTGAACATCAGTTTTCACCACAAAATTAGGATAATTAAACTGAATTTTAGTGGCAACACCCAAATTATTCAGAGAATTTGAATGTAAATATCGTTGTACTAACTGAAGTTATAATTTGTTACACTTTCCAATTCGGTTGGCACTTTATTTCTCTGTATATACATGTTCGTTTTATACCAACCAGACTTAAATTGCTTAAGCCATTTATGTTTTAGCTTTTAATTGCAAATGATATTTTCTAAATTCTAAATAAAAATTTAAACTTTTTTTATGAAACTTTTTTTATGAAATGATTAAGGTCTATTAAACATTTCATCATATATATGAAAACTTCATAAATATGATGATAATGGATGGCAAACGATTTATGAAACAATATAATCAATACGATGAAACTTTTTTCTCTGAGTGTAGTTTTTTACCTTTCTTTCGACACCCACACAAATAAAAGTTGGCTTTGTTTTGTGTTTTTACTTTGTGGCAAATGCAAACAAACACACACACACACACTTCCATAGATGATATTTGAAAATAATTCCTACAGTCGACTGTATTGGTATAGCTTATATTTTTCAAGTCTGCCTGCAACAACAAAAGAGTATTTATGAATGCGTTTGTATGTGTGAGTGAATATAGTGCGAGGGAACGAACGAACGAACGAATGGATGGTTAGATTTATGTTATTTCCTTAATTCTTTTTAATATCGTACTCAAGCATGGGTCTGTGTATTTATGTTTTTATTTATGTATATTTGTTACATTTTGTTTATGTTCTTTCGAGTTTTTATATTTTATTTTGCCATGGCAAGGATTTACAATCGTTTTTGTTGTTGTTGCCTTTAAAGTTCTAATTTGAACTTTCAGAACAAAAACAATACCGAAATAGAAAAAAAAAAAATTACCTCTTATATTTCACTTTACTGCTTCTGCTACTATGTATTTCTACTATGCTATTCAACTACTCAACTGTTTTTCAAAATCCTATGATTACAAAGGTATAAAGTTTAACAAAGTCTAGATTTTTTGTTTTGTTTTTAATATGAACTTATGGATAAGTTGTTACATCTTCTATGGGTGGGGGAAGTATTGCCACTAACTAATAAGATGTTAATGAGGATGCAAGAATATATACGCTTCGGTTATAAGTTTTAAATGAAAGTTTTTCAATTACTAAAGTACTCATTTACAGGAAGAAGAAAATAATTTTATTAAAAACTTGTTGAAAAGTCTGTCCATGCCAGGCAGAACTCAAGGTTTTAAAATAAAAAATAATATTTTTTAACTCCAAATAATGAAATTTGCCAAAATAGACACTTAGATTTTGAAGAAATTAGTCGTTCCTACTTTTAACTTTATTTATCTTACACTGATAGAAATTTGTGCGTAGTATTAATGAATTCCTTCATTAATCCAATGAATTTTTTCAATCAAAGGTGTTTCATTAAATTCATTTTAATGAATGGTTTCATTGACCCAATGAAAATTTCATAAAGTATATGATTTTTTTTTTCATTAATCCTAGCCTAATCGTTATGAAAGTTTCATGTGTTTAATGAATAAAATTCATAGTTTGTATGAAATATTTTCGTTGATATTTAATAATTTGAACTTTTTATGATAATTTTAGCAGACAAATTACAAATTTTGAAAATAAAATTTTTTTATCCATAAAAAAGAAATATTTTAATTATTGTACTTTTTTAAAATTATGTATATTAAGAACTTTAATGATTGAAAAAATCATTTAAATATAATTAACAGGCATTAAAATATTAAAAGTTGAACTAAAAAAACAAAAAACTAATATAACTGTAAAAAATATTACTTGAGCCAGAGTACAAACTAAAAATTTTTTATATAAATAGAACATTTTTGGTCTTCAAAGTTTAGTAACGTCATGATGCTTGTTAGGAAAAGACCTAACCACGTGCTTGATTACTAAGAAGACAAGAATGGAGCAAAATTGATTATTAATAGGTTTTTTGTTAAAGTTCTGCCTATTATGGAGGCTCTAACTTTTCTAAAACTTCGGGTTCTGATGAGATCTTTAGCCAGATCGAAATACTAGTATCAACCTAGCTAATATGTTTGATTTGCTTTATTTTTGTAAATATACGGAGGTTGAAAGCTCGTTATAAATTGAAAATAACATAAAAATAATCTCGATGTATATAAAAACAAAAAACTAATATAACTGTAAAAACCAATTTTAATTTATTTCTGTTTTTATTGTTTTATTTTTACAAAATTGTTCGATCTTTCTTTACATTTTTTATAATTTTTGTTAAAAGATGACATATTTTCTTATATGTCGGTACAAAATATGTAATTTTGCATCGATCTGTCTTGGAATTCTGTAGAACGATTGACGATTATAGTCCACTTTTTGTAGGTAAATTACTACCATATTAGATAAAAATGTTAAATAATGTTAACAATGTTGTTAAAAAACAAAAATTTATTATCGTTTAGTTTGTGTAACATCGTCAAAACGATAACAATTTAGGTCTCGTTTTGAACAAAACCATATCGTTTTTCTTAGAGAATCTGTTCTCTGGAATTTAGTGACCAACTATGCAAATTCGTCAAAAACGGTTAGCTCTAGGCAAACTTAATAACAAAAATTTATTTATATCAAAGT
The DNA here is from genome assembly GCA_021234595.1 of Delia radicum. Lineage (NCBI taxonomy): Eukaryota > Metazoa > Arthropoda > Insecta > Diptera > Anthomyiidae > Delia > Delia radicum. Next base: position 136,316,368 of record CM037855.1, on the reverse strand, counting down.
TTATTTATATTTTTCAGTTTTTATTATTATGAAAAAAATCATAAAAAATTTTAATGAAAAAATACCAATATTAATGAATTTTCATTCAGTTAATGAAATTTTTCATTAAACCACTGAATCGATTTTAATGAAATCGTTTCATTAATACTATGAAGGAAAATTCTATCAGTGTAGCTATCAAATTTAAAAAATGAATAACCCTCACACAGAGAAAAATTTAGCTATTTGACAACTGAAATTCGGTGACTACGACTCAAATTCAATTATTACGAATTCCAGACTTAACATTAGTTTTCACAACAAAGTTCGGTTAATACAACTAAATTTTAGTTGCAACACCCTAAATATTAAGAAATCTAATCTAAATATCGTTGAACTAACTGAATTTATAACTTACTATGACAATACACTTTTCAATTCGGTTGCCACTTTATTTCCCTGTGTGTTGTTTTTGAAATAAGGGGCTTTCCCTAATATGTATCGTGGTGGAATCCTGCGAAACTGGAAAACCAGTTGACGATTTATTAAATGTATTTAGTTTTTAGAAGCTTTTTAATCGTTTTTTGTTAGTAGGAAAAAACTTTACACCGTACGTGCGACAAAAACATTGATATATTGTTTAACATTAGAAAGTATTTCATGCCAATTTATAACTGATATTTAAATAGAACAAAACGTTACTAATTTGCTGTTGCTTATTTTTGCATATTTTGACAAAAAATCCTGTTTTTGCATATTTTGACTTTTGTGCTTTTTTAATTTAAATTTACATTTGGTTTTGCGCTTTTTAAGCATATTTTTCATTTAATACATTATTTTCTTGATTTATGTAAAACTACATTCACATTGAACCCCAAAATACGTATTTTCATTTTCGACTGTCAAATTTCATACAAATTTTAAATCGAATATTTGAAAAAAAACGAAAATACGTATTTTGGGGTTCAATGTGAATGCAGTCTAAATGCGTTTTTTACTATCGAAATATTTCTGGGCCGAAGAAATTTTTATTTGATTTTATGTTTTAAAATTTTTGTAAAAAACTTGTTTGACGTGCATATTTCTAATATTTTTCGTTTCTAACTGCATTCTATAACCGCATATTTTCGTTTTTTAAGTATATATATTTATATGGAATGACGAAAGTATCAATTCTTTTTCTCCGTGTATTTATTACAATATAATAAAATACTTAGCATTTGATGATAACTTTTCACAGTCCGGTCATAATGATGTTTTTTTATTTTAAAAGAATAAAAGAATAACGTTCTACTAAATGTAAAAACATTTGTAATATTCTAAATCGGCATTATCACTGTGCTTTAACTAAGGACCGATTAACAAATCGGGCCCGTTATGGTTTATGACATTATTAGTACTAAATTTTAATCTTCATTGGTATTTAGAAAATTTATAAAAAACTGAGAATAAACTCTGTCAGCAAGAATGTCTTATTTGGCTTACAATCCAATCCGTCCATTTGTCTAGAGTTCGAAAACGCAGTTGGCTTTCACTTCAGTCTACAGGGCGAACATAAAAACTTCGAATGCATACACTCAGGGAACTTCTGCTTTAAAAATATGTAGTTGTTTGGATTGTAGTGTATTTGTTGTAGTGTATTTTTTGATCAAAATGCTCCGATTTTTCACGTTCCTGGAAATGTATTTTTCATAATACTTGTAACGGCAACTGAACACACTACTCTTACCATTTTTTTCAGTTTTTCAACTTTTAAGATAACTTATTTCCTTACTGAAAAAAAAAAATTAAGAGTAGTGTGCTACAAGAGTAGTGTGTGAAAAATACATTTCCAGGAACGTGAAAAATCGGAGCATTTTGATTAAAAAATACACTTTTCTCGTTAATATAGCTCGAACGCCTGATGTCGGAGAGTGAATATAAGGCCAGACTTGGATTCAGAGTACCTTGTACCTTTAGAAAAGTATAATTTAGTTCTAGTGTCAAACATTTTTAGACCTGAATCTTTAGGTGTAAAAAGTACTTACATGTACTCACAAGTGCTCCCCACTGTATATATGTTTGCAGTAAAACATATATCTGTTTGCCGGTAGACGTTTTTCACTGGATCCAAACGTATATATATGCTTACAGGCGAACATATGTATATTTGCAAGCAAACATGTTATATTAGAAACATGGGAAACGGAAATGTTTTCCAAACAAAAGTATATTACCAGCAATTATATTTCCAGTAGGGGGTTTTTTGTAGCGTGCAACGTCCGCTCACCGCATAAAACCCAAAAACTTTCATTATCATCAGAAGGAACTTTTAGTTAGAAAAACACACCATTGAAAATCTTAAAAAAACGTTGATTGAAAAGTATTGCTCATTCTTAGTGTTAGTGATATGTAAAATCACAGGAGCTATGGTTAGCAAAGGTCGAAATGTTCAAACCAGCTTTTATTGGCCATCTTGGAATATAGCTAAAGAGTAAGAAACAGCATTGAGGTTTTTTCAATTGTGGTACAAAAATTGTAAAAATGTTAACAATTTATATTTCTGCTCCATTCAGCTTACAAACCGAAACTGAAATTTCAATTTCATTTTAAATTGTACCGTAGTTAGTACAACATTAATGCCAAATATCAACTTTCTCACTCATCAGATGAATATTGTAGATACCAAAGGGCTGCTTGAATGTTTTCAAAACAGTCTCTTGGGTATACTGATGCCAGCTTTGACGATTTTTAATACTAAAAGTAGCTAAAAAAAAAGGCTATTGTGCTATAATTTTTTTTTTTTTTATTGAAATGATTTTTTTTTTAAGTGTTATACATTTAATTTTATTACACCTAGTCATAGACTAACAAGCAATATTCTTCGATTTTTTATAAATTTAAGCATTATTAGACTCCAAATCTTGTGGCTTGGCTTGGTCCTCTTTAGTCTGCTTGTATAGATTTCATCATTACATAGAACGGAAGCTTATGGGTTTATGTGACATTGCAGTCTCTCAGAATGTTTTGTTGCATAGATTTGTATTACATCAGCGACTTTCAACATTCTAAGATCTCTATGAAGATCGTCAATTCTGAAATAGTAAGGCGCATTGACTATGCTTTTGAGTATTTTGTTTTGTATACGTTGAATAACTTCAATTTGATTTTTACTTGTACATCCCCACATCTGAACTCCGTAAGTCCAAACAGGTTTGCAGTATTTGGTTGTAAATAAGTAGTTTATTTTCTGTTGAAACTATGGAATTCCTTCCAATGAGCCACTTAAGTTTGTTGAATTTTAAGTTGAGTTCTGGTTTTCAAAATGTGAGAGATTTTTTATTATCGGAGCAAAAAAAAATTTGTTGTTGTAAAAAAAAATGTTTTGCAAATGTTTCAGAAGACATTTATGCAGGTCTTTCGTAGATAAGAGATAGTTTTTAAACAGTTTTTTTGGCACGCCTTTCCGCCCACAAACCGAAAATAAAAAAAAGGACTCCGACAAGCACTATTTCATAGTTTTACCAAATGTATGTCAAATTTCAACTTTCTAGGTCATCAGAAGCTATATATATACGCATACGATCAACAAGAAATTATAGAGATATTTTTTAGAAGTAGAATATAAATAGTTATAATGTTGGAAATTTTTTTTTTTTTTATTTTTATTAATTAATAATTATATAATTACAAATTATATACTATTACCCTAACCGAGCACTAGCTACTATGGCCTTCAGCGCATTGTAGCGAAAACAGACGAGTGCCTCTGGTGGGAATCGAACCCACGACCCCCGCACTGATAAGCCAGCACGCTACCAACATGCCTACCGGGGCGCACACATGTTGGAAATTTATTTTTCGACCACAGACCGAAAATAAAAAATCCTGCCTAGTAAGGTTCTTTCTAGATGTTGGTATTATAAGTATGTACCTTTTCAGCTTTCGATATCATCAACGGACTGACTTCAGGAAGCTCTGGAAAGTATGACATACAGACAAACAATGGGAAATTATATGTATAGATTTCAACACACTTAAGAGAATCACCAGACTGCTGCAGTTTCGTTCCATCCAGAGTCCATCCAGAGTCAATGTTCAGCTGATTAAAGTATTTTAAGGGTTTTTACTCTCTTTAGAAATCAATATATACACACACAGAGAAATAAAGTGCCAACCCAATTGAAATAACTTATAAATTCCGTTAATACAACGATATTTGCATTACATTTCTGAATATTTTGTGTGTTGCAACTAAAATTAAGTTGAATTATGAAAACTAATGTAAAGTTGTGCCTACCGTCTAAAATTTGTAATAACCGAAATTGAGTCGTAATAACCGAATTATAGTATTATAAAAAAAATAAAGAAATTGTTTATTAAAAATATTGTTGTTGCGATAGAAAGACACAATATTAGATATTATTCTTAAATTATGTTTTAAAATTCTGACTACCATGTCAACTCTGGTAGCCATTACGAATTATTTTAAAGGCAAAATCGGGTGCCATCGTGGTGCCATGATTAGTGCTCATTTGAGAATAAAATTTTTAATTTTTTTACAAACAAATAAATTCAGTCCCTAACATCCGCATTTTTAAAATTTTTTAATTGCATTAAAATGGTACAGGGTTAAACTCGAAAATTAAAAAAACATCAAAAGAAAATCTTTATTTTTTATTAAAAAAAAAAAAATAAAAATAAAAATCACCAGGCAAACATTAAAAATGTGTCTGCGTCAGGGACTTAATGGTTTAGTCCTCTAAAAAACAAAAAACTATGGAAAGTCGGAACATCGGTTAACGCTACACAGTGACACCCGATTTTCATTATGTTGTTTTGAGAAAAAGGCATTTAAAGAAAATATTGCACAAGTTAAACATTGGGCGAGGAGTTTGTTTAACAAGCTCTAACTTTTTTATTTCTTCGAATTTTTAGCCAAAAAGAGTAAATTGTCTCCATATAACAAAGAGTATTCACCGACCTAGAATCGAACCGGCAACTCTTTACAGGATTTGCTTCGTAACATCAACTCTAAGCAAATTCATGCAATAAGTAGATCCAGAATTAGCGAAAACATTAACAACGGGTTGAAAAATACACTCGTTTTCCAAAACGAGCTATTTTCGGCCGAACCACTTGCAATAACACTGGTGGTTGTGATTAAAGAAAATCAAGTAATCATATTTTAAGGGAGATTCTAATGTGCATTAGGGGAATCGCGTAGGGCATGGAAAAAAACTAAACTAAACTGCGATTTCACTTTCTGTGGAAGATGTGACAAAAAAAAAAAAGCCCAACAATAACTCCTTCCATACCCGATCATAATTTAAAAATCGTTTGAAATGTTGATAAGCCCAAAAAGCCCTAAAAGACAGTTTTTCGACAATTACTTCGGATTTTGTGGGTGTATATAATTTTTAAAACTGGTCTACTCAACCAGACTTAAAACCTAAACTGTGTCACTTTAAAAGTATAAATTCACTGTCACACCGTGTTATCAATTAAAATAATGTCTGCTAACATTTTGTTTTGTACTCATTGTTGAATGTTTATTTTGAATGATTGGTCACTACATCAACATTTTTTTTGTTTAATAATAATTTATTATTATAGTAAGTGCGGGTAATGTGGAGTAGTCGGGTAATGTGGAACACGCCTTTATTTCTGAAACTAAGGACTATTTGAGAAATGTTTGTTGGTAAAACCATTACATATTCATATAAATTAATGTCATGCTTGCATTTGTGAGACTAACCATTTCTGGCGCATTCTTAAATAACCCAGGCAGAAAATACAATCGGCACAGTGCTGAAAAAGCGTCGGCTACAGTTTTTATGCGTTTGCAATTTTAACAGTATTGTCCTGTTACCCGATTGATAACAGCGGCTAACCGTTGGTTACTATCATTGGCACAATGTTGGCAATTAAAAAAATTTGGGGTATTCCTAATATCGAGTGTTTAATCAATGTTGTTAAATTAAAACAACGTTTAAAATACTAGTATGAAAATATATTAAACAAAGATAATGCTATTGAATGGTTGTAATATTGGTAAAAGCAATACTGGGAAATAATTTTGCGAGTGGCACTGGCAAACACTTGATTTTCAATCAAAACAGTGTTTGTTTTACTACACACTTAGAATACGATGTAGGTAAAGACCACTGCATATGTAGTTAAAAACAAATGGCAAATTATGTTTCAGTAAATTCAACTAACATTATCAGTTGTTTTTTAATGTTCAAAAAATAAACCACAATTGTAGTAAAACTGAACCACATATGCAGTAAAAAATAAACAAATATTTATTTGGTTAATTTTTTATCAAATGAATGTAAAATCAGAATACAGTAATTTGATGTGGTTTGTTTTTTTAAATGAACTACAATTGTAGTCAAAACTGAAATTTATTTTGCAAATGACTGCTCTTTCACTTAAAAATAAAGATACTATATAACAACTCAAACATCTACAAATATTTACAGCAGAAGTTCCCTGAGTGCAAAAATAACAGTGTTTTGTCAGTACTATTTTATTTTTATGCGGTTGGCAAATTTCTACCTCGGTATGTATTTTTCTTTTCTGTGTGATTTATGCCGTTCCGTGAAATAGTGTTAAGCTTTACAAGAACGTAAATTTTTCTTCTTAACTATTTTTAGCTATAAGACTATCTTCTCCTGTAAAGTGGGATATACGCGTTTTGTACATTTTTTGTACATAGATCAATAAATGTTATTGGTCTTTGAAATTTTGAAATCTAACTTTGAAATCTAGCTTTAAAATTACTTTTTCTTTAAAAATAAAATATATTAATAAATTACTTCACAATTATTTTAGAAAGCACAGCAAGTTCATATTCAATAAAGTAAGCTCTACTTTTTATATCACATATTTTTTCTGCACACTAAGTGCAGAGTGCAGAGAAGGTCTGCATGATATTAAATAGTTTTTGCATAGAAGCACTGAAGTTGCTCGTGAACTTGTCCATTGAAACTTTTCTTTAAACTTATGCAATTTTTCTTAAAGTTTTACGAAAAATATAATTTTATTTATTAAACTTTCCATTCACTCACCACAGAAGTTTCGTTAAAAGAACTAGTTTCATAAAAAGTATAAAACTTTTCATTAATTTTCAGAAATTTTTCTTTCACTTTGTTAATAAAAGTTTCATGCCAAAAACAATCCCAAAAAAGGGTAAAATTCGTTACTGAAACCGCTTCTTTATTTATTTTAGACTTCAATCGTTCAAGAAAACTGTTTAGATTTGATTGCAGGTAATGTGGACTAGTATTCACACTACCCGAGTAGGTACTCCACATTATCCAGATAATCTTTTCCGCGTAGGGTAGAAGGGGGAGCATTTGCCACGTTTTTTAAGTGCTGTGGTTACTCAACCAGCACTTTTTTTGCAAAAATATTTTTTATTTTACACAATTTTACACATCTTAACTTTAATTTACATATTTTAAACATAAATTAAATTTATTCCTTCTATTTCTTTTTTTGAGATTGCCCAAGTAACTAAAATCGGTTAAACTGTCCCACCTATGGGGTGAATTCGCCAAGCTATAAATATAACGGTTTTGGTGGAAAAACAAAATATTTTATTTTTAATAATTATTAAAATAAATATCAATAGCTGCTATTTTCTCCTTCGTTGGTACTACCGCGAATCATTTGGTACAATTGAAAAATTTTCCAATTTTTTTTTTACTGATTTTGACTTGCCAACTTTGTGACAACTAAAATTGTAAAAAGCGTTATTTTCTGCTCAAAAAAGCGCATAAAAGCACCCGACAACATTTTCTTTTAAATTTGGCAAAACAGTTTTAAAAATGTTTATTTTCTTCGAATTTGCTGAAAGAAAACTACGCCTGACCGGTGCAACCCATATAACTATATAACGAATTAATATACGTATACGTCTTTGAAAGTGCTACCAACCTTGCTGACGAAACTACCCCACCTGGTGGGCAGGCGTATGTACCCCATGATTAGAAATTAACATAATTTTATATTTTTTTGCACTTTTTAGAAATAAATTCTAAAAAATTCGTGTAAGCATATCCCAAAAAAAACACAAAATATTGTATACATACTAGCGTCAACATTGGCGACATAAGAGATAATCAATAACTGCATAACTTATGGAAAGGAACATTTTAATAACTCCTTTTTAAATACAGATAACACCAGGGGTGGCATATGTGTCCAGTGGCGAAACCTTCTACCCTATAACATTTATTACAATAAAAATTATGTTTTTTTGTAATGAACACAGTTCGACAACAAATCATGTTATATTTTAACATCGACTTTATAAATGTATCGCTAAAACTTTGGCGGAAAACTACAAAAATAAATTAGGTATTCCACATTGCCCTAACTTACTCTAATATAAATAACTACTACACAGATTAGATAAACAAATTTAAAGATAAAGTGTATCTTTTAGTGTGAAAGTTAAATAATAGAATAAGAAAGAAACCTCTAACAAAAAGCAAATACTTACTCGACTTTTTAAATTTATCGCTAATACTTTGGCGGAGAACTACAAAAATAAAATAGGTATTCCACATTACCCTAACTTACTCTAATATGAATAACTACTACACAGATTAGATAAACAAATTTAAAGATAAAGTGTATCTTTTAGTGTGAAAGTTAAATAATAGAATAAGAAAGAAACCTCTAACAAAAAGCAAATACTTACACAGTTGAAATAGAGAAAAATTTTCCTATAATTACTCATAATGTGTATTTTTTATCAATTAAACTGTCTGGCAAATCTTAATTTTTTCAGAACCCGGTTAAAAAAGTTCATATATGATCATATATATTTTTTATATGATCATATGTTGTTAACAAATGCACTGCAGAGCTTACACAGAGATAATTTTGCGCAAAATAAATAAACAAATTCCTAAAATTAATGAAAAGCTTCAAAGTTTTTATGAAATTGAGTGTGTGAAACTTTTAAATAATAAAATTTGTTTTATAAAATTTTATAAAATCCTACATTAAGTCAATGAAAAGTTTCAATGAACGAACTCCAGTGCAATTTCATTGATTTTGTGTAAAAATTCATTAATAGTAAGCAGCTAATTCTCTCTGTGTACACTCATGCAAAAAGTTAGTTCAAAAGTCTGTTAAATGGGTTCCAATTGAGTTGAACTAATTTTTTCTTTTGTTATCGTCTAATTCAGTTATTTATTTTAAGTTATTAGTTATCTCATTTTACCTCAAGAACAAATTTCATCCGTTTTAAACTAATTTTTCGACTTCAAATTTAGTAATTCGTTAATCTCAAATTTACAAATTTTTCCAGTTAAGTTAAAGCACTATTGTTTTCAAACCATTATTTCTTTTATCCGTCTCACTTGTATATGGCGTTATTTCTCATATTTTTAATTATATAATCACAAAATATGCTATATCTCGAAAACTAAGCGAAATAGAGCAAAATGTACAAAAGCTATTTACTCTGCATCTATAAATTAGTAATTATTAACCACATATACACCTAGTAACAAATAGAGACCTGCCTCCAGTCAGCTTAAAAATTCTGTAGATTTAGCTAAATTCTTAGTTAATTTAACTATAACTGTCAACTCAAATTTAGTTCTTCTAAGATTTAGGAGACCTAAATTTAGCAGACTGTGATTCTCAACTTCATTGAAAATTCTGCTGGCGCAAATTCGGATACTAATCTCAGTTGTCGAATCTGAATTTTCAACTATTTGTACGGCCTTTGTTATGAGTGTACTCTAAAGGGGAGCGTGAATGTCTTGCAAAGACATTCGCAAGACATTTTTTTTTATAAAGGGTCCGCCAAATAACTTTTTTTTAAATGCTATAAAAAAAAACTACTGAATATTTTCTCAAATTTCTTTTTTTATTTGAAATAATTTCATTCAAATGGCTGCCTCGGCTGGCCATGCAGTAGCCTATACGATCGGTCCAATTTTTAAGCACATTATCGATTGTGTGCAGCTGTATTTCACCAATGGCTTCACGAATATTGTCCTTTAAAGCGTCAATTGTCTCTGGCTTGTTGGCGTAACACTTATCTTTGACGGCACCCCACAAATAATAGTCCAACGGTGTCAAATCGCAGCTACGAGGTGGAAACAGGGCGCAAAACATCTAGTGTAGCTTCGGCTGTGTGGCACGTAGCGCCGTTCTGTTGAAACCAAATGTTGCCAATATCCTCCTCTTCAATTTTTGTGAACAAAAAATCGTTCAACATGGCCCGATAACGATCGCAATTGACTGTAATGGCCACTTCTTGCTCATTACCATGATTTTCAAAGTAATGTCGCAATATTTCCCAGCGTTGTTCAAGCGTATACACAACCATATTCGTTCAGCGGAAGGATAAAACTAATTATCTGTCAAATCAGACATGAGCTAAGTGTTACCAACCACGAAATAAGCACTAGTTGAAAAAACGTTAGATGGCGGACCCTTTACAACGACAATTTTTTTTTGCTCCCATGGTATTAAATCTTAAAATATATTAATTATTAAATTAGAAAGACATGGACAAAATTAAAGTATCCCATGAAAAAAAGAACAATTTTAAGTTAACAAGTCTGGTATTTATGGTATTTTAAGTATAAAAGTTCTCAAAACTGGCATCACAGTAAACAAGAGAATGTATTGCAAAATATTCGTGCTGCCCTTTAAATATAACAGAAAAAGCTTAGAAAAATTAGTTTGAAATTATGTTGCAGAAAAACTGCTGAAAATAACAGATTTGCAAAATATTAGTAAGGTAAGAATAGCAAAAATATTTCTGTTAAATATACAAATATTATAGTTATATTTGAGCTTAATTTTGGTTCATTGAAAATAACAAAACTATCGCCTGAAATCAGCAAAAACACTTTAGCTAAATATTAGTAGACAAAAAAATTGCAGACATATTCAAAGTTTTTAGGATCTTTTATAATGCGAATTAAAATCTTCAATACTGAAATCAGCAGTCAAATATATTTTAGCAACTCAAACTAAATTTAACTTAAACATAACTAAAATTTTGTTGATATAACAGATTGTTTTTGTAGTTTTTTTGTCTATCAATATTTATATTTTTTTGGCTGACTGTGTCAGAATAATTTGCTATTTTAAATAATATAAAATTCAACTCAAATGTAACTAAAATTTTGTGCATTTAATAGGTTTGTTTTTAGTAGCATTTAGCAAAAAAAAAAAAAACTGCTAATGTCTGCCATTTTTTATGCAACGTTACTACTCACAAATTGAAGGAAACATTTGGACTAAAGAAATTAATGAAATTTTTGGGCCAACTACTAAACAGATTTTGTCACAAAGTGTAAGAAATTTTTTTTTAATGTTTTTCATTATATTTAAAAACTACTTTTAATAAAATCTCTAAAAGTTTTTTACATTTAAAAAAAATTCATTAATTTCATGAAATCGTTCATTAATGTTATGAAAAGTTTCACTAGTTTTATGAACTTTTTCATTTATTTTATGAAATTATTTATTAATGGATGCTTGTTATGTGATTATTTCGTTTGGCTTAAGGTCATGTATTTAAAAATAAATAAAAATTAAATGAAATAAAATTTTTGTTTTGATTTTTAAATAATTTTTTTTTATTCCATCCGATAAATCGAATGAGCTTCGCTGTTTATCTTCAATGTTGTAACAAAATACATTTTTAGCAATATTATTTATATAATAAATAATAATTTTAATTTTCAAATAATGACATTAAAATTATGTCTTTTTTTTATTAGTTTTATGAAATCTTATCAATATTTTTATAAAAAATTTCGTTAATAGCGAAAAGTTTTATTGGCTTTTTGGCAAAAAAGCTTTATCAAATTAAAAAATCGATGGCAAAAAAATCATATAATCATACTATTTTATGGATTAATAATTAATTTTATGAAAAATATCATTAATTTTTTGAAAATGTTCATAAAATTAATGAAACTTTTCACTATTTTAATAAAAAATTTCTTTAATTTTATGAAATGTTATAATGCAATAATTTCAAAAAAGCTTAAAAGATTTTATGCAAATTTTTAGTAATATCATGGAAAGTTTAGGATTCCCCTGAGTAATGCAACAAAAGGCACACCCTGAGGACACTTTTGGTATACTATGTATAGGGTAACTATTTAAAAAAGAAAAATCACAATATAAACTTAAAAAATAAAGCCTTTGACGAATATATATAAGAAAATAAGTAAAGAAACTTATAGAATACAAAACATCACAACTACATACATACACACAAATAAACAATAAATTCAACTTTCCTGTGTATTTGTATCTGCAAAATGTAAAATAAAAAATCATTCTACTTTGTATATTTAGATAAACGTGCCATGTGCTGGTTTTTTTTTTTTTTTTTTTTGTTTGTTTGGCTGTTATTCATTCTACATATTTTTTTATAATGTTTTGCATTTAGAAAACCCCCACTCACATATTCAAATAACGACATCATCATCATCAGCGACAGCGGCAACAATTTTTTTTATTATAAAAGTAGCAGGCAAAGCAAGCAACAAATCTAATTCAACAATCAATTCCAGTACAGTGACTGAACGAATGACTGGCACTATGACTAAACTGACTGGTTGACTGAATCACTGGCTGACTTAGAATGAATGAAAAACTAACTGACTATTGGGTTGTTGTGCTGTTCTTGTTGGGATATACATTATGTTTGCAGTTTATATACAAACCGACAATGGATCGTTTGCGACTAATAGACGCCGTACAACAGCTTGAATGCCTTGACATAACTTGACTTAAGTCACTGGCAAAAAAAAAAAAAGTATATATTGAAAATGAAAAAGAATACACGTTGTACTATGATATACTCATATGTATGTACTTACATAGATAGTTCCCAGTGTAGAAACTGTAATGACATGTCATTACTTTTCTCACTATCAGTAATGACACCAGTAATGACACACAAATAACAAAGACTTACTAATAACTATTTAATGTTCCCATTATTTTAATACAAAAAGTAAAGCGTTACCCATAAGTACTTATTTTTATCATTATTTTAAATATAAATTTATGATATCAAAATATTTTGGAAATCTATTTTAACACTCATTATTTTTTAAACTCCAGTAATTACACTGAGAGTATTATCTGCATGATATTAATATGAATTGTCACTGGAATTCGTTTATTAAAACTTTTCATTAAATTAATGCAGTTTTTCCTTAAATTTAATGAAAAATTTCGTATTATTTATGAAAAATTTCATACGACTAATGAGAAAGTTTCATTGAAAGTAGTTTCATTGAAAGTAGTTTCATTAAAACTATGAAGGTTTTTCATAAAGTTTAACAAATTTTGCAAACACATTGTGAAGAATCTTCATACGTTTAGTGAAAATTCCATGAAATTCTCTCTATGAAATTCTCTCTATGTACTCTCATTTTTGATTTGTTGTAAGCTGGAAAATAATGGCATTTCGCTAAAGCAAGTTTTTTATGTTTTTATCTATCAAGTATAACATGTCGAGATAGCTCAAATGGTAAAACGCCTGACTGATAACCTGGAGTCCCAAGTTTCAATCCCGTGTTTTTAAATACAAAAAATATTTCCTTATTAAATTTTTCAACATCTATTGTTAGACTCATTATTTTTGTCTATACTGGTAAACATATAGCTAACTACATATGTTTTAATTTGTCGTATGGTGTTTGGTAATGATATGTCGTTATTTCGCTTGACATCTGTGACATTTAAATATAAAAGTAATGAGATTTCTAATGACAATTGTAAGTACTTACCAGTACCAACTATATATTTATGTAACCACTTATATGGTAAGGCTTTTCTGCACTGGTTTAGAACAAAATACAAGACGCGGATACAACATGTACAAAAACAACAACACAATTGGAATAGAATTTAACACGGCAGACTGCAAGTATGAAAGACATATAAACGAACAGACAGAAAGATGAGTATACCACACACTGCGTTGCAAAACTTTAATTACACATTAATTTCACTAAATTTCGGGTTAAGCTTACTTACTTAGTAAGCTTAACCCGCATAAAAGTAAAACCAATGCAAAACTAATAATATTTTACAAAAAGCCGATTCATTTATTTTTTATTTTACTATTTAAAAAATAATAGCAATATCAAGTTTCATAACTATAAATACATTTAACTTAATATATCAAAATTTACAAAAATTTAAGAAAAATGTTTTAAAGCAGCAGTAATCAACTCGTAAAATCGATCAGGCATACTGTCTACCCGATTTATTAGAAGTTCTTCCGTTATATATTTCCGCGCATCAAAAACTGTTGCTTTTAGATGAAAAACGCTTAATATTCTCAATGGGGTTATGACCTGGAGAACAAGCGGGCCATTCCAATACTCATATATTTTTTGATGTAGCCATTCCATCGTCTGACGACTTACACGTCTGATGACTTACACGTCTGACGACTTACACGTCTGACGACTTGCACTGCGGCATTGTCTTGTTGGAAAATTAAATCTTCTTCGTTGCTTTTTTCAATAAATAAAAAATAAAAATAAAAAAATTTCATTAAAACTCGCCCATGAAATTCTCTCTGTGGATATAGAACTACTTACTTTTGATTTTTTGTAAGCTCGAAAATAATGACTAAAATATGAGAAAAACAAGAAAAGCCGAAAACAGGGTGTTTAATTTCAAGTTTTGTGAATCAAATATGTTCATTAAATAAGACTGCAGGAGCTGGCATTACATTTCAATAGAAAGAGGTCAGATTGATTGTGTTTTGAAAACTTCTTATGTAAAAAAAAACTGCATTTAAAGGCGCCAAACTTTAAATTAATTTCGCGGAAAACTGTACAATGCATCGAAAAATAATGTACGTCGTTGAAATCAGTGTACGTGGAATATATAGAATTGGTGATTATAACCTTATTAATTTTTAAAAGTCTGTAAAGTCGGCAACATTTTTGCTGGGAGGATCATCGCAGAAAAATTGTTAACATAAGCAAAATATTTGTTAAATTCAGCAAACTTTTTGCTAAATTTACTAATTTTTTTGCTGAACGTACATCAAATAATATATTTTAATTAGTTTGTTTAATAATAAATCGAAAAGGCATCAGATAATGGTAAGGACTTTAAATTTTATGGAGCAAACAAAGTTTTCATAACCTCAAAAAGCATCTCATATAAAATTTATATTTAGCAAATTTTCAATTAAACTGCATATAAAAGTCGCTTCCCTGCCAAGTAAATATCAAAAAATCAACAAAAAATGCGTGTTTTAAAAAAATAATAGCATTTTATGTTTAAGTTCTAATATATGACAAAAAATTTGTTTGAGTGTACTCGTATTATGATATTTTTGGTGGTGTAATATTTATTTTGGCATAAATATTACACCACCAAAAAATTAGTTATAAAATGCTTTAAATCGTGTAAAAAAAATAGTATTAATATCTTGAATACTCACCTCTTGATAAAAAATTATGTCGTTATTTTTTCTTCAAGGTGGGAGTAAATTGAGAACTTAAAACTCGTTTTATACAAAATCAAAATTTTCGAGTTATGACGTTATTGCAGCAAATGAGCGATATCATAAATACAATGAGATTTATAAATTCTTGCTACCTTAATTAAACTCAAGCAAAAACTACAATTTTAATAATTTTAATTTGTTTTAAACTTATAACCGCCACCATTTTTGCGCTATCAACGATAAGTGATTTACGCAGATGGATTTAGCATGCTCAAATATCGGCTAACACACACACATTCATATCGTAAAAAAGGTTTGAAAATATTTTGCCTCAAAGTATAAACAATTTTTGAAATTGATAGATAAAAACATAAATGACATGCTTGCACAAAATGTCATTACTTTCCGGCTTACATAAAACTCAAAAATAAGTAGTTACAATTTTACTTACTAGATTTAAAAAATAATGAGTCTAATAAAAAGATTTTTAAAAGATTTTGAAATCATTACTTATATTTAAAGTACACTTAGAATACTATGTAGGCAAAGACCACTGCAAATGGAGTTAAAAACAAATGAAATTTCCCTTAAAGAAAGGACGGCTTACATTTCAGTAAATTCAACTAACATTGTCATTTGTTTTTTAATGTTCAAAAAATTAACCACAATTGTAGTAAAAATTAACCACATGTTAATAAAAAATAAACAAACATTTTTTTTTTTTATTTTTTTAAATAACAAAAAACAACTGTAAAAAATGAATGTAAAATCATAAAACAATCATTTGATGTCTTTTGTTTTTTTTAAATGAACTACAAGGTTAGTAAAAAATTTAATTTGTTTTACAAATGACTGACATTTACTCGTACATTTATTGGTCCTGAACCATTCTGTGGAATACCTGCGGGTTATGTTAGGGAAAGGCTCAGGGCATGGAGAGAGTCTGAATTCTCTGGTTACTGGGAAAACTCTCCTGGTCAGCGCCAGGCTAAGAGATTGATCTCTTTTTCCAGTAGGGGGTCGAGGCGACTCTTGTCGCTTGAAAGGGGGGGTTTGAGGACCCTGGCGTCGTACCTAACTGGACAATGTAATCTCAGATACCATCTGCACAGGAAGGGTCAATCGGACACGGATATGTGTAGGTTTTGTGAGATGGTGTCTGAGACCTCGGAGCATGTTCTCTGCGAATGTTCCAGGCTTTGTGATAGGAGACTTAGGTTTCTAGGTGATCGCTTCATTTCGCCTTCCGACATCGCGAACATTTTGCATAATAGGATAATTGGCTTTATAGGTAACTTGAATCTGTAGGTAACTTTAGGCAGCACAAAAGACCTACATTGGTCGCGGTGCACAGTGCCTTCTGATCTAATCTACTCGTACGTAAAAAAACTGTATTACAACCCAAACAACTACATATTTTTAAAGCAGAAGTTCATGGAGTGTAGTGATAAAAATATGTGCTTATGGGAAATGCATTATTTTTTGGGTTTAAATAATGGAAAAATTAACTAGTTATTAGTAAGTCCTTATTATTCATGTTAAAGTAATGCAGAGAGTAAGCTGTTGTCATGATTTCGATTTTCGTATAAGCATGTAAATTTTTTTTAATAATTTAGAACTTCAAAATTTGAAAAATAATGGAAAAATTAACTAGTTATTAGTAAGTCCTTATTATTCATGTTAAAGTAATGCAGAGAGTAAGCTGGTGTCATGATTTCGATTTTCGTGTAAGCATGTAAATTTTTTTTTTAATAATTTAGAACTTTAAAATTTTTTAAATTTGAGAATTATTTTGGAGAGTTGGCGAACTTATTGAATCTTTTTGGTTCATATCCCTGATTTAGTATTTAACTTCGGTGGGGTTAAGTGCTAAGTGAACACTGAAGGCAGGAGCTGCGATACATATAAGGGATAGAAAACTCATATATATTATTTTTCTAAATAGTTGTTGTCGTCACCGCGAATCGAACCCGGGACCATCTGTGTAACAGTCCTACGCGCTAACTATTACACCACAACGCCCACAAAAAGTGAACTGCATCGCTAAATGGTCTAAAAGTGATGTGACTATAACCGCACTGTAATATAGTTAGAGATAGACATGAATTTTTACATTTGTTGTAATATAATATAAAGCTTTCATGCAGATATTCCGTATATCCTTAGAAATTCTTTAAAGGTTACTTTTATACAAATACTAGAGATATAATATTGTTTAAAACTCCATCATCATTATTTATAAGTAAATAAAATTTTATTTTGTATTCCTGGTATTTATTTTTCTAGGTTTTC
Source organism: Delia radicum (assembly GCA_021234595.1). NCBI lineage: Eukaryota > Metazoa > Arthropoda > Insecta > Diptera > Anthomyiidae > Delia > Delia radicum. Next base: position 136,298,631 of record CM037855.1, on the reverse strand, counting down.
CTTAAGGCTTTCAAATATACGATATTTTTCATATTTAAACTTCATACTCATGCAGTTGTTTTGTTAAGCTTTGGTTACATTAAGGAAGTAGTAGTTCAGCTTTTCTAACTATATTTACTTTAGCATTACATCATTGGGAATAGATATTATTTTTCATAGAATTTCATGTTAAAATTTCAAATAAACTCAAAAGATAAAAATATTTTTTCAATAAATTTTCAAATAAATTTTGGGGAAGTCTAGCTATCAAGCTAACTTTCCAGTTAAAAAAAAAAAATATTGCAGCAGTGTCAACCAAGCAGTATGTATTCTCTTATTTTAGATGAATAAAAACTGGCAAAACTCGGTGCAGGGTTTAATATAGGCAAATCCTAGAAAGTTGACAGTATCAATAAACAGTTTCAATAGATTTTTTTTTTATGGAGAATTTTCAAAAAAAATGTGTTTTGTTAATTTAGAACTAGTTCTGAATTGTTAGTGCGATACAACACTCAATTTATCTAAAAATCGTACAAAAACTTTTAACTTTTTTTATTTATTAAAAAAATCGCAGCTGTTGTTCTGTCGATCCAAAAAGTTTTGTCGTGTTACATCTCAAACAATATTCATTATATGTCGTTTTGTTCTAACAAGCAAATTTTAGATTATATCAGATTTATAATATTCAACTTATAATTTCTCCAAAACGTTACCCAGTTATAAAATTAAACTTTCTGGATCGATAGAAACACATTTAAACTTTTTTCATAAATAAAAAAAGTTAATTAAAGTTTCTAAAGTTTTAGATAAATTGAGTTCTCTATTTCACTAAATTATTAATACATTTAAATTTCTAGCATTTGCCAAAATTTAATTAAATACTTAACACTAATTAACAAATTATGAAAAATGTTAAGTTTCATTCACTCGACAATTTTGTTTTTGTTATGTAACAAATGTCAGTTAATGATGTTGTGCGTTATTCTTTTGAATACTGTTTCTAATCGGTACAGTAGTTTTGGACCTATGGGTCTAAATTACTAGAAAAAATCTCTTTTTTTCGACAAAAATGGAAAATCTGAAAAAAAAAATATATAAGATATTTGTCTTGCAATACAAAATATAAAATCTTTGTTCCTTAAACTTAGTACTTCAACAAAAAGTAAGAGTCATTCCGAGGCAAATCTATGATTTATCAAAAGTTATGACCATTTATGTAAAAGTATCCAAATCTAAGATTTTCTCTATATTTATCACATGTATTTGCTGTTTGCACGCTACATGCTGCAAATATTAAGATATTTTAACGATTTTTTTTTTTGTTTATGGGGTAAAGTATTTGTAACCGTCATGTAATGACTGACAATCGTAATTAATTTTATTACAATTAATTACTGAAGATTTTTTTGTTAGATTTTTACAGGAAGAATAAGAAGAAAACATTTTTTTTAACAATTTTAACTGACACAATGGATATGTGAGACTGCCGCTGTTTCGGCCCCTCCAATGACTTGTCAGTAGTTAATTTATGTGTCAATTGAACAAAGTATTTTAAATTGTTAATTTGCTCTATATGAAAAACTTTTTGCTTTGTGTCGTAGTGAGTTTCAGACCCACAGCCATACAACAGGCTATGACTCGTAGCATCATCTATTAGCGTGTTGAGCTACGGTCGACACAGCGATGAGTGTGGCCAAGTGGAGTTTTGTTAATCAAAGCATTCACAATGTATTGTTTTTTTAATCAGAAGAGGCAGAGTTAGTTAAAAACAAGTGCACACGGAATAATAAAGTGCCAACCGAATCGAAAATTGTATTTTGGTGGCTACAACCAAAAAATTCAAGTTTTAGTTGGCAAATGCCAAAATTTTTCTATGTGTGTGATAATATTGCGATTTGATCAAACTTTCGCCACAAAATGGTGGGTAACGATTTTGTAAGTACGATTATATAAGAAAACCACAAAAAAAAAATAAGTTATTTCGAGTAAAATAGCACTTTCTTTAAGTTTTTTGAATTTAACGTCTAGTTTAGACAAGTGCAATCAATTAATACTCAACTGATTTCATTGGTTTGTGAGAGCCGTGGTTTCGATTTGAGCTTAGTTCACAAAAAATTTAATTCAAAATTAAAAAGTGCTTAAATTTCATTAAATTAATGCATTCCCTAAGAACTCATTCACTAGCTTCATTCGAAAGCTTTAATAGATATTTGAATATTCATTCAATTATTTGAATTTGAACAATTTTCTAATTGAATGAAAAAATTTTAGTATCATTCATTTAATACAAAGAAGCTTGACATTAACACACAAATAAAAACGCAATAACAAAGCATAAAAGGAGTTTTTCTTTTGTTGTAGACTAATTACACTGTACAACACAAAAAAAATTACAAGGTCCGACCTATAAATTTTGATAGAAGAGACAAAAAAAAAAGACACGTGTATACGCGTTAGAGGGTTAACATATTCTATAAAAATGTTTGATTTTGGTGTATTCAGGGACTTATAGTAAAATTTCACGGCGAATATTTTTGCAGAACATTTAACCCCTTAAATCCCTGTTTTAAATGTGTTTTTTGCTCTTTTTAAAAGAAGGACAAAAAAGACCTTACCTTGAGGAGTTAGAGGGTTAACATATTCTACAAAAATGATTGATTTCGGTGTATTCAGGGACTTATAGTAAAATTTTAACATTTTAATCCCTTAAATCCCAGTTTTAAATTTGTTTTTTGCTCTTTTTTAAAAGAAGGACAAAAAAGACCCTTACCTTGAGGAGTTACAGTGTTAACATATTCTGCAAAAATGTTCTCCGTAACACATTTTACATAAATTTACTGAACACACCATATACTTTAAGCGTAAGCTTTTTACTGTCTCTTCTATCAAAAATTTATAGGTCGGAAATTGTAATTTTGGAAAAAATTTGATTTTGTTGAACAGTGTTATAAGTAATTTGCTTTTGTATTATGCAAATATTTCAGTTAAATTATGACAAATTTCATTAATGATTTCACTAAATAAATGAAATAAAATCTTTTTTCATTCACACTTTTACTAAATGAATTAAGAAAATTTTGAATCATTTAAGATAGAATTCATTCAAAATAGAATTCATTCATATTATTTAAAGCTACTAAGAATTAAGCTAAGAATTCATTCCTTACGAATGCTTTTTCGAAATGAAATTTGAGTAAAATTTCATTCATTTTACAAAATTGAATTAAAGAATTAAGCCTTTTCAAGCTTTGGTAGAGAAGAATAAGCATATTTCTAAAAATCATAACTACATTGTAAGTTTTCAATTGAATCAGACTGCAGTTTCTGGTAATTAATCTTCATCAGTGATTCTGAGAATACTGTAATATTTGTTATGTTTTTTTTTTTATTATTTGATTGTGTCTATATGAAATTTTTGTGCAATCACTGATAGATAAACGGCTTTCTAATAACGCATGCACTACGCACTACGCACTACACTTTATACAGAGTGTTTAATGCTCTGACCTAAAGACATGTTGTTTTTTGTTTTTGCATACATTATTTCGAAGTACAATACAAACAACATAACATTGTTCTATTTTTAGAAATCAAGTGATATTTATACCAATTTCCACTTTTTCCCTTATATTGTTTGTATTGCCAAACCTATGATGTATTTTTTGTACAGTCATTAATTAAAAAAAAAATATATATACAAAACTTCAATGCATTTGGTGCGTGAACTTTTTTTCAAAATCACGAAAAAGGGAAATTCCAATTCTTACACGATATTTTGAACTGGAGAATGCCGCAAGAAAAAAGTTATAACCCTTATAGGCCCTATGTCTTTACATGGAGCAATTGTAACCAAAACTAAAAAGCGCTGTCCATGGGACAATATAGGTCAATGTACCAAATTTCAAAGAAATATTTTAATATTTGTGACCTGCAGCGTGTGAGAAAGCAAAAAAGAAAATTTTTTAGTGGAGGACCGTTAAATGGGCACAAATTACTAGACCTATTTAAAATATATATTCAAAAGATATGTTGCTCATTAAATGTTATTTGTGGGATTTGACCAAAGTATCTTGGATCCTAAATCGATATATAGCCAAAATAGTCAAATTACTCGAAAATTTTAAAAACTTGTTTGTTATATGCAAGGTCTACCTTTGGTAGATATTCAATACACGTTTTTTTTTACTTTTTATTTTCAAACATGTTTTGTTTAAAAACAAAAACAAAATGTAGTAACAAACAAGTTTTTAATTTATTTTTGATCAATGGTGATAATCTTTTACTTCGAACTCATATATTAGTTCTCATTTAGTGGGATAACTAGGTTATATGAATGTTTGATGTTCGCATGGGATTGTCACTTCTTTCAAAACGTGTTCTGATGATGCAAAATTAGTAAATTCCCGAAAAAGATCTATCAACACATTCCTGAAAGTGGTCAATTAATAAATTTGAAAAATTTGTTAGGACAATATCGTAATAAAGAAATATAGAGTATGGTCTCGAACATGAATAATTTTTATTTTCAGTGCACAATTAAAGGTCGAAAAAACATAATTTTTATTTTTAATAAAAATTATATCAAACTTATATATATATATATATGTATTACAAAAACTACTCTATAAAAAAATTTAGGTAATCATAATTTTTATTAAAATTTGTTCAATAAAATTCTGTCTGTGTATGTTACAAACACTTCACTTTTTGTTATGTTTCACTTTTTGCAAATGTAACTACATAACTGTTTCACGAAATGTTATTAATATTTTTTTTGGTTTATTTTACTAGTTATAAATGATTATATAAAATAAAGGCTTCAAAAATATTATAAATAAATTTAAGGTTATTTAACTTGGTTGCCAATAGCAGGTATTTCATATAATTGTATGAAAAGGTCAATTATATTTTTAATAATTTTGTTTCTATTTCTTTTATTTATAACGTTTCTTAAATATTTCACTATACCAATGAATGAATAAATCATTAAATTGAAAAAGAATTGATTAAGATTTTTCTATCAGACTAATCCGTTAACCTTCAGTCCTAACCCAACTAACAGTGTAAAGTATATGTCACAAAAAATAGGTTTGGGGACAGATGGTTAAATAAATTAAAGTTGTTTATTTTATTTTAATCATTAGTAATATCTACACAGGGAAAATTTTGTTAAACGACAAATAATGAAATTTATCATTAAATCAATGAAACTTTTCTTCACAAAATAAACGTAACTGTTTTTAAAAATTAATTAATTAATTACTATAAATGAAAAACTTCATAGTTTTTGTGAAACCAGTTTTTTAATAAAACTTCTTCATTGAGTGTAGCCGTGTAAAAAACATTAGATATGATCATATATTACCATATATAATTATATTCAAAATGTGAGTCTATCCAATTATATCAGAGTTCAGATTGATTGTAAGTAAAATCTTAAATTTGAGTACAAAAATATGGAAATATGAGTGTAATTTTCTTCTCGTGAGAGTGAGTGAGTGTGATTCAAAATTCACTCATGTGCCTAATTCTAATATAAACCCCTGCTTCACGTTTTTTCAGACTTGTGCGACGTCAATTACATTTCACAATCGTTCACTTGTGAAATTTTTCTATATCATTAATAATATCAGATTTACGCTCAAACTTGCTCAATCGCTTTCTTTAAAAAATTTTAAAATTGTTAATACCAAACATGGGGATTAGTAACAGCATCTGGTTATTTAATTACAAGGCAATTACTCAATTACACCCAATTGTACATAAAATGTAATTGTACATAAAAAAGTAATTGATCTTTAATTAAATACGCAAATATTGGTATTATGTCCCATGTCTGGTATTTAATGTCCCTAAAAAAATTATTATATTTACGATAGCTTCGGAAAATTAAATATTTTTTTTTTTTTATTTGTAACGAGCTTTCAACCTCCGTATGTATACAAAATAAAGCAAATCGAACATATTAGCTAGGTTGATACTAGTATTTCGATCTGGCTAAAGATTTCATCAGAACCCGAAGTTTTAGAAAAGCTAGAGCCTCCAGAATAGACAGAACTTTAACAAAATACCTATTAATTATCAATTTTTCTCCATTCTTGTCTTCTTAGTAATCAAACACGTGATTAGGATCTTTTCCTAACAAGCATCATGACGTTTTAATCCGCGAACAGAAACTCGTAATCGTAAATGGTTAATTTTTGTCTTACAAGAGTTGTACTTTTTATAGTCATTTTCCTCCTCTCTACTACATCTTGACATGCCGCGACATCTACTTCATTCTTCATATATTTTTTCAATCTGATTGTCGTCCTCACTGTTAATGCGCTTATCAGCAATTTTTTTTGCAAAATAAATTAGTAAAACATTAGTAAAATATTAGCATGTTTGTTAGTTCAAAACAGTTAAGTGCTGAAAAAGTATAACTAAAATTTTAGCTGAAAACCTTATTTTAGCAAAAAATTTGCTGAAAAATAGTAAACTTAATTTACAAGATGTTTTACTAATTTTTCTACTAACTCAATTTTTTGAGTGTAGTGTAGATTACGAGTATTGTAAACCCTATAAACTTAGATACATAAAACATGATCAAAAACTGAACAAATTGTCATTTAAGCTTTTTTATTATCTCTCTCTGGAATTTGGAGATAATAGTGGGTGGTGTTTCTGCCCCAGTGGCGAGAGCTCCCCCTTCTACCCGACTTGCATTTGATTTGGCGTTAGAAATTTTTTTTTACTCTCCACCGTAAATATTAGGCTTATAACTTTTTTTTGCACGTGATGGACAATAATAAAAAAAAATCGATTTTTCGGGTCATTTTGAAACAAAAACCTCTCGCATAAATTGCGTTTTCTAAATATGCATTTTTTTCACGTTTTTATCATTAAAGTTGCATTAGGGGACTAAAATTACTGCATATTTTAAATTACTTTTCACGTAATGTACTCGCTGTTTTGAAAATTTTAATGGCCATATCGCGAAACAAAGCTTTATATTTTTTTTATTAAAATCCGTAAAACACATCAAATTTCAAACATATGTGTCATTTAAGATCCATTCGATTGTTAGAACCTAATTAGTTTGCAATTTTGGCAAAATATTGAATTTTAATTCAGTTTAACAAAAAAAAAAATAATGTTCCAACTTCAAAAAGGTTTATGCGGGAATTTTTTTGAAAACAGCGAAAACGTAAAATTGTGTTTCTTAATATTTAAGGCTAGGATAGGTAAAATTTGACATTTGCGAAAAAAGTCAGAAGTTATAACCCCAGTGTACACACAGAGAACAATTTAACAATTTTCCAAATGAAGTTCGGTTAATACGTCTCAAATTCGATTATTATGAATTTCAGTGGGTTGGTACAACTGAACGTTAGTGTATACAAGAAAGTACAGTTAATTCAACTGAATTTTAATTGCAACACCCAAAATAATTAGAAATCTAATGTTGTTAAAGTTGTTACCATTAAAATACACTTTCCAATTCGATCGGCACTTTATTTTATATGAAAATAAACATTATAGAGGTAAAAAAAAGAATTTCGAGATGAAAAATTTTTTTTGTTTGTTAAGTGTGGCGAAAAAAAATTTGAGGTGAATTTAAAATATAATTCACACCTAAACGTCTAGTGAAAAAAAATATCACATACTATTTTGTACACCAGACTCATTTGTATGGAACATTTAGAGGTACCTTCACGTTTTCTGAACCGCTGGACCGATTTGGGTCATTTTCAATACCAAACATTTCACGAAGATATCCAATCTTGACAAAAATGAGCAGTCTCTATTGTATTTTCACTCCGTGAAGGGCATTTCCACGGAGAGACAGGCGGACAACGCTAAACTGCTATGTATACCCTCATTACATATGGTGGAGGGTATAAAAATAGACTTAAACATTTTTTTTTGTTCTTATAATAGAATTTACAAAGAAAACCGCAATTAAAAAAACATGCATTTCTTTGCTGGTTTAATGATTTTACATTTTTTTTTTTTTAAAGAGAGGCAACACTCAGGAAATACTTCCTATATTTAGTGTGTTGCTTTCTTTGGAAAGGGATAGTATAGAGATGAAAGGTGGGGAAAGATGAAGGGCTTCAGACATGGCAACACTGTAATTGCGCGAGATGATAAGTCTTAGAACAGTTGTTGCTCGCCACCTGATGGAAAGTTGGCGAACTTATTGAAGCTTTTTGGTTCATAGCCCTGATTCATTATTTTACTTCGGTGGGGTTAATTGCTATGGGAACACCGAAGGTGGACATTGCGATACGTATGAGGGATAGAAAAAACTCATACTTATTATTTTGATATTGCCGTCCCCGGGGATCGAACCCGGGACCTTCTGTGTAAAAGTCCAACGCGCTAACCATTACACCACAACGCCCAACTGTCACTGTGCCCACTATGAATCAACAAATATTGATAATAATATTTTTGCACTTTATTGTATATGTACTGTTAATACCTAACTATGTTCTCAAGCCATGTTTTTTTATAAAAAAAAAAATGGCAAACAAATTTAAATAAATTTCGAAAATTTTTATAAAAGTTTATAAATTGTATACATACTTTAAAAAATTCGAAAATACCAGTTTTATTCCGAGGTGCTGTTTGCAGAGAAACTCAGTTTCCGCAATACACTAACCAATTTCAAATATAATTGTGCATGTCAGATGGACGCAAAAAAACTTTATTTTCAAAAAATTTACTCCAATTCCTTATATGTTTAAGATGTTTATATTCCGTTATGGATGTGCTGACATCAACCTGGTATACCTCAAACTGTAAACCCCGAAAAATAAAAATTCAAAATCGGTGTTGACAACTGAAGTTGTCGCCAATCGAATAATTCAGTTGTGGTAACCGAATATTTTAGTTGTGAGAACAGTAAATTTGTCCAAGCATGAGTAATTTGACTGCGACAATCAAATTTCGGTTGCCTTAACGTAAATTCTTTTGTAACAACGGAAACATTCGGTTACCACAACCGAAACATTCGATTGGTAACAATGTCAACGCCAAATCTGTGCTGACATCAACCTGGTATACCTCAAACTGTACACCCAGAAAAATAAAAATTAAAATTCGGTGTTGACAACCGAATTTGTCGCCAATCGAATAATTCAGTTGTGGTAACCGAATATTTTAGTTGTGAGAACAGTAAATTTGTCCATGCATTAGTACTTTGACTGCGACAACCAAATTTCGGTTGCCTTAACGAAAATTCTGTGGTAACAACGGAAACATTCGGTTACCACAACCGAAACATTCGATTGGCAACAAATTCGTTTGTCAACGCCAAATCTGTTTTCTGGCTGTATAAAATTATAACATTTTTTGAATACTGTTCGCAAAACTCAATTCCTTTAAACGGCGCAAAAACCCCTATGGAAAAAACTGCGAAAGTTTAAAAATCGGATAATTCTGGTTTTACTTGGAAACCACTATGCAATCTCCCAAGTCTACTGACTCCATTTTGTGTTGGTTTGGATATGAAAGTTAAAAACTATGAACAAAAAAATAAAACGAATGAAAAAACTCTTGTAAGTTTCAAATAATTTTTTTTATTTTTCGAATTTTGAATGGCTATTATTTTGGTGAAGACTTTTCCACGTGAAACTTTGCATATTATAGTTTTAAGTATAGTCAACCTAACCTCATCGTTCCTCACAATTCTTAAAACCTTTAGATATAACAGGACGTTTAGACTGAAAAGTTAATCGAGTGAAAATTAGATTAACTACATAAAAATAAAGCGTAAATAAAGCAGTAATCAACTTTTTACTAGATTAACTTTTCAGTCTAAACGCAGCATAAGAGGCGTATAAAGTCAGTTTCAACAGGTGTCAACGATTTTTGAAGTAGCTCATATATTTTAAAAATTTAAGAATTCTCAATGACTTTTAACTAACCAGAGACTTGTTTGAAAACGCGTGAATTTCATAGCTATCATACTTCATTAATGCATTTGCGGTTTTTCGCCAGGTAAAAACATAGACTGGTAAAAAAAAATGTAGAGGGCCTTTTTTAAAAAAAAACATGATTTAAATATGTTTTCACCCATTGACCTTTTATTTTACTTGAGTTAAGTTCAGTGTGTTTTACTTTATTTTAACACAATCTAAAACATTTCAAAAACAAAATTTCTTAATTTATGTAAAAGTTTTTTGTTTCAACAATTCCTGCTAAAAATAACTTTTTTGTTTTCCTAGTGAATCATCTAAAAAGTTAGATACTAATAATTTTATTACCTCCTTTAAAAGTAAAGCAAAAAAAAAAAATAATAATAAAACAAAATAAAATACAGTATTTTTTTAGAATATCGTTTAATCTGTTTTTCTAAGAAAATTTATGTGAATCCTGACAGTATAAAAATAACACCAATAACAATACTGAACTTTTGCCATACTTATTTAAATATTAACCTACAGTTATGCGCTCTGGTTTTATAATAAATTTCTAACCAAAAAAATAATAATTCATTGGTTATATGACTGACTGAAACGATGAAATGAACTTTAGTTATTCAAATAGGAGCACTGAGAGAAATGTTAACATTCACTCAGAAAATTAGTTATATAGGTAGAATCAACTGCAAATGGCAGTAAAATTATTAGCATTTGCAGCTAAATCAACTGTAATGTGTAGTTATTTTAATGTAGTAAAAACAAATGCAAATGCAGTTAAAACAACATTAGAGTGAGGTAAGTTTCTAGATCTATCAACACATTCCTGAAAGGGTCAAATAATAAATTTGAAAACAAAAACTCTATAGATTATTTGTTAGGACAATATCCTAATGAAGAAATATAGAGTATATGGCCTCGAACTTGAATAATTTTCATTTTCATTGCACAATTAAAGGTCGAAAAAACATAATTTTTATTTTTAATAAAAATTATAACAAACTTGTGAAAAGTCCGTAGTTAAGTTCACTGTTCGGCCTCCAAAAGTTCAGCCAAATCGAAAATAGTTCGGCGGCCGAACTTTTAACTTTACAGCTAAACTTCGGCTTTTTCCTTAAATTTTATACATAGAATCGATTTAAATCGGCTCAACAAACACTACAACACTACAATTATTACATTATTCAAAAAAACAGGGTCACTGACGAAGGTTCAATACCAGAAACTGCGCAGTCTGATTCAGAAAAATTGAAAATTTACAATGTAGTTATGATTTTTAGAAAATACACTCATTCTTCTCTACCACGCCTTTCACAATTAAAATTAAATAAAATTGCATATTAATTAATTGCAATTCTCTGAAAAAGACGTTTAAATTCAAACTCAAACAACAATAACAGCATTTGAAAAAAATTATTAATAAAAAAATCCAATTTTTGTAAATATTCTTAACTTGATTTTATTTTCATGGACTGCACTGTTGGAAAACATTTTTTACGCAAAATGTCGATTTATTTATTTACTTTTCATGATATTTTTTAAAATCATTCTTGCCACTTGTCTGTCTGCATGATGTAATATTGCTTCTTTAATTTATTTTCATCAGATTGAATTAAGATGCAATTATTAAAAAACTGAAAGAAAAGAAAGAAAAGAAATACAATATTTAATAATATCAAAGTAAATTCGTAAATTCATTTTCTATTACAAAACTAACCTTTATATTTTATTTATGTAATAAAAATTACAGCAGAGAATATTTTACTTACTACGAGTCTTCTTGCGTTTTCTTTTCTTGATTAACAATAAGAAACAAACATTCTTCTCACACTCCTTTACTGGAAAATCGTTGCACGGACGTTTTGATTTTTCTCAAAAAATTGTGAGTGTATATCGAAAGATACACACACACACACACTATGTTAAAAAGCTGAAGCAACTGCTTAAACTAACTGCTACCGAAATGCAGTAATTTTGGTAGGTTATTTAAAACAACAACCCTCGACAACATTTAACAATATTGCTTTAACAACATAGCTTTAATAAAAATATATCTTGCGACACATGATTTCTAATTACATTTCTAATGTTGGCATGCTGAATTATAATATTTTAAAATTTTTGAAAAAAAAAAATTAATTAAATTAATTAATGTGATCAAGATTATTCAAGTTCAAGATCATTTGTTTTTTGTTAAACAAAATTTGGGTAAAAATATTCTACCCCTTCTACATTGGTTCTCTAATGATTTTCGGTGACGCGAAATGAAACATGTAAGGACCTGTCAGTAGATAAAGTCTGCTTTAAGTTAGCAGACAGAAAACTTTTTTGAGTAATAAATAAACATTGCACGGTTTTTTGTTTAACAAAAAACAAATGATCTTGAACTTGAATAATCTTGCTCATCATAATTTATGATAAAAGATCGAAAAATAAACATTTGGTTTTAAGTTTTTTTTAATTTAAAAGTAAAACATTTAAAAAAAAAAAAAATAAAAAAATTAATTTTTAAAAAAAAATACCAACTTTAAGCTGGGATAAAACGCAAACGACAACGAATTTTACAAAAATAAACAAACTGTTTTCTCATACTAATTAGGAGATTACATACACCAAGTTTCATGCAAATCAAAGGGTTCGATCTGATGACTATCAACGTTCCTTTTGGAACAACCCATTTTTGAATCAAGATTAGTCCATAAAATCACACATAATTTGAGTTTTTAAAATATCAGTCTATGATTCATATTTTTCAAAATTTCAGCATTGGTTACTAATATTAACTGAAGAGAGCAATCTAAGGCGCTATATATCACAATTTTACGCAAATATTATACAAATCAGATTTAAAAAATATATACTTACCATTCGTTTTTTGAAATAAGACGATACAATTTCCATTTTTTGACCTCATGTCTACCGATTTTCTTTATATTAAAATTATATTGAAAAAAATCGTATCCGTATCATATCATATCAAATTTTAAAAAAAGTTTTCATGGTTTGAATTTTTAAGAAAATTTAAAAAATCCTAAACATATGTAACTTTAAAGAGCCATATATTCGTTAGTTATTAACGGATTTCTCTAACTCAGTAAGCATTTGATTCAAACCGTTGTCCTTTTTTACATTTATGCAACAAAAAATAAATTTAACAAAAAGAAATTTTTGATGAAAATTCAATTTTAAGATGCATTTTCGAAATTGTTCTTCCCCTTTAAAATGTTTAAACATGCATCCATCGGAAACCTAAAAACAGAATTTCGATTTCACTTTGACGCAAATGATATCTAATTTTCTCGGTTTTTTTTTAAAGCCTCACTTATTATTTCCATAAAAAAAAATAATTTTTTGTATAATTTGTGTTTTTATATTTTCAACAGGTTTTTAAACAGTTTAAAATTCAGAACACACTATTAACAATGCACACACTTGTTTTAGATACATTTCTTGGATAGATAAAACCGAAGATATCACATTTTTTTTTTTTTTTTTGATAACGAATGTATTGTGTATTTTAAAACTAGTTTAAAACCTGTTGAAAATATTAAAATTAAAAATGATACAATAATTTAATTTTTTGTATGAAAATGATACAAACAGAGAAACATTTTGTCAATTTCCAACTGAAATTAAGTTAGTACAACGAAAATCAGTTCCTACAGCAAAATATTGGTTTCTAGAATAACAATTAGTAAATACAACTAAATTTTAGTTGCAACACCCAACATGTTGAGAAGTCACATTTGATTACAATTTATTGATTGTAGCACACAAAATACAATTTTTAATTTGGTTGGCACTTTATTTTTCTGTGCGTAGATAAGATTTTTTTCAAAAAATTGACCAACTTTGATGGCGTTTGTACCTCGGAAAACACGAAATTTAATTTTATATAAAAATGTTAAATTTTCGATTGATGCATATTTAAAAAATTTTAAAGGGGAAGAGCTATTTCAAAAATGTATCTAAAAAGTGAATTTGCATCAAAAATGCATATTTTTACTATGTACTTCTTTAATCAGAGAAATCGAATAGCAAAATAAAATAAAACCAAAAATTAAAAAAAAAAACGCAGTTTTTGGAAAATTTTAAAAACTGAATAAAACCTGTTATAGGCTCCATTGAATATGTGTGTACAAACAAAAATAACAAATTTGAATACCCACTCATGAAGAGAAGACAAATATGCATAATTAGGTTTTTTTGCATTTTTGGCCATATTTATTCATATTTGTTTTTTTTTGCCATTTTTCGATTTTTGTTTTTTAAGGGGTGACATGACATTGGCCGTTTTTTGAAATCGAATTTTTTTTTATAATTTTGTATTTTAGTAAATATTCTTAAGATTCTAAGATTTCATGAAAAAATTCCTACGGGTTCAAAAGTTACAGCCGGATTAGTGAGAGCGCATTTTTAATTTTCGCGCTACCAACGTACGGCAGCTGGTATATACTTGTTTTACTTTTTGCAAAGGAAATGATGCAAATCGTTTGAAATGCGCCAGAGTGAAGGCATATGAAGCTTCAAAAGAAGCCCGAATTGCTAAACGATTACAAAAAACTGGAAGAAACAGCACAACACAAGATAACGAAGGCAGGCATGGCAGATTGAAGGTAACCTTTTTTTCTTTGTTCACAAACTTTGAACGTGTTTATCTCGAAACCATGTTTTTCGTACTGGTTGCGGCACTAGCGGGTTCATTTTTTGACGATTTTTTTTTTTGTATTTTTTTAAACTTGATTTGCTTTTGTGTGACACGAGCTTTTTTTTAAATTTTTTTTCGATTTTTTATGAATTTTTAAAGTCAATATTTTTTTTTCGAAAAAAACACACTTTTAAATTTGGAACATCACCAAAAATTAAAAAAAAATTAAAAAAAAGCTCGTGTCATACGATAACCAATTTGGTAAGATTTAAAAAAGACATTTTTTTTCCAGATCGGACAATTTTGCGACTCCCAGCGCTGCAACCACGAGGCCCCGTTTTTTTTCTCTGCCGCCAGTTTGGAGCTCTATAAAACTACGTTGGAGTGAAAAATATATTTTTTTGAATTTTTTTTCTTGTAATTTCTTCAATTCTCTACAATAATGAATTTTTAAAAAAAGATCTGTTTTCTCTGCCGCGAATGAAATGTCCCCCCTTAAGCTGTTTTTTTGTTAAGATTTGTGAGTTTTAAAATTGTTTTTGTCAGACATTCTTTGCTTTAAATGCTTTCTTCCTCAATTATTTTTTACTTTTTAATTCAGAAAGTTTAAATTTTTATCTTTTTTGTAGTTTTGCTATTTTTTTTTTTTTTTTTGCCTTTTTTACAATTTGTTTTTGTCATAAAAACACATATCCACAATTTTTTTCTTTGGCAGGGTTTAAAAAAGAAAGACCAACAATTCGAAAAGGCGATTTATGGAATACTGGGCGCCTCAAAAAACTTTGAACAGTTTCTGTAGAAATCTGTGGAAAAATATTACACACATAGCTAATTTCCGACTACACTGAGAGTATTATCTTCACTTCAGCAATGAATTTCTTCATAGCTTTAATGAAAATTGTCACTGGAACTCGTCTTTTAAAACTTTACATATAATCTATGAAACACCTTTGATTAAAGTCAATGTTTATGAAATGTTTGTAGAATTAATGAAAATCTTCATGAAACTAATGAATCATTCCAACAATGAAGCGCTTATGGAATGAATTAAACAGTTTCATAAAATCTTTTAATATTAAGAAGTTTTTTGAATTAATAAAACTCTTTATGAATGTCTTGAAAAATGCATTGGAACTAAGCCAACAAACCACTTAATATGATTTTTGCAACAATTTTGTAGAAGTCCAAAATTAATACAAGGCTACATTAAAAATAAGTTGAACACTTGAGAATTAAATCTTAACACTAAAGTTCGAAATGTATCAAAATTAATAAAAATTATTAAATTTTATGAAAAACTAAAAAATAAGTCTTTGAAATAATTTCATAGCTCTAAACAAAATGTTCATTAAATTTGTGAAGAGATTATTTATGCAATCGAATGAATTGTTTTTATGAAACTATGAAATTTAATGAAAAAAATTTTATGAAAAATTTCTTAATATTAATAAAATTTCTTGGATATAATGAAATTCTTCATTGAATATACAACAAAAAAATTCTATGAAATTGATTCATTAATATCACGAAGGATAATTATTTCAGTGTAGGAGTCAATCGTTTGGTACTACACTACTAGAAAAAACTAGTAAAATTTGTTGCTAAAACTACAGAAAAAATGGTTCAAAATGACGTTGCATTTAAAACTGCTGAAATTAGCAGATTTTTTTTGCTAATTTTTTGTTAAATATTTGCTAAATATTTGTAAAGAATAGCAAAAATTAATCTGTTAAATCTATGAAATTTATGTTATATTTGACCTAAATTTTCGTTAATTGAACGTTACAAATTAATCTGTTAAAAACAGTACACCCAGAGAAAAGCAATAATATGTTTCATCATTTTCCATCCAATGTAACTATTTCATCAATATTAATGAAATATTTCATAAACATCAATAATTATAATGACCATAATATCATGGTCTATATGAACTTTTTCTACACAAAAATAATGAAATCCATACTAATACAAAATATCCTTCATCTATACAGTGAAGCATTTCATAAATATGATGAAATTGGTTTTGTCTTTTATGAAATGCTTCATAAATACTATGAAACGTTATATTGGACGAAAATCTATGAAACATTTCATAACATTTTTCTTTGAGTGTAGATAAAAAAAAAAATCACAAAAAAAATTTAAAATTTTTAAACTTTTTTTTTTCTGAAAAAAAATTTTAGGGTAAATAGAGCTAAAATTTTTGTAGATATTACAGTTTCTGTTTGCCGTTTTTTGTCTACAAATATTCAGCAAAAGTTTTTGCTGATTTTGGCAGAGTAATTTACTATTTCCAATTAACTTAAATATAACACATATACAACTAAAATTTTTCTAAGTTTAACAGTTTTATTTTTGTTAATCTTATCTTACTAATATTTAGCAAAAAATCTGCTAATTTTAGCAGTTCTTTATGTAACGTAATTTTTAACTAAATTTTAGGAGTTTTAGCAAAAAAATTTACTAATTTTTTTTCTGTTAGTGTAAAATTCAAAAAGCCAATATCGATTATCGTAAATTAAATAAGTATCACATTTCTTCAATAGCTGGTTGGGGTTTCAAGGGCTCAAATTTTAAGAAACTAATTCATTTTTTTTACCGTTTTATTATTTGTAAAAGTGTGTGTATGAAAATATGGCGCCAAGAACACACTCTTGCTTTAAAACTTAACAACAATTTTGGTTACTCATTGCCACTTCTTTTCTTTTAAACAACAATAGCAACAGAACAGCATCATCAACATCAAATAGGTACACACTTTGGCAATAAAATCAGGCAGACAGACATTTGCAAAAAATATATATAAAGTTGTTTAATTTCTTTCTAAACTGAAAGTATTTTTGGTTAAATGTGTTTGTAATAAAAGTACACTTAGAGAAATTTATATAAATGCACAACTGTTTTAATTGAAACATTATTAAAACAAAAAAAAAAAAAAAAAAAAAAACAGGGCTTCTAAAAAGGTTCTTCTGTGTTTAACAATTCATTAATGATTTTATTTAAATTTAGCCGAGTGTATATATATGGATACATTTCATTTAGTATCGTATATAGTATTATATCAAGCATACATGGAACTTATAAATTAAATGAGCTAATGAAATTATGATTTCATTAACATTGCATTCATGACATCAAGAAAGGAAAGTTCTCGCGCAGAGTATAACACTGGGCAACTCGAAAAATAAAACAAGAGTACCGACCACTGACCCTAAATATTTCGACCACGCTGATTTTAATAGCGCACCCAGTTGTTTCACTTATGGTCAAGATTTTTCGCAAAATTGCATGAAAATTTTGCATGTTTCAACGAAGTTTTTTATACATACAATTTTGTAAATCAGATATATTCTCCTTATTTTTTATGGCAAATACTGATGATGATGAGCCTTCAAAAATTTTTGGGTACCCGCTTAAATGATCCCCATTTTAGTGCGTTTCCCGTTTATATGCGCAAAAAGTGCTGGCAAAAGTATAAATTTAAATGCGTCTCGTTTAAATGCGTTCCCCGCTTAAATGAATCCCCTAGGCTGAGTTAAGTCAGAACGAAATTGATCGCTTAACTGGGTTTTTGAAACTATATTTTTTAGCCTAAAAAAACAATCTAAAAAATACATAAATTTTATAAAAAAATTTTGTTAAACATAAAGTTGTGTTAAAAATTTAACTTATTTTTAACTAAAACTCAAAAAACGAAGCAAAAATTTCCTTTAAAGGAAAGAAATAGTTTTTAAAGCGAAAAGTGTAAAAAAAAATGTTCGTTCAAGCTAAATAATTTAATTAAGTGTGTTTTTTTTCATATTTATGTAATATTTTCCTAAATGCGTTACTGCGCATTTATCCGAGTTTTCGGATAAATGATTTTCCTGTTAAATGCTCTGAAAACTGCGTTTTTGATAACGCATTTAAGCGGGGACTACTGTATCAAATATATTTAATAAATCTACAGCATTAACAAGTAAATCTGCGGGTTTTCGCAGATTTTACTATATTTTACTATTTTTGCACAATTTTTCATCCCATTTCGCAAAGGAACGTAAACAAATTTAAAATAAACAAATTTTCATTTATTAGGATTTTTGTTTTTAACACGTTTTTAAACGGCTATATTTTTGTACTGGAGAAAGACCATTAAGTGAATTAAACACCTTAAAATTATTTAACGTCTTGCCTACAATTGTGAATAAGAAATAGTAAACAATAGTTTTCCAGAGTTGCCAAATAATTATTTAAAAAAATATTGCCAAATTTTTGGAAATAATTCGGTCATCTCTTACTTAGTAGGCCGATTGCAATGAAATTTGAAGCAGGCATAAGTGGCGTAAGATAGAGTTTGAGTTAGGACCCCCCGGGATCCTCCAAAGTAGGACACTTTTTAAATCAAAAAATTTGGGTGCTCGCCATTTTCTTGTTTCTCATCCGATTTTTAAAAACAACATATTTGTAATCTGTTAGTAGAGATCAACAAAAAACATGCTTACTTGTGTGGGTGAACTCCTATAGTTCCCGAGATAATCGCATTTTAAAATGTGAAATTCCAAATTTGGTCCGACTCCTCAGCTCTAGTTTTTTGCGAATACCGGAACAAAATCGATGCCAATTTTTTGTTTAAAATATTAGATATTTAACCAAATAAATTCTTGATTAACTAAAAAAAAAATAATGCAATTTCTTGTTCCACTCAAAAACTACATTCGCGCTTAAAGTATGAATTATAGACATGGAAGCAAAAAATTTAAAAGTTCCATTTCGGAAATTGTTTTGTTATTTTTGGGAATTGTGTGATTGTTTACTAAAAATCATCAATTCTGACATCAATTTCATGTTGTTGACTTTTGAGAAAAAATTCACAAAAATTCGATATTTTTTTGTTTTTTATTATTACTTTAAGCGAATGTAGTTTTTAAGTGGAACAAGATATTGCATTAATTTCTTTTTTATTTAATCAAGAAGGTTAAATAACTTATATTTTAAACAAAAAATTGGCTTCGATTTCTCTGCGAAATTCGCAAAAAACTGGACCTGAATTTGGAATTTCACATTTTTAAATGGGAATATCTCGGGAACTATAGGAGATTAAACATACAAGTAAGCATGTTTTTTGTTGATCTCCGCTAGCACATTACAAACATATTAATTTTTTGAAAATCGGATGAGAAACAAAAAAAAAATTTTTCCATTTTGGTGGGTCATATTGTCTTGGAGGTTCAACATCAAAACTTTAACTCCAATATAGAAAAAGTACTATAACTTTGTCAATTTTCAACCGATTTTAGCAAAGGATTTCATTTTACTCAGGAAAATATTAGCTTTAAGAATAATGTTGTTTTAAAAGAAGATTTGAGAAAATCCTCGTAGAAGTTGAAGAAGTTCAAAACAACTGAAAATATTAATTATTATTTATGTAGTAAAATTGCCATAACTTTGTCAATTTTAAACCGATTTTAACAAATGAAGGCTCAATTTACTCAGGAAAACACTGACTTTAAGAATATTGTTTTTTTTTAAAGAAGATTCGAGAAAATTGTAAAAAAAATTAAAATTTTATTTGTTATAAAAAAAATGTCTACCTATTTTTATTAGAAATAAAAAGAAAGTTATATATTTTTAGAAAGACCAGATAATTTTATTTTCAATACCGTTTAAAATTTTAAAATCGGATAAAAAAAATACTCTTCTACAGTTGTCTCAAAAACTTTAGGTTATATTGAAACTTCTCAAACCGGTTTTGTAATACACTCACAAGGGTTGTCTCCGGATATGGGAGAAAGAAAATAAAAATAAGGAATACTTAGTTTTTTATCGGCCCAATCTGATGTTTAGAGGTTAAAAGTTATGGTCAAAAATTGTCAAATTTTTTATTTTTTTTTGGCTTGTTTCGATTTGTTTTAAAGAAATTTTATACAAATAGGGTATCAAGTGAAAGTGCTATCGGAGACGATTTAACTGGTATGCGAAACATGTTCGATAACTTTCTAGTATTTTTGTTATTAAATAAATGAGCTTCAAGTGATATTAAAACTGACATTTTGTTTAACAATTATAGTTGAATTAAGCTAAAATAATATGTGGCAATGCCTATTAAATTTAATTCAGGGGGTGTCTTAGCTTTTCTCAATATTCGAAATTGTTCTGATTTTATGCGACTTTTTTCGAAGAGCAAATGGGATATTTTAAATATTTTCAATAAATAGCAACCCTAGGACACTAAATATTCAATATTGGTATCAAATTTTTTGTTTTCTCGAGTACAATAAAACTGCGTTCAAAAAAATCTGAATTTCATTAGTTTCAGACATGTTTTATACAAAAATATATTAACTTTGGCCCTACCTTTTAACCCTTAAACGTGTGATTGGACCGCTAAAAATAATAAGTGGCCCTTATTTATTTTTTTCTTTGTCACATATCCAAATTTCATTAAGATCGGAGAGAACCCATCGGGAGACTCCACTTGTCAGCTAGACTTACAACCTACACTAGGTCATTGCACGATCGAATTTTCTTTGAAGCACAGTGTAGTGATTTTCAATGGTAATGAAAAATTCCCATTTATGATATCATGTAGCAACAATATATATGTATGAACGTGCCTGTATTTTAGTTTATTTTTCTTCCTTTAGTTAATTTGTTTTTTTGCCTTGTCATATAGGCCATGGTTGTTGAGTTTCATGGCAACCTTAAAAATAACACCATCATCATCCTCCACCATCTATCTCCTCATCTTGATTGTTATTCACTCTGTTCTTTGTAAAGTCCTTATTTTTTGTCTTCAATATAAAATTCTTTATACTAAGCAACAGTGTTCGTTTTTTTTCTCATTTCATTTGTTTCTTTATCATCACAATATTTTATATCATATTTTTTTTATATTCTTTCTCTTAACGACTTCTCACACTTACCAACTTGATGTTGAATTCTACATGTTCGTTCCACTTGTATAACATTTTTGTACGCCTGTTACAATTTTATTGTTGTTGTTGTTTAGGAATGCCTTTGTTTCAGGGAGTTTGTTTTTAATAAGGAAAATATTTATGTTTTATATTGTAGAATTTTTTTTTGTGGTTTGGGCTCCCTTGACTATAAATCCTCATAAAGGTTGTTCGGTTGCTGCTATTGTTTTTATTAAATTTTAGTCCTTTTAATAGTAGATTTTGTTTTTTGTTTTAAACATCCCCCAGTTTATATAGATTTTTGTTGCTGTTGTCATAAATCCTTGGCTTAAATTAATATTAGTAAATTGTATTTCATTTAATTTATTGTTTTAATAAAAAAAAAAGATTACGTATCTATTTTATTTAGAAATAACCTGTTTTGACTATAAAAGTGAAAATGTTAGAACGATAACAATATAATTTCCCAAATAAATTTTCAAAATCATATGCCATGAAAAAATATTACGATAAAAGTGTAATTTTTGCTGTTACTCTGTTTTATAAAATGGCGCCCAACGCACAGGTTTTTAATTTGAACTTCCCTTAACCGTAAGTTACACTAATAGAATTTTTTTTTTTGCCAAAACTACTAAAAATTAGTTAAAAAATGTCGATTCAGGAAAAAGAGCTAAAATTTGCAAAATCTTTGCTAAATGGTAGTAAGATAAGAATAGCAAAAATAAATGTGTTGTATCTACAAAATATTTGTTGTGTTTGAGCTAAATATTAGTTAAAAAGCAAAAATTTTGCAAAACATTAGTCGTAACAAAAAATCACAAAAGAATCAAAATTCAATTAAACTTTTATTTGATTTCAAACTCACTTTCAATTAAAAGTTTAAAAAAAAATGACAAAATTTAAAAATAATCGATTAAATTAAAAAAAAAACCCCAAAATTTAAATAAATCGCTAAAATTTACAAAAATCCCCACATAAAAAGAAATAACAGTCATTAAAATTTAAATTTTATATAGGTGATTTTTAAATTTTGGCGTTTTTTTTTCTATTTTACCGATTTTTTTTTTTTCAATTCTACTGATTTCTTTTAAATTTTGATAAAAACTTTTTTCCCATTTCCAAGTTTTCAAAATTTTGGTATTTGCTTGAAATTAAAAACAATATTCAATTAATAATTTTTAATACATGTAAAAAAAATATTCTGTAAATTTTCGTATTATATATAATTATATCCGAAAAATGAGAACATCTGATTCTATCATATTAGATCTAATCTGATACAATTAGCTATTATTTTATGCAAATAGATCTAATCTCATGAAATTAGATATAGTTTCATACAATTATATCCAAATTTTGTCAACATCTAAATGTATCAAATTATATATAATGTGATACATATACATCCACTAAATGGGAACATCTAATTCTATCATATTAGATCTAATCTAATACAATTAGCTATTATTTTATAAAAATAGATTTAATTTGATGAAACTAGATAAAGTTTGATACAATTATATCTGAATTTTGTTCTCATCCAAATGTATCAAATTATATATAATGTGATACATATACATCCAATAAATGAGAACATCTAATTTTATTATATTAGATCTAATACATAATATTATTTGAATACATAATATTATCATTATCTCAAATAGTTTATCATTTAGAATAAAAACTATTACAATATTTAAAAAAATTTGCAAAAACTGAAAAACTCCTTGTCGCTTAGGGTATGGGTTGTCGTAGAGGCCTTTAATTACGCATGAGTTATATGAGGGTACCGTATGAACATATCCAATATTTAAACTAATGGAACACTCTAAGGGACACTAATGCACTTATATGACCATATCTCCAAAATATATGGAAATGTGTGTTAATTTTTATAGTATGTTCGAATATGGATGAACATATCTCTTTTGTCCTTCTTTACTCCTCAATGGAGCATAGGGATTCAACATGTTGAAACCATGTCGTTCAACACATATATGAACATATATGATCATACAAAAAATATATATGTTCATATATGAACTTTTAACCGGGTGTGGAAAATTTTAGATAAAAAAGAATTTTTCAAAAACTTTATTGCGACTAATGCTCCCCCTTCCACCGTACATAAAATTATCGTTCTTATTCGTTTCCTATTGTATTTATTAAAGCAAATTCTTTATAATATATAACTTTTTCGAAAAATTTCTCATTGCGTATGAGCAATATTGTTATCAAATCAAATATTCAGTATACGCCTAGGATAACACAAAATCTTACAAAACAAGCTACTATTTCTAAATAAACTTGTTCGCCCCGGTAGGCTAGTTGGTAGCGTGCTGGCTTATCAGTGCGGGGGTTGTGGGTTCGATTCCCACCAGAGGCACTGGTCTGTTTTCTCTACAACGCGCCGAAGGCCATAGTAGCTAGTGCTCGGTTAGGGTAATAGTATATAATTTGTAATTATATGATTATAAAAAATAAAAATAAATAAACTTAATATACTAAATTTTTAATTTGGCAATTTCGTTCACTGCCACGCCCATTTTTCTAAGATAATTTTTGTACTAAGTACATTGCATTCATTTAAAAATTCTAAATTTTGTATAAGTTGCAAATATTTTCAAAATTATTTTTTCAAAAGAGCATAATTTGTGCAATATTTCAAAGAAAAAGTTGATGCTATTATATATAATATCGTACAATCACAATATATTTTCCGTAAATACTACTAAATATACACATTCAATTAATTGAAAATTAGTTACAAAAAAGGAATACATACACTCAGGGAACTTCTGCTTTAAAAATATGTCGTTGTTTGGGTTGTAATACAGTTTCATTATTTTTAATGTAAATGTAAGTCATTTGTAGAACAAATAAAATTTTTAACTAACCTTGTAGTTCATTTAAAAAAACAACTCACATCAAATGACTGTTTTATGATTTTATATTCATTTTTTACAGTTGTTTTTTGTTATTTAAAAAAATAAAAAAAAAATTTTTTTGGTTTATTTTTTACTACCATGTGGTTCATTTTTACTACAATTGTTAGTCATTTTTCGAACATTAAAAAACAAATGACAATGTTAGTTGAATTTAATGATATGTAAGTCGTCCTTTTTTTAAATGAAATTTCATTTGTTTTTGACTACAATTGCTGTCGTCTTTACCAACATAATTTCCTAAGTGTACTTTTCGTTTAAAACAATTGTATTTTTTAATGTGTTTTCAACTTTAAAAAAATTAATTGACAAAATCGGTAAATACAATAGTTTGTTTTCGTTTGTTTCAATAACCAATATAATATAAAAAGTTTCTGTTTTTGATAGAAAATTTTAACTGAATATTTTAACTATTACCAAAAGAAATTTTTTATTGTTTATTTAGCTTGTTGAATAACAGACAGAAAGTTAAAAAATATATTTCATTGGTAATTTAATTGTATATTCCATTGAAACAACTTTACCGATTAACTTTTTAAATTTTTTTTTTTTTTCATTTATTTATTTCAAAAAATATAGTTCATTACAAATTCAAAGCCTCAGCGCCATAAAGGCATTAATGAGGCGAGTTGGCAAACATTATTATTTACAAATACTAAAAAGTAAATAACAAAAAAAAAATAATAATTTTTAAAATTTAAGTACATTGCATATAAAAATTTAAGTCAGAAGCTCCTCCAATTTTCCAAATAAATAAATTTTTACTGACTTTTTAAAAGAAGAAATTTTAAATATACATTTCAAACTTGGTGGTAAATTGTTGAATTCACGACTACCCACATGCTCTACTCGTTGTCTGGTTGTTTCTAACCTGCAGCTAAAGTTGCTATTATTCCTGGTGTTGAAATATTGTTGGTTTCTTGAAAACTGCACTGTATGGTGTCCAATATTATGCAAGCATTTAAACACATACAAAAGAAGGTGGAACTTGTAAAGTCCATGAATTTGCAAAACGGATGGAAAATTATCACGATATAACGAAAAAGTAGAATGCGCTTTAAGCGCTTTATTTTGCGACCATTGAAGCGATTTCAGCTCACTTGACTTTTTATAACCGTACAATATAGCTAAATAATTTAAATGACTTTGTATTATTTGCGTTATATATAAGAAATTTAGTATCTTTGCTAAATTTATTTTTAAATTTATATAAAAATCCAATAGCTTGAGATATTTTTGCTTTAGTATGTTGAATGTGTTGACTCCAATTAAGGTTACTCTGTAGAATGACTCCTAAATAAGTTATTGAATTTTGTTCCGTAACAACATTTCCATCCACAAATACACTAAAGCCTTGATTATGCTGACTAATGGCCGTAATTTCAAGCAATATATATCTATATATCTACTGGTGCTTAGATACCTACCGTGTACACGAACAAAATCGGGTAGGTATCTAAGCACCGGTAGGTATCTATTGCTTGAAATTACGGGCATAAGGGGTCTAAATCTTAACAATTTTGTTTTTTTAGCATTTAACACAAGCTTATTTATTCTAGCGAACTCGGATATTAGAGATACATCCCGTTCCATATACGCTTTTACAGCTGTTTCATGCCTATATGGATAAAACAAAGAGATGTCATCAGCATACATAAAAAGTTTACCAGAAAGACACAGATTTTTTAAACCATTGAGATAAATCGTAAATAATAATGGGCCGAGCACGCTACCTTGTGGCACTCCATATTCAACGTCACGAAAAGTACTTTTTTGTGATTTTATTTGTACAAATTATTTACGATTTGTCAAATAACTTCTTATTAGGGACAACTCTCTGCCACAAATACCGTAATAGCAAAGCTTTTGCATAAGAATTTTATGATCTATAAGATCAAAAGCTTTCGTAAAATCATAAAAAATGCCCGCAACACCTTTGTATCCCTCATCCAAGCTTTTGCAAATAAAGTTTACAACATTAACAGTTGCTTCTTCAGTTCCACAACCTTTTCTAAAAGCATACTGGAACTCATTTAGTAAATTTTGACTATGCATATAGTTAGAAATCTGAGTATGTAAAATTCTCTCGAAGACATTATCAATAATGGGCAGTATAGCTATAGGCAGGCACGTAGCTAGGAATTTGTTTCGGGGGGGGGGGGGGGGGGGGGGGGGTTTTCGATTTTTTATATTGATTATATATTTTTGTTTTTTTTTGTACACTATAGTAACAGCTTTTTTTTTTTTTGTTTGCTAAATTTTGACCTACACGTAATGGGCAATCATGTATTAATAATAGAAATCGCTTTCTCAGGTCATTTTGAAACAAAAACCTCCCGCATAAAGTGCATTTCCTTAAAATGCATTGTTTCATTTTTTACTTAGTGTGTTCATTATTTTGCGAATTTTGATGTATATATCGCGAAACAACTCTTCAATCTGTTTGATCACAATCCGCGAAACACGTAAAATTTGAAAACGTTTGTGTACTTTAAGTTGGATATGCATCGTTATTGTCTAATTACGTTAAATTTTTAGCTAAATATTAATTTTTAGTTTAATTAAATAAAAAAAGGATTATGCGGAAAACTTTTTGAAAACCGCGAAAAATAAAATTGCGTTACTTTAGATTTTTATGTGCTAATATACGTCTAGGGTAGCTAAAACTTGATAAATGTAAAAAAAAGTAAAAAAGTTTCAACTTCTAATAACCCCATTAAAATTAATATGATGCTTTATATAATCATACGAAATTTAATATGAGTCTTAATAAAGTGTTGTCCGAGAAATGGGCATAATAATTAAATAACATCCGAATAATGACGCGATACAATTTAATACGATTTTATATAGCGGTATAAATTTATGTCTGAACTGATACTGATATATACAAAATAAGCTATAGTTGTATCCGGTTTTTGATTTTAAAACGTCATGAAAATCCGAAATATCTATTTATCCTTTTTTACTTTAGCCACTTGCAAAAGGTTTACAACTTTACAATTTGTAACAAATTCCATAGCATTTGGAAATTTTATTATATTCAAAAATAAAAAATAATAAAATGAAAATGAAGATTTTGTGGAATTTATTAACTTACACCATTGAATAACAAACACGGAAAAAACGTTGAAAATAAATTTAGAGTTTTAGATTGAAAAAAATCTTAGACTAAATTAAGAACTCATAATGTTACAAATGAAACAAATTCTTTTTTTTAGGGTTAAGAACCAGAAAGAAATCAATTCAAAAGACAAAAATTGGGGTAAATTTTGTGTATAAAATTATACACAAAATGATGCAATTAATTGTATTGTATTGATGTAATACACATTTACATCCAAAATATAATTGACAAATTTTCTAGTGTGACTCTGCATGGGGTAATATACAATTTTATCTAAAATAAAATTGTCTTTTTTTTTTTAAATATGATATAATATCAAAATATATATTATTTTGCAATGTCTTGGTATATAAATATAACGTAATTATTAATTGGATAAGTTTTAGCGTATTCTAAATGCAATATATAATTATACGTAACTATATATGACATCATACTAAATTTTTTCTACGAAATTAATTTTATGTATGAATTGATATAATTATGTCCGGTTAAGTGCACTGGCAGACAAAACCTTATAAGTGCATATAAAATAATGTATTATTTTATGCAAACGTTTTAACTCGGGAAATTAAAGATTTATAACCGTCCAAAAGACAAATTAAAAGCAAATATCCTATATAATTTGCCTGACACTTACAAAGAAGCTTTTCCGATGGGTTCCCTTTGAAATTAATGAAATTCGGATAGGTGATAAAGCAGCAAAAATATATGAAAAAAGTATCTATTTTTAAAATTGGTGGTGAAATTTAACACATCTTTGTATGAAAATATGTTTAAAGTTTAGGAAATTTAGACTTATTTAAAAACAGAGTTAAAATGCTCGAGAAAACACACATTTTGAAAACCATTTTGACACTATGGTGGACCCCGGCTGCCACTTATTTGAATTATTATAACGAATTATTCACTATTTTTTCCCCTTTTTCATATATCCGACTTTTTTAAAGATTGGGGGCTATACTTCATGTCTTGTATTAAAAAAATCGTAAATTTTCCAAGCAAGCGTGATTGTAGTCTGAAAGAAAAAATATAAAATTGGAAAATTTAAAAATTTAAAAATATACCTGACATCGCCTAGGTCTTATTTAAACTGAATTATGTATTTCGAATTCACTTTGATTTATATTTTGGACAATTTCAAACGTTTTTCAAATTGTCTTTAATCAATTTTTTAAATAAAAACCCTTTAAAATGTCTAAAAAAAACTACATCGTTATAACACAAAGACTGGTTTAGCTGCTTGATTTTAAAATGTCGCATTTCAAGGAGCGCCGATAGAAATTTGTTTACATTTAGTCTAAAAAAAAAAAATTGAGAAAATTTGAGTCACATTGGACCACGTTAACACATTATGCATATCGATCAAAGTTTGAGGCTTAAATTTGTTTCAAAAAATTAAAAAAAAAATATATGAGATATCGTAATATATGTATATCGTAAAAAAAATACTGAAAACTATGTTACCAGATGCGTGCGTATCAAACCAAAATTAAAGTAAAGTAACGACTTTTACGGCACAAGTAAACTTAATTTTTGAGTCTTAGTGGTATCTCCATTTTAAAAGATTATGTCAAAATACACAGAAAAAATCATTGTCAAAAAAATTTCATTTAAACATTTGTTCGATTTCAAACTTACTTTCAATTAACTGTTTAATTGAAAATGAATTTGGTATAAAAAAAAATTTTCAGTTTTTATAACGTATAATAACAACATTGAAACAAATGCAAAAATTTTAAAAAGTCGCCAAAATTAAAAAAAATTCGTTTAAAGTAGAAAATTCGTGTTTTTTTAATTTTGGGGGTATTTTTTAATTTTTTTTCGAATTTTGGCGTTTATTTTGGGAGTTTTTTAAACTTCTATAATTTTGAGGATTGTTTTTTTAAATTTTGGCAATTTTTTTCAAATTTTGCGATTTTTTCAAATGGCGATTTTTTTACAATTTCGGTGATTGAATCAACAAATATTTTAATTAAAACTCAATTTTAGTTTTTTCTGTGTAGACATATTTAATTTTTAGTTTACATTGCCTGAAACAATTTTTTGATTATATTTTAAGTCAAAGACTTCGAAATCTCTTATGAAATGATTTTATTTATTGCTTTTTGTAGAAAATCAACGCTAACAATGATAGACGCCCATTTGCACGCGATGTTTTCTAACGAAATTTTAAGATTCGAATCATATAAAACTATTTCCTATTTGATCCAAGTCAAAAATAAATATTTTCATATTAAACTTATCAATAACATTGTTACTTTCTAACGAATTGTATTTAGTTTTTAAATTTTTCAAATCATTTCGGGGGGGGGGGGGGGGGGGCTCTAGCCCCCAAGCCCCCCCCCCCCCCTAGCTACGTGCCTGGCTATAGGTCTAAACATATTTACGATAGTGACATTTTTTTCTTTAGGGATTGGTACGACTTTGTGTATTTTTAAAATATCAGGATATGTTCCTCTTACCAACATGCTGTTAAAAATATCTACCAAAAAATAACTGTTGAACTTTTATGGAAAAGTTCTTGTCAGAGTAGTTAACGAATAGAACGATTTTAAAAGTTATATTTTTAAAATGTTCACTCTCAAAAACAGCGTTTTTTTTTTAAATATAAATACATAATAACATATTTTTATTTCCACAGCTTTTCAAAATAATTTTAAAAAAAATAATTCAAATATCTTTAACGTGTGTGGAGTAGCGCAACTGATTAAAGTTAATAGTTCATTATAATGGAGGTATGTACGAATTGGGTAATTTTTAGAAACTACCCCATAGGTTGAGCGGGGTCTAATTATATTCAGCACACTCCAAATAATAAATATCAACTACTATTTCACTTCTTCCCCTGTCGGCAAAAACAAATCCACTTTTTCGAAACCGTTCTCTTTCAAATAAAACTAAAAATTTATATAAAATTTTTAGAAAAATGTACATAAAAAAGGAAATAACTTCTAAAATTTCAGTATTGCCTGTTGCTTTAACAAAAAAAGCACAATATTAATATTCTCCACTTAAAAAAATCATTCAAACTACACAAAAAAATAAATCAGACCACTAAAAGAGTATTGAAACCACATACACAATCACACAAAACAACATCATCATCGTCATCCTCATCATTATGAACAACAAATAAGAAGAACTTAGAAGAGACAACAGCAAAGTGTAATTTTATTATCAATAAAAGTGGCGACGCTAAGTCGGGCAAGTGTTTTGCACGAAAAAAAAAATAATGGTTTTGTTCTCTTATTAATTGTGGTGTTTTCTTCACTATACAGGGAAGGGAATTTGCATGGTACTAGTGTTGGTAAAATAATGAGTAGTGGCTATCGAGTATTTGTCCAGTTTTTGGATACTCGATACTTAAAAGTAACTACTCGATATTTTCAGAGTTGTATTTTGGGCGGAAAAACAATACAAAAATGCGATTCCGCTAAAATAATCTATATATATAAAATACAATGTTTGTATGTTTGTCCTCTATAGACTCTAAAACTATCGAACCGATTTGGCCCAAACCGGTTTCATTTGAAAGGTTATAGTCCAAATTAGGTTTTCGGCTATATATATTTAAAGTGGGCGTGGCACCTCCCACATAAATTGAATAACATCATATATCTTGACTATTGTGATAGCAAGAGCTTTGAAACATTGCAGTATCCCATATGTTACTGATTTGAATATTCAGGAACAAAATGGGCGGGATCGGACCAGTGGGAGTGGCAGCTGCCATACAAAGTATATAATAGCCATAGTCTTAGAAATTTGTGCACTTTGATTATTTGTTAATGTGAATAGTCATGGGAAAAATGGGCGTGATCGGACCACTGGGCGTGTCAGCTCCCATACAAAGTAAATATTTAATATCATATATCTACAGTTCTATAATAGCCAGAGTCTTAGAAATTTGTGCACGTTGATTATATTATGAATAGTCATGGGAAAATTGGGCGGGATCATACCAGTGGGCGTGGCAGCTCCCATACAAAGTGCAACCCATACCATCCCATACAAAGTGAAATTTCTTGATTTAAAGAATTAATTACAATTAAAATTTGAAGGCAAAACAACGTTTGCCTGGTCAGCTAGTTAGAATTAAAATACAACTCTGCTAGATGAAAAAAAAAAAAATCAAAGTTGAAAAGTTTAAAAAATAAAGATACAGAGAAAAATCTAAATACGGGTTTCAATTAAAAAATTGAGTCAATTAATATTTTAATTGTTTTTGCACCTATCACGGCAATGATACTATCAATTAAACTTTTATTGAAAATTAAGAACACAATAAAGTTATAAATAACTTCTAAAAAAATTGATGATACTCACAAAAAAAGTGTGTGAACGATACGTTGCTATGTGTGTTTTTGGCAATGTGTTTGTATATTTGTGTGTGCGCTTGTTTTGTTTGTAAACTTCAAATGCATTTGGTTTTTTATACTGACAATTTTCTATTTAACCCTTAAACCACTAAGACCGTCAACAGACGGTCATCACTTAAATCCAATTATATGATAATTTAAAATATCCCAGTGACTTAAGGGTTAAGTACACAGTGTATGAAAAAATAATATGATAATTACGTCTAAAATAAACAATGTATTTATAAAGGGTGTTTTTTATACAGGTATATAACTTTAAGTTGGAACCACTTTTTTAACTGGCGGCCATTTTGTCAGCTGTCAAGTGATTTATGTTTAGTTTGGTTTGGCATTTCAACATGAATAGACTGACGCCTGAACAACGCTTGCAAATTGTGCAAATTTATTTTGAAAATCATGGTTCCGTTCGAAATAAGTATCGAGTACGAATTTTGTTTAGCGATGAAGCTCACTTTTGGTTAAATGGATACGTCAATAAACAAAACTGCCATATTTGGAGTGATGATAATCCTTAGGTGTATGTTGCGACAACGTCACATCCAGAAAAACTGACTGTTTGGTGTGCTTTATGGGCTGGTGGAATCATTGCTCCGCACATCTTTAAAAACGATGCTAGTCAGAACGTTACAGTCAATGGTGACCGCTATAGAGCCATGATTACTGACTTTTTCTTTCATATCGTGTCACACTTGATTTATTGAAGGAAACGTTTGGTAACCGCATAGTTTCACGCTTCGGACCCGTGAATTGGCCTCCAAGATCGTGTGATTTATCGCCGCTGGACTATTTTCTGTGGGGATATGTGTCGCTAGTCTACGCCGATAAGCCCGAAACGATTGACAACTTGGATGACAACATTCGCCGCGTTATTGTCAATGTACGGCCGCAAATGTTGGAAAAAGTCATCGCAAATTGGAATTCCAGATTAGACTACGTCCGAGCCAGCCGTGGCGGTCATATGCTAGAAGTAATATTTAAATTATAATGCCAGAAGATTATCTTTCGAATAAAGTAAATTTCATATCTATGCATATATAAAAAACACCCTTTATATTTAAAAGTCAATTAAAATATTAATTGAGTCAATTAAATATTTGTTTAGAAACAAATTTAATTCAAATCAAATCTTTAATTAGATATTTTAGGTTGATAATTTTTTCTGCGTAAAAACCTAAAAAAAAACATCGAACAGTCTGTAAAAAAGTTAGAAAATCTATTTTTAAAATATGAATTCAAAATAAAAACATGTTTTTAAAATATGAATTTAAAAATAGTGAAAATATTTATAAAAAAAAATTGATGTAAAAAATTAAAGCGAATTTAAAATTTAAAACCCGCTAAAAGTATTGAGTATCAAAATTAAAATTATCGACTAGTATCGAGTATTGCAAAGTAACCGAATTTACCAGCACTGCCATGGAACACCACACATATCCAAAAACATGTTGAATTGTCAGTTATGAAAAAAAAAAATAACTCTCAACAGGCAAAGTAATAACGTTAACTACGAAATACCCGCCATATGGATGGATATTAAATATTTGAGCAAACAGAAGGAAAAAAAACAAAACAAAAAAAAAATAACGTAGCAATAACACCCAAAAGCAATGAACACGTCATACCGGTTTCGATTTTAATATTGTTATAGTATCTAGATACATTCGTAGTCATATACAATACGTATGTATGAATTTATTTTAATGGGGGCAGTTTTATAAACAGACAGACAAACACAAACACACACACTACCAGCCAGTTAGCCAAACAAAATGTGTATGTATGTGTACACAACACTGCAGCATGGACTGCAAACAATCACCCAGCTAGCATTTTTTAAAATTTTTAATCATATTCGAGTCTTTTTTGACTCCCTAGCGCGATCAAAAAGCCAGAATATGCGCTCATTTTCTGATCATAAATGATACTGTTGTCGGGAGAAAAACGTGACCTCGCGCGACTCCTCTTGACAAATCACTTATGAGTCCTTTTCTATATTAGTTTAGAGTCATTTTCGACTCCTTTTTAATCGGTATTTTAAGTCTTTTTCGAATCGTTTTCTGATCATTTATGAGTCTTCTTTCACGGCATTTATGACTCTTTTTCGAGTCGTCTTTCAGTCATGTTTATGATTGCGTACGAGTCTTTTGTGAACATTTTTCGAGTCATCTTTCAGTCATTTACGAGTGTTTGATGAGTTATTTATCAGTCTTTTTAGGGGTCTTTTTAAAGTCATTTATCACTCATATTTCTATTCATTTATGAGTCTTTTTTATGTCATTTACGACTCTTATTTGAATAATTTATCAGTCGAATTTCTAATTCTATTTGACTCTTCTTCGAGTATTTTTCAGTCGGCTTTCTGAGTCCTACGTTCACACTGACGCAATTTTAAAAATCACGTAAACGTGAGTGTCTAGCAAACAAAAAAAAAAACATATATATATTCATGTATTACGTTCATATTTCATGTTTATTTAAAAGAAAATAATAATAAAACTAATTTCTAAAATAAAATTATACTTCATAAAAAAAAAAAAATAACTAAATGAGATCCAGTTTACAAAAAACATAAAAAAATAAAAAATGCAATTAATTATTTGTATTTTAAAATTATATGCATGTTTAAAAATAAATAATAAATAAATAAAAATATTTTTTTAACATAAAACAAAAATCATAAAAACTATTTTCTATATTTTTCATTTGTACTTTTAAGTTTTTTTAAAAATAAAAAAAAAATAAATACTTTTATAAAAATTAATGTGAGAAGTTCAATCTTTATGTTTTCGTTTTAAGACTCTGTCTTTGGCATGTACAAAATGTTTTTGCAGAATACCATTCATGTCTTTATCGGTGCTTTTGTATTTAATATAGCAAATATCTGAAACAAAATATTTAAGTTTTTCTTTTGTTATAACCAGGGAGAGGACTTTCATGCAAATGCATGTTTTTTGCCTTAAGTCTGTGAACAAGTTTAATGATATATATTTACGAATCAGAGAATTTGCATTGAAATGGCATCGATTCGTTAGTGCATATTTTTGCATATTTTGTTAAAAATGCATATTTTGCAATAAATGCATTTTATTGACTTTTAAGAGCATACTTTGTTAATGATGCATATTTTTGCATATTTTACTATACCCGACTAAAAAAGTTTATATCTTATCATATATAATTTGATCCGAAAAATGGAATATATAATTATATCAGATAAGATATGCATGGTATCAAATCTGATACGATTTGATCCGAAAAATGGGTCTATCTAATTGGATCAAATCATATATAATTTTATACAATTATATACACTTAGTCCATTTTGAAACCGAACACATTTTTTGGGAAAAATACACACCAAATTATATGTAATTGTATAAAATTATATATTCTTTTATGTAATTATATATATTTTGATGCAGTAAGATAGACCCATTTTCAGATCAAATGGTATCAGATCAGATAACATGCATATCTCGTCTGATATAATTATATATTCCATTTTTCGGATCAAATCAGATATGATGAGATATGAACCCATTATCTGTTTTTATTTAATTATATATGATTATATATAATTATATAACATCTTTTTTGATCGGGTAAATAAATTTTTGTTTTTGACAATTTATCTTTATTTTGTTAAAGGTTCTTACAACATTGATTTTTTTTTAAATAAACTAAATTGATAGTTTCTTCATCTGATCAATTTAAAAATATTTCAAATTTACGGTTTATATTCATTAAAAGAACTCTTTGCAAAACCAAATCAAACTAAATCACGAAAACGGTAAAGTTAGTGAAAAAAATCGTCGCAAATCGGACTGGTATAAAATAATATTGAATTTCATACTTTCATTACTTTTTTGTTTAAATTTAAATTTTTAAACCCGAGTAAAAATGATTTTTATATAATAATATATGATATTATACAAATTTATCTCGTTGAGTATTGCAATATGTGATACCAAGTATATTTTTATATGAATATATCATAATATATTTAATTATATAAAATTATATTAATTAGATCCACCATTTTTCGGATCAAACTATATCTTTTTTTATAACCCATATATTTCCATATAGAATTTGATCCGAAAAATGGTGGATCTAATTAATATAATTTTATATAGTTAAATATATTTTGATATAATCATATAAGTAAATACTTGTTGTCACATATTGCAATACTGAACGAGATATGTTTGTATAAAATCATAAATGATTATATACAAATATTTTTTACTCGGGAATGCATATTTTTT
The DNA here is from genome assembly GCA_021234595.1 of Delia radicum. Lineage (NCBI taxonomy): Eukaryota > Metazoa > Arthropoda > Insecta > Diptera > Anthomyiidae > Delia > Delia radicum. The sequence goes on along the minus strand of CM037855.1, from coordinate 136,262,472 downwards.
TTAATTTTTATTGGATATTTTGGTATTCTTAGTGCATATTTTAAGCGCCTAAAACACACTTTTTTATTTAATGAAGGTCCTGTCCCTGGTTATAACATTTAAATTATTTTTATTAAAAATATAAACTTACTTTTAATTGTTGTAATGATGAAGCACTTTTCGGCACTAGGCTTAGCGGTGGTCCCCTTCCAGCTGTATAATGTGGCTAATTTATCAGAAAAAACTTTCCGAATTGCAGCTCTAAGAAATTGTGCAGGTCCTTCACCACCGGTTTTTGCAATAAACTTTTTCTGAAAATGTATTGGGTTACAAGAAACTTCTATAAGTTTAGTTAGTTAGTTAGTTAGTTAGTTAGTTAGTTAGTTAGTTAGTTAGTTAGTTAGTTAGTAGTTAGTTAGTTAGTTAGTTAGTTAGTTAGTTAGTTAGTTAGTAGTTAGTTAGTTAGTTAGTTAGTTAGTTAGTTAGTTAGTTAGTTAGTTAGTTAGTTAGTTAGTTAGTTAGTTAGTTCGTTAGTTAGTTAGTTAGTTAGTTAGTTAGTTAGTTAGTTAGTTTAGTTCGTTCGTTAGTTCGTTCGTTCGTTCGTTCGTTTCGTTCGTTCGTTCGGTAGTTCGTTCGTTTCGTTAGTTGTTCGTTAGTTCGTTTCGTTCTGTTCGTTCGTTCGTTCGTTCGTTCGTTCGTTCGTTCGTTCTTTCGTTAGTTCGTTCGTTCGTTCGTTCGTTCGTTCGTTCGTTCGTTCGTTTCGTTCGTTCGTTCGTTCGTTCGTTCCGTATCGGTCGGTTCGTTCGTTCGTTCGTTCGTTCGTCGTTCGTTCGTTCGTTCGTTCGTTCGTTCGTTCGTTCGTTCGTTCGTTAGTTCGTTCGTTCGTTCGTTCGTTCGTTCGTTCGTTCGTCCGTTCGTTCGTTCGTTCCTTCGTTCTCATTTTTTTTGTTTTTTTCGTCACTTTTTGTCTCCCCCCTTGTTTGCGTTTTTCTTCGTTCTCTTGGCTTCCCGCATTCCCCCGCCTTTCCCTCCTATTCTTTGCTTCCCCCTGCCGCTTTTGGGTCTCACTGAGTTCGTCTTCTAGTAAATTCTTGACCGTGTGTTTTCGACCTTCTAATTTAAACTCTGCAACAACTTCTTCAGTTATTTTATCAGTTGGGTCGGCTTATTGCTGTCCTTCAACTCTTTTATATCCTTCTTTAAATCTACCACTTCTGTTTTTAATGAAGATATTTCATTACGCAGTTCCATTATTAAATTGTAAATGCTATCCGACTGGAGAACGTTCACATTTTGTACTGTAAATAAGATCTTCTAAGTACAGATGAAGAACTAAATTGATCAATGTTTTACTTACAGGTTGTAATATTGCTTGAGGGTGTATACTGGAAGTCGTCTGAGACAAAAACATTATTTTGCGACATTGCTGATTAGTGGTGTAAAGAAGTAGCTGTTGTCTGAAGAACTACGCAAACACATAATTTTTTTATTAATATTGTTAATGGTGAATTGAATTGTTTTATCTAAGGCAATGTCAGCCGACCAATATATATTGAAATTTTTTGAGTCGATTGGTTGCAAAAAAAGAGACGTCAGGTTGCTTATTTCTTTGCCAACAAAACATAAAAGATTTTCCTCTTTATTAATTTCTTCAATTTTAACAATTTTATCCTGAATTAGGCAAAAGTTGTCAGGTTCTCGTAATGAAAAAAACACACCGTTAACATTTACGTTTAAAATTTTTCCGTTTCTTTTTTTTTCCACAAATGGTTGCATATCTTCTTCTTTCTTTTCCAGGTACATACTGTTTTCTACCTGTCTTTTGTAAATTTGAGCTGCAACGCTTTGCCCCTTTCTTACTCTCCGTTTCACCTTTTGCAAATGGTTCTCAAACCTGAAAGCGCTAATGTCATCTAAATTACCATAAAGTTTTGCATCATCATGAATATGCAACAAGGCGTGGAAATTGTACGTTAAAAAGCTGGAATCGTATAATGATGGAATTTCATTCACGAATGATTTTAATAGCTTTTCGGCACAGTTGTTGTTTTTTCTGCAGTCATTGCAATCTAAAAGAATTCTTAAAGCCAAGGATAATTTTGAGAAATGGTTATATCTTTGTGAGTCTAGAACATTTTTTAATATGAAAGGGCCTGTGTAAAGCAGGAATTGTCTTAGCTCTGTTGCCTTCCATCTTTCAAGGTCTTTTAAGCTTCGTGGCTTTCTTTGAAACTCCTTCGTTACATTATTTGAGTTAAAACACAGCTCTTTCGAAATTGTTAAACATTTCCATGACACTAAAGAATAGTCTTCACCTTTTTTCTTTACCCAGGCATTTAATAATGTTCTCATTACACCTAAACATACAACGTGCATATAATCTAGAGAGCACTGTGCAACAATATCTATGTTAAGTTTTTCTAATGGTGAAATCGACAGCTTCAAATGGTGTTCGGGTTGAAGACGATTTCTGAAAGTGTCGTTGGTTCTTATCGCACACTCGCTTTCGGTCGAGAAAATAAGACGGTGCTTGAATATTTGTCCTTTCTGTATACAGCGAGTACAGGAATAGTAGCCACTATGCCCCTTAGTTCCCAAAACAAAGGATTTTGCTGGTGCATCCATAACAAAACAACGAACTTTAATATTAAAAAACTTATCAGCAAAAACCAATCCTTCTTGCATCAGAGCATTAAGTTCTGTTATAAATTCTTTTAAAAAATTATCTGCGCAGTTTGGCTTTGAAATTCCTTCAAACACACCAATAACGAAAACATAGCTTGATCCAACAACACTTCCTAAAATCGGCCATGCTTGTTTAGAGCTGCTTTTAAATAGCGGCAGACCGTCAATGCCAAAATCTAGAACAATATCCAACAACTTACAATTATTACTTACTAAGAAATCGGTTAATCCGTTTTTTAATCCGTAGTGAATATATGTTCCTTCACCAACCTTTCTCTCAACTACAGAACTAGGCGTTTTTAAAAGTGTCCTAGCGTCTTTTGGAACTTTCATATTGCATTTAAGCAATAACAATAATAGTGCATTAATTGCAACAAAGCTCACTTGAAATTGGATTGCCCACTTAGCTAGTCCTTCACATAAATTAAATTCATTTTCTTCACTTTCATCACTTGAATCACTTTCATCACTTGAATCATAAAAACTGTCACTATCAACACTGTTTTCATTTGAATATTGACTTGACTCTTCATATTCTTGAATGTTTTCTTCAATATTATCTGTTTTTTTTTCAGGTTTGTTTTTTTTTGGCGAAATTAAATTTTCTGCCTCTTTTTTTGCTAATCTTTTTATTTGCGCCTTTTCAATGCGTTTTATTTGGTTAGCTGACATTGCCTTTTAATAATTATTTAATTTTTACTTTTTAATTATTTTTTGTTTCACTTTCACTTTCACTTCTTCGATCTTTACACCACGATGTAACTTTTATAAATGAACAAAAAGTTAACTTTTTGCAATCTTTTCAAGAATATGCAAAGATTGCCCCGTTATTGTTAGAAAAAAAAAACACATTACAAGCAGTGTTTAATCATCTATCTGCGCAAAATATGATCATATAATACATAATTTTAATCAGTTTTTAAACACCTTCATGATCAATTATTGATTAATCATTTTTCAATCTTCCAGATGAGTAAAATATGATAAAGTATAACGGAATTAAATGTCACATTTTAAACTTCTGTATGATTAATTTACAATTGTTATACAATTTGTTGTTGTATTTTAAATCGAACTCTTTTTACTCATTAACGCGAATCATTTTCGAGTCCCTTTTTAATCGTGCAAATGATTAATCAGTTTTTGGTCACCAAAAGTACTCTAAAAAGACTCAGCAAGGTGATTTTTCAAAAAATGATCTTCCAAATGCTAGCTGGGCAACCATGCATAAACTTAATAACAAACAAAAACAAGCATGCATACCAACCAACCAAACAATCAAGCAGACATCCAGTCATTTCCAACGTACACATAGCAAAACTATGTAGTCAGTTTGTTTTGTTGAACAAATCAGATAGAGAGGTACACTCTAAAAAAATGTTAGTAATTTTACTATTATAAAATGGGTAAATTTTTGTGTAATATAACTCTTAGTGAGTAAATTCACACACAAAATGCGTGAATATATTTATTACACACTTTTATATACATAAGTACACATACAATGTAATAATGGCCATAATGTGTTTATAATTAAGCATTTTGTGTCTGAAATTCATCTTTTTTTGATTAATTCAAATTTTACGCACAAATTTTGTAAATGTAATATTTTTAATAGTAATAAAAACATTTTCATTTACAAATTAGAAAAAAAAATAATAATATAAAAAAATAGATTGAATAAAATAATCGTACACATAAATTGATTTTATCATCGAACTGAATAAATTTTTTTCAACTAAATCAATTTTAACTGGATATAGAGATGTAACTTTGACTTGAGAAATTATTTGTATTGATGACAATATTAATTTTATCTGCCCTTAGTCTAATGGAAGCAGTGGTAATAACGGCGACAGAATTTTTTACTTCCTGTCTATGGCACAAATACTTCATGAAGTTCCTATATTGGCTATTATATATCAACAAACATTAAGTTCCTCCGAGGCTTTTGGTATGAAAACATACATTTGAATTTATTGCGTTTTCCAAATAAAAAAGTCCTCAGTATCTTAGGATTTTATATGGGGAGAAGTGATAAGAATCGGAGGCTATTTGCCAAAAACCCTAGAAACTAATAGGAAAAATTTCTTCAAATCATGATTTTTTTTTTTTATGATTTACATTTAGGTATAAAGATTCCTAAATAAATTTTTATATAAGAAATCATTATAAACAAAACACATATTAGTTTATTTTTTTCAAAAAAAAAAAAAAAACATTATTTTTAACATATCGGTGGTATAATTATGCATTTTTGTGGATTTTTCCGTGTTTAAAAATGCATTTTTACAGACATTTTGTAATCATATTTACACATTAAACATGTTTTTTGCGAAAGAATTTGGTAATTCTACATATTAATTTTAAAATTTCATTTTAATTTTTACGCATTTGAAATGTAATATTACACATTTTGTGTGCACTTTCTTACACGTAATGTGTGTATTTTTTTCATTTACGCACAAAATGTAAATTTACCCAACCTATAGTAGGAGTACAGTTTCCTACTATAAGTTGGGTAAATTTCAACAAAAATTAATTAGAGTGTAGTCGTTTGGTCGGTGTGTATAACTGTTGGTGTAACTGCAATTCTACCAAACAATATTAAGCAACATCATCAACAAGCACCAGCAATATCATACATATTTCTTTCCGCGCTTCTATAAACTAATATTAAACAAATGAGCAAAATAACATAAAGTGCCTCGTTTACACTTGGTCTCTACTGACTTACTGATAAGAACACGTTAAACCAGTAGATTTGTTTTCTTAGTTTTTTGGTAAAGTTCGCTAAAATGAGAGTACCCAGTTAAAAATATTTATTGTTTTATATGATTATCAGGGCAACCAGAAATATGGTGTATCATGTTTTTTCCTGTGCTTCGTATTGAAAAATTTATGAGATATTTATCCTTTTGAGAACAATTGACGAATTCTGGCATCGTTTTTTTAAAGCATATTTTTGCATATTTTGATTTTAATGGCATATTTTTGATAAAAAGTCTTATATTTGAGTATATTTTTGTACTTTTTAGAACAAAAATATATTTTTAGAGCATATCTCACGTTTTTTTTTTTTAATTTTTCGTTAGCGAACAATTTTATATTTCAATAAAAAAAATTTGCCAAAAAACATTTTTTTTCAATATTTTCCGAGGTTTGCAAACCGATTGCGGAAATTAAGCCATTTTTGCAAATTTAACTTTCCTGTTTTACGACTGTACCAATGTAGGTAAATTTAATCTTTTATCGCCTTTTTTTTGTTGGCAATTGAAATAAAATTTACAAAATTTATACCAACTGTATTGAAAAATAAGTCCTAAAATACGATTTTTTAATGAAAAATGTGTTTTAAGATCATATTTTTAAAATTTTTAGAGCATATATTCCGTTTTTAGGGAATTTTTTATGCACTTAGAATACTATGTGGGTAAAGACCACTGCAAATGTAGTTAAAAACAAATGTAATTTCACTTAAAGAAATAACGACTTACGTTTCAGTAAATTCAACAAACATTGTCATTTGTTAATGTTCAAAAAATGATTAACAATTGTAGTAAAAATGAACCAGATGTTAGTAAAAAATAAACAAACATTGGTTTTTTATATTTTTTTAAATAACAAAAAATAAGGTAAAAAATGAATGTAAAATCATAAAACAGTCATTTGATGTGGTTTGTTTTTTAAATGAACTACAAGGTTAGTAAAAACTTTAATTTGTTCTACAAATGACTGACATTTACATTAAAAATAATGAAACTGTATTACAACGCAAACAACTACAACTACAAAAGCAGAAGTTCCCTGAGTGTGGGCATAAAATCGATTTTTTAGAGCATATTGCTGGTTGCCCTGATGATCATATATATTTTTTATATATTTTTCATATATGCCCAGTCAGAAACTGCTAGTGGTACAAAAAATCAAGCACTTGTATACCTATGGTTAACCGAATAATTGTAAATAAACTACTGGCAAGACACTTGTTTAAAACACTTTATCTGAGTTTTGCCAGTATTTGTTTTACAATAATTTCAGTGGTCTACAGACAAAATCATTGGTAAAGAATTGGCTGAGACTATTGGCTATGCTATGCAGTCAGAAATTACATACGACTCAAAAGTCTAACCACTGGTAAAGCATTTATTTAATAAAAATGATGATGCTCTGTTTAAAATAGTTTGCAGTCTTAGGGTTCCGAGTTCGAGACCGGTTTAAGGCAAACAATATTTTTGTGATTTTTTATACTTTTTAATATTTTTTTCGTATAAAATTGATTTTTTTTTGTTCAGGAAAAGCTCTTTTAAGACCAACTTTTTTTTGTTTTTTTTTCGTACTCAAGCTGTTTTCAAAACCTAATGAGTGCTGACATATTTGAACAACCAAATTTTACCCGGCAGTTATTATATACTTGTGTTTAGGCACTGAAGTATTATGTGTCTTGTTAGCTCAGGGGTTAGAGGTGTCGGTTGCCAATCTGGCGACCAGGGTTCGGACCAAAATATTATACAAGAACTTTTTGTTTATTTTATTTTGGAAACCAAATTTTTAGACAACCTATTTCATGGCTTTATTAACATTTTGTCAACATTTGAAATTTTGTTTCCCCACTGCTGTCCCGACACTTGTTGGACAGATGGACCTTCAGTCTAATGATGTTATCATTTTGGGATTGGGTAAGCACTTGTCGGTCACTTTAGTCATACCTTAAAATTTGTCAGGAGCAGATTAGTAATTTTAGAGAAATTTTAAACTTCAACAAATTTACTGCAAAACCTTACCGCCTCCAAAGGTGGCGTGTCTGACAAAAAAAAATATAAAATTTTCGACTCAGTGCACGTATCTGAATCGTTTATAATTTTTTTTATCATAATCGTTGAGGTGCCGTTAAACTAGAGAAATGTCAAATTTAGAAAATTTTGATTGGCCGCTAGAAAAAAAGCGCCATCCTAATTATTTTCGTATTCGTTGGAAAATAGTTTGTAGATAATCTAGAAAGAGAATCCGCTTTAAGATTGGAGTTATACGCTAATTTTATTTAAATCGCACCGTGGTATATTAAGGTGGGTCATTTCCAAAAAAAAAAAAAATTAGTGGCCCCTGAAAAAAAACTTTGGCATTTTCTAAGAATATTCCGGAAATATTTCGTGTTTTGTGATAACCTTCAGTGAGCAGGACCATTTTTAAAAAGGTATAAAGGTATATAAGGGATCAAAAGAAAAATCTTTTTTTGTGCCTTCAAAAGATTTTTCTTTTGACCCTTTTTTATAATTTTTCTTTGAACGACAAAAATATCTTCAAACAACCTAAAAAAATAAATAAAAAAAATTTAAAAAATATACATTTTTTTGAAAATGGTCCAGCTCACTAACGGTTGTTGCAAAAATTAAATATTTTGAGAATCCTCATAAAAAATGTCAAAGTTCTTAAAAAAGTTGTTGTATTTCGATCCACTTTAATGTATATATTAGTAATATTCATATATTCATACCTGCTCGAGATCTATTAAAAAGTTTGGAAGTAAAAATTGGTTTATTTCATGAAGTCTTAACAAACTGTTTTTCGAGAAGAACTTCAGATTTTGAGGGTATATTTAAATTTTTTAAAATTGTAATGTGATCTACATATCCAAACCTACTACAGCCTTCACTATGTCACTTAAAAAGTATAAAATCACTGTCACACAGTGTAATTTTCCAATTATAATTTCTTCATTCAAATCATAATTCTTTGAAAACACTGATTTTTGGCAATAAAATGTGAATAAACCAAAACAAAGTAAAACAAAAAAATTTCCATATTTTTCATATAACAAAACAAAAATTTTTTTTTGGTAACTACCATGTGTGGTTTTGCACGTTGTACATATTTGCTTACATGTGTATTAATATATAAGCTGGTAAATAAAAATCAAATTGCACGTGTATGAAAATATGTATTTATGTGAATGTTTGTTTTACATATAAAACGAACAGTATGTAGGTTTATTTGTGTGGGATTAGGAAAAATGTTGTACAATTTATTTGAAAAATTAAGAGGTGGTTTTACGTTTGCTAAAATTTTTTAAACCGCACCTTTGTGCAGTGCATACAGGGCCAGAAAATGTGTTTTTTGGCCAAAAGTCTTTTCCGTAGGCGCAAATGGCTAAAATTGTGCACCGAGAGGTTGGGAGAGGATGGGTGATTTAAAAAATGAAGTCGAAATTTTAAAATTCAAAATAAATTTTCATCCAATCAAACAGAAACTTTGTGTTGATATGAGTTTAGAGTTTAGAAATTCAAAATGGCGGAAGAAATATAGCTGTCAAAGTTAATCACAACTTGCACTTTTTTTCGAAAGTTCTTCTCTTTGTCTTATCTAGCTTAAATTGTGCAATAAACGGTTTTTTTTGTAGGTGATTTTATAAATAAACCAACAAATTAAACATGGAGAATTCTTTATGGCGGCAAAAAAAATAATTTTCATCCGATCAAACGGAAAATGTGTGCTGACTTCGGCTTAGGGTTAGTGATTCTGATTCTTCGATTTGATTTTAGAAATTTAAAATGACGGATTAAATATAACCGCCAAAGTGCTTCCACTTTTTGTTCAAAAGTCTGTTTCTTTAGGTTTGTCACAACTTGCACTTTTTGTTTAAAAGTCCTTCTATTTGTCTTATCTAGCTAAAATAGATTTTTAAGGGTGGGTTATTTTAAAAATATAATAAAAAAATTAAAAATGGCGTATACAATATGGCAGCAAAAAAATTAATTTTGATCCGATTAAAGAGAAACCTTGCATTTACTAGGGCTTAGGGTAATTGATTCTAACTATGCAATTAAATTTTAGAAATTCAAAATGGAGGACATTCATAATTTGATTTATTATAATTCGCAGCTATCCACTTTTCATTGTGTTTAGTTTTTAATGATGATAATGTATTTTTTAAACGTTTATAATCTCTTTTAATTTATCCAAAACTTTAAGTCACTTTTTTTGAAAAAGTTATAAATATACTTACTTTCATATATTTGTTGAACCCACATTTCGCTCATTTACTTCAAGACTGTCATAAGTCAAAAAATGTTAATGATGAATTTGAGTTAATGATGCAGATTTATTAGTTATGTCATGCTTTATATTGTGTAGAAATTTCATATTAATATCATGTATACTTTTCGAGATAGAGGATATTATGTTTTATTTTTTCTTTAAAGTGGATACAAAGGGTATATACTTCATAGAGAAACTGTGGTACTCACGTATCTCTCGGTAATTAGTGAATTCGCACACAACTCTCACTAAGAGAAAAATACATTAAAACCCTCTATTTATAAAAACAAACGTGACCAAATAAATAAAGAAAGGATCAAGCGAGGCAGACATGGATATAAAACTTTAAACTCGTTTTCTGCAAAATCGTGTTTATTGACTTATCGTCGATTGATTATTGGCGTGCCGCACCGACCAAAAACATTGCTTCGAGAAAAACGATAAAGAAAGTTTACATTTCATTTACTAAAAATCTACACTATAGATTTTCTTTTTGCTTTCTATATCAATAGAGGCATTTATGGTTAGCAATATTGTAATTTTTTTTAACTTTTTGTGTATAATATCCAAAGTTATTAACATATTTTCAAAAAAACATTTTTTTATTTTATGCCCTATAAACCGTTTTTATCAAGTAGGTCAAAGTGTTTTTTTTTTGTTTTTACCACAAGAAAATAAGTTTGGTATATCACCATTCATGGAACTTGATATTTAAAACACGTTAAGGGCAGAATGGAATGGTATTCGAATGCTGATAACTGCTTTACTGAAGTACCTCTCACAAAACAAGATAACATCACACGATTACTAAGTGAAAGAGCGTTTTAAAAGTTTAAAATTAAATAAAAACATTTTGTTTAGTATTTATTAATAAGAAATTTTATTCAAAAACAAAAATAATAATAAATAAACAGTCTATACATTTTGCATAAATTAAAACTGGAGTCTAGATATTTTTTACGAGATGATGCCCGGCAGTAATGAGATTCAATTGCTCGAAAACTGGAAATATGCTCTCGCACTTCCATTTGTTTATCTGCTGCAGGAACACGTTTTACATTTTTTCCCTTTCTTCTCAAAATTTGCAGAACCGGACTTATTTTTAAAATTTTTAAAGCGGTAATAAATCCTTTTCTGGTCAATGTTTAAGGTGTTTAGGAAAAAGACTAGGCATACACGGTAAATTGATTGATTTTTCTCAAAGGAATACTTAAATGAAAATTGTTTGATAATTTCTTCAGGTTTTTTTCTGTGACGTTTAGCACGATCCCGTACCACACATTTAAAGTAGAAACTTGTTTTTTCGTCATCCGTCAGACTCCAAAATGACTTAAATATGTTTAGCCTTTCTTCAGCTGTAAATATAAAGCAGCAATCTTTACATGGTGGTTTACTGTTGTCCAGATTCTCGTTGCCTCTTTCTTATGTTGGACTTTCACATTTCAGGATTTTTCTTTCGTTTTTTGGTAGGCAAATTTCCATTTCCTAAAAATATAAATAAAGTATTATATTTTGGTTAAAAAATAAAAATATAAAATATACCTAAAGAAAGGCAAAATGCTGGACATGGTACTTCTTTAAACTTTTCGTCCACCAAGTTTACTTCTTCACAAACCGCATCATTATAAGACTCTTCTTCGAGGCCTACTGCAAAATAATGGCCATCCTTAAACATACACTTATCTTCTTCCACCATCTCTTCAAAAACCACGGCTTCATCATAGCCGTCAACGAACTCATACGGATGGGTTCTACATTCCGAAAATGAAGTGAAAGTGAAACTTTCGCTCAATTTGTGTTCCCAATTCCACATAAGTGATTTGAAAAGAAAAATTTCATTTTCATTTTGTTTCTAGTGGAATTAAAGTGATTTGATGTGTTCTATAAAACAATTTCACTACAAAAAAAAGTAATTGTAAAACGGTATTCGTTAACTGAGTGAAAAACAAAACTTTTTAGAAAATAAAATTATTTTGAATATTAAACGTAAAAAAAAAAAATCAAACAATGTAAGTAAATGTGATATGTTGTTAATATACGTTTATTTAACTGAAAAAGTGTTGTATTTTTTACGGGAAAACACATGAATCCGGAACAAGAGGCCACATTTTTAACAATCATGAAAAAAAAATCTGGTTTGGCCAAAGATTTTTAGAGGGGCGACAAAACAGTTGAAGACCAGTTGTGGAAGGACTTAGCAAGTACATTAAACAGCTTAGGAAAGACGATGCAACTGGTTGGAAAAAGGCTTGGGCTGATTGGAAGGCTACCATTCGTAAAAAGTTGGCCGAAAATAGAGCAGAGGTGGAGGACCCAATAATATCCAACACATATCATCCAAAGAAGATTCAGTTGCCAAACTTTCTGGCTTTTATACAGCAGTCGAAGGTGTTCCAGCTGCTAAATCATTCGCGACGACTAGCAAAGGGTAAACAACCACAAATTCATCTACTGAATTGTCAAACTTAGATGGCACCAGTTCCGACAATGTAGTAAACGTGATTTTACGAAAATTAAATAAAAATGACGAAGGTACTGAAAATATAGAAAATGAGGAACCGCAACCGATGATTTCCCTTTTTGATTTCTCTTTTTGATTTCTCAATTTCTTCGCGACTTCTTTCAAATCTAATCCATTTTGGGCATATGACAGTTTTCAAAACATTACACATATTTGTTAAAATTTTTGACTCTGTACTTCTTTTCACTGCTAGATTGAAGTCTTTTGCGATCATTTGTTGGTAAATTCCTTGTCCGAAATAGCGTAGTGATGTGTCCAATTGCAAAATAATTGGAATGCTTGTCTTTTTAGCCATTGGTGATAATTCTTCTAAAACCATCATAAATGCATACTTATTTAATCTAAAATACGCAATAAAACTATTTTTTTTATTAATTTTAAACACTTGCGACTCAGTTTTAATTATTGTCTTACGAGTTTTCTGGTAGTTCCAAAGGATTTGAACAGTCACAAAGCCTTTTTCTATTTAAATTTTCCGTTCTTTGTTTTTCTTTTTTAATTAAATACTAGGAAATCACAATTGCGAAACTCATTTTATATTTTTTTAAAAATAAGTATTTTTTTGTTTAATTTTTATTTTTGTTATAAAATGCACTCTTCTTTATTGCAATTTCATTCACTTTAAAGTGATAATTTGGTTTTTTGCCGCATTTTTTTATGTTGTTGCTAAGAACAAAATGAAAATGAAATCGTCGTGAAAAAAACGATTCACTCGTTTTTAAGAACACAGCGGAATTGAAAATGTGGAATTAAAAACGATTCCACTTTCACTTCGTAGTGGAATTTATGTATTCAAATCTATGTATTCAACGTTTTCATATTCAATACATAGAAAATTAGATGTTTATTTTTAGAGAGATTTTTGTGGCAAAAAGTTGTTGTCAAACATACTAAAATAAAAAAGAAACGATTAAATAAATTCAAAGAAAATATTTAAAACAATAATTACTTCATTATTTCGTCCGATACCGATGGAGCTGGTGATGAAAAATCCATATTTAGTGGTACGCAGACGTCCTTTCACTTTGACAGGCAAACAACAACTATATCAAAATACAGCTGTGCTTGTGTATTTTGCAGTTCTTAATTCAAACCAACGCGTAACTTTTTTTTGTATTGTATGCTTTACGTACTTTGATTATTTCAAGTGCGTGAGACTAATTCTCACTTATTTTGCATTTCGTTTTGATCTACGTTTTCTTAATGTAATTTGCGGCTAACCAAGAATAACGAATAATGCTTTTATTTTTTCTATAGAAAATTTGCTTCATTGGCCAAAAAGTGGCTTACACGCCAAACCAATGTTAAGAAGTTTGGATAATTAGGTATACGCAGCACAAATGGGGTTGGATATCTCGTAATTGATACGAGTAATCGCAAAACGGATAAAAGATTTGGAAAGATGACACGTTAATCATATATAATCAATTCAATGGTCTATAGGTCTCACCAATATTAATACGACGTTATGTCAGTCTTGCAGTAAATGAGCTATATATGTATCCATTTATGGACACGTATGAACTCATTCATGTGTACATATGCAGACATTCGATTTCATAAATGTCCATATGCCTCCATATAATTCATATATATTTATAGGTGTTCATATGCGATTATACATGTAAACATTACCTCAATTTTCGTTAATGTACACATATGACGATGTATGGATATATATGACCATACATGTGAATATTAACTCAATTTTCGTGAATGCACACACATGAACATACATGTATGATTCCTCATATGAATATGTATGGATTCATGTAGACATGCATGTCGATTTTTAACAGAACCACTCTAAAAACGCAAAAATGTGTTTGTCCGAGACTACTTACCTGTAAACCTTTAAAACTTGAAGGTCTCAAGCAAGATCAAAAACTGACCAAATTGGCATTTAAACTTTTTTATTAACTCTCTTAAAGTTGGAGTTAATAGGGAGTGGTGTTTGTGCTCCATTATCGAAAGCTCCCCCTTCTACCCTACGTTCATTTTAAATCACTCAGTTTTTTAAGACTCCGTAAAACTAATATGCCTTTTAAAATGGAAAATCAAAGGCTCCTTATTTCAATTATAATTTGCCGTTGTACTTTTTATAAAACAGGTTTTTTAATGAAACATTATCATTGAGTGAATGAAACTATTATTAAATAAATTATATTTTTTACTTAATTATATGAAAGCTTGCATTAAATTCGTGGAAAATTGCAATGAAAGAGTTCTAATGCAACTTTATTCTTTTAATGCAAAGTTTCATTAATACCATGCAGATAGTTCTCTCAGTATACATACATTTTTGCACAATTTATGCGGAATGCATTAGCGGTTGTAATTCGGGAAGAAACTAAAGCATAATTGACCTTGAGATTTTGTGTGTTAGTATAAAATGTTTTCTACTTTGAAAAAAAATATTAATTTCTAATATTTATCAATATAAGTGCTCATTGTAGCATTATTAATGAAAACGGGGAATAATTGGCGATTTTTTTTAAAGTAAATACTTCAATCTTTATATAAGTTTATAAAACGCTATAATATCGTGCAGAGTTTCGGACTAAATGGTCACAAAACTAAAAGAAATAAAACTCGGCTTGCGTTGGTATTTTTTCTAATTAATCGTTTTCACCTTATGTTCAATTTAGCAATAAAGAAAATTCAATTACTGCAAACAAGAATGATTATTAATAGGTTTTTTGTTAAAGTTCTGCCTATTATGGAGGCTCTAACTTTTCTAAAACTTCGGGTTCTGATGAGATCTTTAGCCAGATCGAAATACTAGTATCAACCTAGCTAATATGTTTGATTTGCTTTATTTTTGTAAATATACGGAGGTTGAAAGCTCGTTATAAATTGAAAATAACATAAAAATAATCTCGATGTATATAAAAACAAAAAACTAATATAACTGTAAAAGAATTAAATAGACTTGAAAGTTTATCTACACACATATTTAATTTTAATTTTGATTTTTAGACTTTGCGACACTGTCAATTGCACGGCATGCATGAATCATTCAGAAATTTGTAGCACAACTGTTCCAATAAATTATCAGACTTATTTTTCAAATTCCTAAAATCGACGTCTGGCCCTGTGTGCAGTGTTATGAATTTGTTGAAGAAAGAACGATTAAATTACTACATATATTTTTTATTGATGTAAAATTTGTACTATTTAAATGACCCAGAAAAATGTTTTGGTAGTATGTACTTTAAATATAAAGTTGATTAAAAAGAATTTTTTTAGTAGAATACTATGTCGGTAAAGACCACTACAAATGTAGTTGGAAACAAATGAAATTTCATTTAAAGGAAGGACGACTTACATTACAGTAAATTCAACTAACATTGTCATTTGTTTTTTAATGTTCAAAAAATGACTAACAATTGTAGTAAAAATGAACCACATGTTAGTAAAAACTAAACAAACATTTATTGTTTTTAAATAACAAAAAGCAACTGTAAAAAATTAATGTAAAATCATAAAACAGTCATTTGATGTGGTTTGTTTTTTAAATGAACAACAACATTAGTAAAAAAATTAATTTGTTCTACAAATGACTGACATTTATAATAAAAATAAAGAAACTGTATTACAACCCAAACAACTACATATTTTTAAAGCAGAAGTTCCCTGAGTGTACTAATTTATTAGAAGAAAATTTTTTTTTTTGCCTTTTGCAACTTTAATATTACACTACTCAACAATTTTCAACTTTTTGTAAAACCTGTCTTTGAAATGCTTATTTTTGAATAGACTTAGGTACGCTGAATCTAAATCTGTCAAAATTAGTTTTTTCTCGTTTAGAGTTTTCAAATTATGGCAGTTTTTATATTAACATCATTAACCCCATTTGTTGAATATTTTGCTTAGTTTTTCAAAATTTAATCGCGAAATCATAATTTTTTTTTAGGAATAGAAATCTACTCAAAATTAGCTTTCATTTGAGTATGTATAATCATGTCGGTGTTTGTTTCAGGATATCTTAGCGGTATTGCAAGGAAGTTGAAAATTTAGCATGTTTAGTTGTATCTTTATAAATTTTATGTTTGCTAAAAAAAAAATTTAAATTTTTTTTCGCTACACGTAAACTAAACATTAGTGTCCGACCGAACAGTTCGGCCAGAAAATGCATTTGGTCTGTATTCGGTATTTTAAAGCATTATGGACAAATTTGGCGGATGGAAAAATGTTTATTGGACTGATTAGATGCTATTTTGAGTGTCAAATTTGAAGAAAAGTCTGTAGTTAAGCAATGAATTCACTGTTCGGCCTCAGAAAGTTCGGCCAAATCGAAAATAGTTCGGCGGCCGAACTTTTAACTTTATAGCTAAGCTTCGGCTTTTCTCTTAAATTTTATACACAAAATCGATTTAAATCGGCTCAACAAACATGTTTCCAATACCAAAATTTGTCATCATTGCCTCTAGATATCAAAAAACCGACAAAATATATTTTTTTGGCCGAACTGTTCGGTCGGACACTACTAAACATTCCACCGAACTCACTTTTTTTTTTTTTGATATAATAGCAAATTCATTGAAAATATAAGAAAAGAAGAAAATTTGTCTATAAAAAATGAGATAAAATTTTTTTTTGTCAGATTTAGACTCAGCGTGCCTGAATCTATTAGCAAATTCTAATAAAAATTAAAATTGAGTTTCATTTAAATATTTGATACAATAATTTTTCGGATCAAATTTGATTCCTTGCATATCTAATTTTTATATTTTATTGTCTGTGACTCACCCTATGCAAGGTTGTATTTTACATGTTTTTTTGCGACACATTTTCGATGCGAAAGTTACAGTAACGGGGTGCAGGTCGCGCCTCCCCCCCCCCCCCCCACACGTTGAGTAGTGTTTGCTAATATAAGTTGTTCTTTAATGTCATTTATTATTATTTAAATCCTGTTAACATATTAATATATTTCTATTAAAATATCCTAAATAATGTTAAATTTCTTAATAAATCTCAACGCAGAAATTAAATTGCTATTCAAAATTTTAAAAGTGAACTTTAAAATTGTGCAATTTAATTTTATTTTCATTATAACATATTTTATTTTAATGAAATTCCACTGAATTTAATTTAATTGTGATTCACGCTGTGCAAAATACTACTTGAACATCGTGTGTGTGTGTGTGTGTGTGTGTGTGTGTGTGTGTGTGTGTGTGTGTGTGTGTGTGTGTGTGTGAGAGTATCTATTAGTTGTTATTAGTACAATGTAAATAGAACAATAGCACACTATTTTAACACGCAAATGATAACCTCTTCAAATACAGTTCACTGCTGACGTTTGAATTTAAATATATGTGTGTTTGTATGAGTGCTTGAGTATATACCATAGATGGACATTAAGCGTTAGTTAACAAATTATGTGGTACTTGACAAATAATGGAACTAACAACGAAACTACCCACAACTGTTAATGAAACTTGGATAGGGAAATAGAGGGGACAAAAGTAAAAAACATTTACTAAGAAACATACCAGCGCAATCAAATTTGTATGGGGTAATCATTTTTTTTGAAGTTTTTTCTTAACTTTTTTTATTTGAGAACTTTTTAATATATTTTTTATCCCATTGTATAAATCTCAGAAATACATTTCGTTTGATAACCAATTTGTATATATTTCCTTTGAAACTGACATAGTAAAACACAAAAATTGTGGTCAGATTTGACCCCACATTTGATACCCTAAACGTGAGATTGGACAGCTATAAAAATGTGTTTGTTTCATAATTGTTTGTCCCTTTACAAGTTTCATTAAGATCTGCGGATTACAAAATTAAAAAACGTAAAATGTGGCAAAAATGTATATGACAGCAAAGCGAAAAAGGATGAAATTTCAGTTTAATATGTAAATGGCATAAAAAAATAACGTGTACTGTAATTGAGCCAAAAAATTTAATATTTGTGAATGTTATTTTAACAAAAACTTTTATTACATTGAATGTCCGCAAAATATTTTGAAATTTTATTTTAAAAATGTTCACATATTTGTATGAATTTGAAATTAAAGCTTACCCTGTCCACTAATTTGCTTCAAAATCGTATGAAGAAACTAGACGTAGTCCAGTAGTCGTTGTGCATGGACAACACTAACATGTGTTTCAAATGTCAGCGAAATTGAATGACGTTTAAAGGTCGTTAAAAATTAAAATTTTTTCGAATATTTTGTACTAAAATTTACATACAAGTTAAAAAAAAAAGTTTACATAAAATTTGTAATGACTTATAACTACCCCTATGGTTAATGAGGAGTCAATTGACCTCAAAGTGACTGGTTAAAGAAGGACTTATCACAGGACTGGTATAATTTAATACCGAAGTGGGTTAAGCAGTGTCAATTGTCCTAAAATTACCAATCCTGTAACTGGTAAAGGGAGGACATACGACTTAACCAGAATGATTATTAACAAGAAAAAGCCAGTTGGCCAGAATTTTACCCATTGGAAACTGTTTAGTTTTCGTTTATTTTATACGACATGGCCCTTTTTCGACAGTCTTGTGGTATGCAAATCTTTGGTTAGTCCTGTGGCATGCCACTATGTGGTTTAAAGCAAGACAAATGACCCCCTTCTATGACAAGCCAATGTTAAAGTTGCCAGTTGTTTACATAGGGCAGGGTTTAGAAGAGGACCGGTCTCTGGCACGAAGGGACTCTCTTCACGACTTTTCCATGAATTCTGATTCAAAATTTTTCTATGGTTGTTGAACAAACCTTTAATAAATTTTGAACGGTTTTCAAGATACACAGAAAAAATTATCTACCTAAAATGTTTAATAAAAGATTTGATTTGAATTAAATATTTTTCTATACAAATATTTAATTGAATCAATTAATATTTTAATTGACTTTTAAATATATAAATACATATTTTATTTTAGACGTAATTCTCAAATCATTTTTTCATACACTGTAGAAAAATTTTGTATAGAAAATTTTTAGTATAAAATACCAAATGCATTTGAAGTTTACAAACAAAACAAGCACACACACAAACATACAAAGAGACGCAGCATTAACAAAAACACCCAAAAATTTTATGAAAATTAAAACAGTTTATACGGGGAAATCATTTGTTTTTTTTTCAGTTTTAGTAAACATTTTTTTATGTTGTAATTAATTTTACTATAGATGATAAATCAATCGACATAATAAAGATGAAATTATGTTTCCAAATAGATATAAAAATTCAAAATTGGTTAGGAACTAGCCAAGTAATAAAAAATGGCTCAGACCACTAATGTGCCAAATACCACCTGACCAAAAAATTCGAACATCCTAAACGGTTTTGCAATGGATTACTGCAACATATTTTTTTTTACTTAATAGACACATAAAATATGAAATATGTTTCTATGAAATATGTGTTTTTAGGATGTCGTTAACCTGTCCTAAGGTGAAGTGTAAATGGACAATAGTTTTGGGATATGTTTCAAAACTCCAATTTCAAATTTAAAAAAAATTCATAAACAAAATCAAAGAAATTGAGATTTTAACTTCATGAAATTGTTAAATACATTTTAGGGAATAAAAATAAAATTACGCCCAAAAACTTATGGTATTTAAAAAACAAATAAAAAATTGCCTAAAAGCTAAACAAGTGGCAAAAATCGATGTTTTTCGATACACTGATATAAAATCGATACCCTAGGCAAAGTACAAAATGAATTCCTACAATTTTTCCAGGTTTCTATTCCTAATATGTGCCTAATAAAGGGTGTTTTTTTTTATAGAGGTATAAAACTTTGAAATGGAATAAAACAAAGATGACTTTTTTAAATTGACATAAAATTTACTTTATTCGAAAGATAATTTAAAAATGACTTCTGACATATGACCGCCACGGCTGGTTCAGACGTTGTTTATTCTGGAGATCCAACTTTCGATAACTTTTTCCAACGTTTGTGGCCGTATATTGGCAATAACGAGGCGAATGTGCTCACAGAAAATAGTCAAGCGTCGTTAAATCGCACGATCTTGGAGGCCAATTCACAGGTCCGAAACGTGAAACTATGTGGTTACCAAACGTTTCCTTCAATAAATCAATTGTGGCACGAGCTGTGTGACATGTTGCGCCGTTTTGTTTAAACCACAGCTCCTGCACATTATGGTTGTTCAATTGATGAACAGAAAAGTCAGTAATCATGGCTCTAAAGCGGCCACCATTGACTGTAACGTTATGACCAGCATCGTTTTAAAAGAAGTGCGGACCAATGATTCCACCACCCCATAAAGCTCACCAAACAGTAAGTTTTTCTGAATGTAACGGTGTCTCAACATACACTTGAGGATTATTATCATCACTCCAAAAACGTATCCATTTAACCAAAAGTGAGATTCATCGCTAATCATAAAATGGACGTAGTGCGCAATACGTACTTCGAACAGAACCATGATTTTTAAAATAATTTTTGCACAATTTGGTAGCGTTGCTCAGGCGTCAGTCTATTAATGTTGAAATGCCAAACCAAACTTAACATACATCACTTGATAACTGACAAAATGGCCGCCAGTTAGAAAAGTGTTGCCAACTTAGAGTTATATACCTGTATAAAAAACACCCTTTATAACCCTGAAGTCCAATCATTGATTTTCTAAAATTTATTTTAAAAAAATTATAAAACTTTAAAATTGTAGATTTGAAAACAGTGTTTAAAAATTTTGACCCTTTAGCAATAGTTTAAAACGAGTTACACACAAGACGAGAAATACTTTTTATTTCAGTTACCTTAGAATTATAGAATACAATAATGTTTTTGTATTCGATAATTTTAATAAATTTCGAATTTTGTCCATAAATTTCTTGATTAATTGGCAGCATATCAGTTGCCGGGGGAAATTGTAATAACTTTTTTAACTAATGTCAGTTTTTATAGCTTTATTGCAAAGACAATTCACTCCTAATCACGATTCTTTAATGTTTTTAATTCAAATTCATTTTAATATATAAAAATGTTTGAAAAAACATACAAAAAGTAATATTTTTCCCTTGTAATACGTTTTTTAAACTTCAGGGCCGATGCGGCGCTTCTCCCAGATATCCGATTATCCTTATTTTTGGCGGACGTATTTTACACAAAAAATTTATTTTTCTCTATACAAGCTTGGAGGATCCTAGTGCACAGTGGTAAAATACGGTCATAACTCTATAACCTCTTTGTTTATTAATTTTAATAACTTAAATTTGGTACATGAATAAAGGATGTACTTTCTTATCTGCCACGTTAAATTGGCTAAGGGGTTGGCTAAGTTAGTATGGACAGTATGGTCCCCATGTACACAAAATATATTGAAGATGCACTTAAATGTTTTACAATTTGTCTGGTATTTAGTAAACTATTTAAAAATATTGCCTAATGCCTGATATCAAAAAACTTTCCAACTCGGTACATGCATTCATGGAATTTCATACATTTTCTGTAAAACTTTTATTATTTGGACATAGTGTAGTATAAATTGATGCTGATAAAAATAATAAGCTGTTTTTGGTTGAAATTCACGCGCTGAGTCCGAAAAAGGAACTAAAATTTGTGTAGGGCTAACAAATTTTTTTATAGAGGTGACACATTATTTTGCGGCAACCCTAGTAGGTTGCATTTTAAACTAATCGCGTGATTTTCACCTTAGCAAGGATTTTAAGTCTTAAAAAAAAATAAATAATTTTTCGAAAATGTATTAAAAGCAAATAAATTTTCACATTTCAACATACATACATATCGCTCATTTACTTCAATAACGTCATAACTCAAAAAATTTGATTTTGTAGAAAACGAGTTTAAAGTTTTCAATTTACTCCCACTTTGAAGAAAAAAATAACGACATAATATCTCTCAAGAGGTGAGTATACATGATATCAATACGACTTTTTTACACAATATGATAAGTGATATAACGAATAATTCTGCGTCATTAACTCAGAAATCATGTTTTTTGAGTTGTGACGTTCTTGAAGTAAATGAGCGATATGTATATTGTGTTAGTACATGGACCGATGTTAATGAAATTTTATTTTAAATATCTACTGATGCGCAGAAAAGTTTTGGAATGAATTTAGTACATTCCACGTGTATTCCATTGGTACTTCTGCAATGCGTCTAAAACTAATTCATTAGCAATACATGAATTTACAAAAATGCTTCCAGTTAAATAAATGCCAAAAAATGTATAGCGCAAATTTATAGCACATACTAATGACATTTAGTATTATAAAATAGTGTAAAGCATCAACCTTCAAGAAGTCCCAGGAATTTTCTGGAGCTTATTAAAATTTGGTATTTTTACTTTTTTTTAGTTCTTAAAAAGAGAATTTCTAGGATTAAATAATCATGGAAATACGTACTCGAAATATGTACTTAAAGTCGCCATGCAATATCACAAAATGTTTGGAAATAATTCGGTCATTTCTTCTTAGTGGTCACAATTTGAAGAGTTTTTTCACACAACTTTTTCCATGTTTTAAATATTGCAAATAAGTGGCAACCCTGGGTCCATGTGTACAAAAATAATCTGAATTTCTTAAGTTTCAGACATGTTTTCTTACAAATTGTGTTACATAAAATGTGTGAAGTTTTTATTAAATAAACACGAAAATGTGTAGTACTAGTCGTGTGAGTGTTACTAACTTAATACTAAAGTAAAGGGTCCGCCATCTAACGTTTTTTTTTTTTAACTAGTTTAACTTATTTCGTGAATGGTAACACTTAGCTCATGTCTGATTTGACAGATAATTTGTTTTATCCTTCCGCTGAACGAATATGGTTGTGTATACGCTTGAACAACGTGGGAAATATTTATTTATTTATTTATTTTATTTATTTATTTCATTGACTGTCCTATGCTACAAGATTAAATCTTATAATTACAGCATAGGATTTTATAAAGCTAAACAGGTTAATTTGTTTATAAGAATTACATATGAAATTCAAAATGACATTATTGCGACATTACTTTGAAAATCATGGTAATGTTGCAGAATGTGTGCGAAAATTGACATTTTTCTTCGAAAATGAGAAAGGAGTGGCCGTTACAGTCAATGGCGATCGTTATCGGGCCATGTTGAACGAATTTTTGTTCACAAAAATTGAAGAGGAGGAAATTGGCAACATTTGGTTTCAACAGGACGGAACAGGAAGCCATTGGTGAAATACAGCTGCACACAATCGATAATGTGCTTAAAAATTGGACCGATCGTGTAGGCTACTGCATGGCCAGCCGAGGCAGCCATTTGAATGAAATTATTTTCCATTATTAACCGGAAGGATTGTACTTTCAAATAAAAAAAGAAATTTGAGAAAATATTCAGTAGTTTTTTTTTATAGCATTTTCAAAAAAAAAAAAAAAAGTTATTTGGCGGACCCTTTATATTGCTCATACGCCTGTTACTCCCGGTATTTACACAGTTTATTGGACACAATCGGCAATATTTCTTTAATTTATCCTGGGATTATCTGTAATTATACATTGATTTAATTTGGTAGGTATCTGATCTGTACGCTTACTTCTACTAATTACTTCCCAACTATGATAGATAACCACATACTAAAACTTTTATTTATATAGTATATTAATGTGTGTATTCATATCTACGATGAGATAGTAATTCATACAAAAACAACTGCAACAAATGAAATTGAAACTAATAGTGAATTAATACCACCCAGTAAAATAGTAAAATACATATAACCGGTTGCAGAACAACTTATTCTGTGTTATAACCGGTTCTAATTTCTATTCTACAACCGATTTTTTTTATATAAAGTTTGTCCTCTTTGCAATAGGTTCTTTACCTCCAAACTAGAGCGGGTTGCTTTAGAACCGGTTCTAGAACTGGTTTTGGGACAGTGAAAATTTACATTTTGGCTCACAAGAACCGGTGGTAAGGGAAGCTGTTCTGTAACAGGTTCAAGGGTAATATGCTCTAAAAAATGTTGCTGGGCAGCAAAAAGTAAAATATGACTGTAATGATGATGATTGTTGGATAAACATTTCTTGTTAGTCAAAAAATGATAATATGATTCGTTGAAATAAATTATTTTAAGTATACTATTTACACTGTGTGACAGTAATTATATACCTACTTTTATATTGACAAAGTGTAGGTTGTAGGTCTTATCGAGTATATGACATAATAGCTTTTAGAAATTTTAGTACACCCTTAAAATCTGAAGTTATTGTTGAAAATCAGTTTTTATGACGTTTGCGAACTAAAGCAGAATTAAGAGAAACTTGGATATATTGAAAAGGACCAAAAATTATTAGTCATGCAAATTCATTCATTTGATGAAAAAAAAATCTGTGAGTGTACAAATTCAAAAAATTTTGGAACAGGATTATTCCATTTATTTTTGGCCCAATTTTTTAGAAAAATTATTGCATGTTTTTCTTTAAAAATTATTTGTTTTTCTTTAAAAAGAAACCAAAAAGTGACAGTTTTTTCTGTGTTTAATATCTATTCGTCAGTTTGAATATTTTATTTTCATATATTTTACACTTATTCCCTATTATCAAATAATATTTTATTCTTATTATCCTTGACACAAACAAAATTTTCAATTTCTTTTATTATATTTTAAGATCTACACTATTATTTGAAAAGCCGGACCTACAAAAAAATAGGTGTAATAAGTTTATAATTGGACTTAAAAATTGTTTTTTTTTTTTTTTATTAACTGTATTTTTTTTTTCAATTTTTATTAATCAATATTTATATTGGACAACAAATTTCTTGTGGTTTTCAAAACTTTTATGGGTTAAAATCAAAATTTAATCTTTAAAATGTCATTATTATTATTGATCAACTCATACAAATCCCAAAATAGGAAAAAAGTTTTGCTATAATTTTAAACATCATTAAATATTTTATTAGTTCAAATTTAATAAGCTTTTTATAAAAACAATTACGTCTTTTATAGTAAAAAAAAGCTCTTTTGTGATTTTTGGTTTTTTATCCGTCTTTTTAACACTCTGTATGCTAAACTAATGTACTTATTAAAATTATAAATCTTTTAATATTTTGAAACTTCTGCACAATTTAATAATATTTTTTGAAAACAATAAAGCTTTTTACTAAACGTTTTTAGTAATGAAAAAGCTCTTTTTCTGATATAGTTCAAGACAAATTTTGTGTTTTATATCATTAGTTTAACCTACAGATTTCTTATTAAAATCATAAATCTTCTAGGATTTTAAGCTTCTACGCAAAAAGCTTTGTCATTTTACCAACAACAACCTTTATTCATTCTCTTCACAATAACAGCATTTAATTATATTTATTAAAGAATTAATAATTTTAAATTAACGCTTTATTTTATAGAAATTTCTAAAGCTTTTCATTAATACCATAAAGCTTTTTCCTGTGTAATTTATTGCATTTTATTACTCTCTGCAAAATCATGTGCCTTTTTGTAACTAATTAGCTTATCGAAATCATAAATCTTTAAAGTCTTTAATACTTTATCGCACAATGGAAATGAAAAATTTCATAAAACTAATGAAACCAGTTGTTGTATTGAAACTTCTTAATTGAGAGTATGAAACTTTAAAGTGTACTTTTACACTTTTTATAAAATTTTATGAAAACTAGCATTAACTTAATGAACAGTTCCAATGGCTTAATTCCAGTGCAATTAAATTGGTCTTATGAAATAATTCATTGATATCATGCAGATAATTCTCTCAATGTAGGTATTCATTGAGTCGTTATTAAGCCAGTGTATTTTGTATTATTTTGTCACTCTCTGCAAAATCATTTGATTAAAAAAAAATTTTCTTTATCAAAATAAAGAATAAGCTAATCTTTTAAGACCTTAAAGCTTTTTACACAAACAGAAAAACGTTATAATATTAATAGAAAGCTTTATACATTTATTTACAATAACGATACATTTAATCTTGTTTATAAAAGCTTTCATTGGTATAAAGAAAGAAACATATTATATGAAAATATAGATTTTGCCTTCAGTGCAAGTCATCATTTAGTTATTATTATCTTATTGTTTTTATTACTTTTAATATATATATATATATATTAAAAATTTTATTAAATCGTTATACATTGTAAGCTTTTTATTAATACGATCAAACTTTTCTAATCAGTGTATGACAACCCCAGTAAATTTTTTTTTATCACCCTCGGCTAAACCGTGTGCTTCAAAACAAAATTTTCTTAACAAAACTATAAAGCGTTTGAGATTCTAAAGCTTTTTATACACTTACTGAAAAAACTTTATAATACAATATTTGTAAAATTTCTATATAATATTCAACAGATAATCGAGTTTATGAAAGCTTTTATAAAAATAAAAAAACATTTCATAATGCGAAAATTTTTTAATCTTTTCTTTGACTCCATAAAGCTTTTCATTTCAGTGTAGATCGTCATTAAGTCGTTACTACCCCAGTGCTTTTATCACTCTTTGTATATTTCCAACTTGTTCGTTAAAATGTCTATTAAATTTTCAACAT
Source organism: Delia radicum (assembly GCA_021234595.1). Classification (NCBI taxonomy): domain Eukaryota; kingdom Metazoa; phylum Arthropoda; class Insecta; order Diptera; family Anthomyiidae; genus Delia; species Delia radicum. The sequence goes on along the minus strand of CM037855.1, from coordinate 136,235,772 downwards.
TTTCAAACATAGTATGTAGCATTTTATTTTTATTTTTCATTTCTGTAGCAGTATTTCTTAGTACGTATGTACATTGTTCTGCATATGTTGCTTTCCATGTCAACTGCCCCGCTACAGGAAAAAGTATATCGCAGAAGTGCCAAACTAACAGTATTAGTTTTTTATTTTATTATTAAATTTAGTTTATTCGTTTATTTTTATTTATTATGGACTATATAAATACATTTTTTTATGGAAAATTTGAAAAAAACTAAAAATGTTAAAAAAAAAATTCAGCCTAGTTCGGAATTTTTAGAGTAAAGGCCTCATTAGTTATTACTTTCTGTTGCCGTTCTGTGTCGTTTGTTCTGAAGGTAATATTTTGTAATTACTTTTTCTGTGAAAGGAATCAGCTGTTTTAAAAAGTAAAAGGAAATCCAAACAAAAACATTCAAATCAGGGATGATAAATGCGAATTTAAAATAGTACCAACCTGCATATAAAATAGTACTTTTTCGGCATTAAAAGTATAAAAAAAAAAATTAAATATAAATTAACAAACAAAAAGTGCATGCATAAATTTGGTTTTACCAATTTTTATCTTTGTACCCTCCAAAATGAACAATTACAAATGAAACAACAAAAATATATAAAAAAAAAATATTTTAAGAGGTGAAAACAAAATTTTGAGGTGAAAAACTTTTTTGGATGTAAAAAAATAAATTGTGTGTTGAAAAACATTTTTGAGGTAACAAAACTATTTTTGAGGTGAAAAAAAATTTTTTTTTGTGTAGAAAAAAGAATTTGCGCTGAATTTTAAATATTATTCAACTCTTAGCGTCTGGTGGAAAAATATGACGTTATATTTTATACACCAGACACTACAATGAATTCTAATAATATACAGTGCATTATACACCAATTTGTATGGAAAATTTAGAGCTACTTTCATACTCATTACTACTCATTACTTTTGAACCGCTGGACCGATTTTGCCCATTTTCAATACCAAACTTTTAGGAAAATTGTACATAAAGCTATGTAAAAATGAGCAGTGCGTACTAAGAAAATTAGCCGATATTGATTTAAAAAATTTTTAAAATTTTGATATTTTTTCTTTAATTCACCAAATTTTTAATATTTTTTGAATGTGCTATTAATATCTTGCTGTATTGAATTACGTTTCTCACAGTTTTTTGCGAATTCAATCCTTGTGATTGGTAACAAACAAATTTGTTCGTGAACTCATTCGATTTTAAAAACACGCAGCTAGTAGTCAATTTGACATTTTTATAAGATTTTTATTATTTACTTTTTTGAAAATCAAAATTAGTTAATAATAATTATAACCCTTAGTGATTGAATTCAATAATTGGTTTAATCGATTAATACAACTAATATAATCATCTGTAATCAGTCGCACTCAGTGAAATCATGTGATTGAATTCACAGCGTATGGTTCGAAATTATTGCATTGTTCATATGGGACTGCAAATCGAATTAATAATTATTGAATTTTAAAGGGACCAAGAAATTCATACTTAGAAAAATTTGTAAATTGTACTAAATGAGTCATAGGAGTATCATGGTACATCCGAGGTTCAAATAGTACCATAGAAAGTACTATAGTACCAACTTTATCATCCCTGATTCAAATATTGAGAAAAAGATTTCACAACAAACCAATACATACGCACTTTACAGCCATACCTAAACAAGAGCGGCAAGCGTTTTCTAGCTGTCAAAAATTCTCATGCCCATACAATTTGTATGTAGCATCCCGAAATAACGCGGCGGCAACGCGGCGGCAACTCTTTGCAATTGGAAAATCCGATTTTGACAGAGCGTTTCATAGTGAAGTTAGTTGCAAAAGACAACAAATGTAAACCAGGGATGGCAAAGTTGATACTACAGTACTTTTTTGATACTATTCGATGTTCCAAAGTACTCCCGCGACTCATTTGATACTATTGGACGATTTAAAGTTTTTAATTCATTTTATTTTTTTAATTTTTATTAATATATAAATTTTATTAATATATTGCTCGCAACTTCATAAATAAAGATGTGTTAGATAATTGCACGATAAACATATTCCGTTAAACGACGTTTTTTGTGGTACGGAAGTGGATTTGTATATAAATACAAATCAGATTTAATCCGGCACTGTAAATCATATAAAAGAAAATTCCAAAAAATTTTATATTAAATTTTGTGAGGATTTGAAGACCAGAGTAAATTTTTATAATGAAATTTTAATTTGGTTCAGTAAGCTTTCACCTGAAAACGTTGTTTGCGGAAGAACCAATAGTATCGTGAAATTTTGGATAAAAAATTTTCCAAACGAAGAAAATAATTTTGACGCCATTAATATCCAATACAGAGCGTTGGCAGATTGGCAAGAACTAAAACTTTCTAGATAGGAAAATATATGTAGTTTCTGGTCGAAAGTATCTAAAATTAAAAATGAGTTAAACAAATATTTGTTTCCCGATATTTTAAGAATTGCTGCAGGTATTTTATCCATACCACATTCTTCTTCAAACATTGAGAGAATTTTTCCATACCAAAATCTAATTAAAACCAAAGGCAGAAACAGACTTCATGTTCCAACAGTATCAAATCTAATACAAACAAAAGATTTATTAAATGCAACAAATTCTTGTTGTTACAATTTAAAAATCTAACAAGTTATTATCAACCAATTTATAAAATTCTTTTTAGCTGTATTGATTAATTTAATTTGGATCTCATTTGGAGTTCTTTGTTCCTGTACATTAATTTAAAAAATATACTTTTTTTTAAAGTAAAACTTTATTTTTTTATAAATTCATATAAACATAAATTTATGTTCAATAACATTTAATGTTATTTTGTATGAATTTTAAGAAAAATAAAATAAAAAATAATTTTTGTACTCTGAGAGTCGAAAAAGTACTATTTGAAAATTTTATTGGTACCGAAACGAAATTCTCATTTCTCATCCCTGATATAAACAAAAAAATAAGACAGAAAAAAATATATTTGTTATTTATGTATGTATATATATTATATTATTATTTATATTATTACCCTGCAGGAAATGTCAATAGTGAAAAAGTATTGATTCACTATTGACTGTGTCACCAGTACTACTAACCAAATATTCCCCAGGCAATGTAATTTGCTTTAGACATTTAACATGTACGTGTCATTGAAAATCACTAGTAACATTAGAACTATTGACTAGGTAGTGAATAGGTAGTTCTTATGGGACCATATGTAGACATTGGAACCAAAGATTCACTAGTGACTAGTTCTTATGGCACCATATGTAGCCATTAGAAACATAGATTCACTAGTGACTAGGTAGTTCTTATGGGACCATATGCAGACATTGGACCAAAGATTCACTAGGGACTCGTTAGTTCTTATGGGGCCACATGTAGAAATAAGAACCATAGATTCACTAGTGACTAATTAGTTCTAATGGGACCATATGTAGACATTGGAACCAAAAATTTACTAGTGAATTAATAAAGTAAAAAGTGTAGACGCTTAGTTGACAATGTCAACAAAATAGTAGACAAAAGTGGAGACTTGGAGACACTTGACCCCAAGCTTCCTGCAGGGTATTTATATATATTTGTTATTATACAAAACACAAAACATAACTCAGAAACACCAATATTGTAATGTGCTGTGTTGTTAAAATAATCAGGGTTGTTATATTTTTTATTTTGATAACCCTGTTTTATCAATTTGACGTAGCGTTGCCGCTCTTGTTTAGGGATGACATTTCAGCGTTAACGCTAGGCGGTAAAAAACGTTCCGCTTGCCGCTCTTGTTTAGGTATGGCTGTTAGGCTGTCACTTAACGTTGAATTCTATTTTCAATAGAATTGTCCGCAACAGAACAGAACGAAAAAGTAAAAACTAACCACACATACAGACTTTCAATTGAACAGAAACAAAACAGCTGATTCGTAACGGAACAGAACGTACAAACTAATTCTGCCTTAATACAAAACTTATTTTATTTAAAAATCAGACAAATTTTTTTTTTTAGTTTTTCTAAATGAAAAGTCCAGATGTTGTTTTAACGACACAGGAAGTTTCATAGTGTAACTCGTATTAGTTTTGGAGAAAATATTCATTGAATGTTGTCCTTCATATATATTTCCATATTTCTGTATAAATGTATTATATGAATTATTTATTGATCATACGCCACCACGTAGGCATAGCTATTGATATGACACACAAATGTTGAAATATTTATGAAGGACTACCAGCTGCGTTCTGTATTTCGAAGTGGTTTCAAATCGATAGTGAAAATGAAATCGATAGTGAAAATGAAATCGATATTAGTTTTTCACTGTTTTACAAAAAACGAATGAAATGATAATCGATTTCATATCTCATCGATTTCATTTCAGTTTTGTTTCAATCAACAGCTGTTTTCATTTACATTGTTATTCGTCTCTTTTTCTTTATATTTGACATTTGAAAAAAAAAAAAATCAAGCGAAAAGCAACCATAACTTTTATCCGTTTATTCTACGAATTTCTAAGAATATGAGTTCTGCTTCTGTAGTATCGGTAATTTTTTTGGAAAATGAAAAAAGAATGGTTAAATAGAAAACATTTACGGGATTGCTCAAACACATTGGAATTATCTGAAGAAAAAGTATACTTGTAGCTTATATTATTTTCCAAATTTCATTAATGTAACTTTTACGTAGCAGGTTTTTTGGTAATGTTCATCAATGTAAATGTTGCATAGCACAAACTTGAATAAATTACCAAAAAAAAAGGTTGTGTGATTTAACAAAAAAGCAGTTGAGCATATTAGCCATGCTTTTTCGCCTTTATATTGCTCTCAGTTCAACACTAAGGAAATTGTGCAGGGCCAGGCTTTTAAAAAAACACACAAGCTTGTGGGTAAAATTTAAGTCACTTTACTGGACTGTTAAAATAAAATTTCTGCTTGTGACTAGAAAAAGGGATTAAACCAGTTTAAATGCAACGGAGTTAGTGTATTTTAACATATTTATGCGGAGATTTTTTTTAAAAAAAAACCTTAAAAATAAGCCGATTTTAAGAAAAAATATTTTTAGGGGTAGTTTTTAGTAGTAGATTTTATTGACAATTTAGGAGGATTTGTAAGAAAAATACAATATCCAAACGAATTTCACACAGTCAACTGACAGTTATTTGAAATCACGCAAAACAACACAAGCTTCGAATTGCATGACATAGAATTTCACTTCAATTTCGATAGGAGCAAAATAAATAAATAATACTTTCATTTTCACCCAAAAATGAAATACAGAACGCAGCTGTATATTCAACAAATATTTTCTCCAAAACGAATACGAGTTACACTGCGTCGATAAAAAAAAGCATCTAAACTTTTTTTGACAATTAAAAACAATACAAATGTTGCCTGATTTTTAGATAAATATAATTTTGTATTACAGTAGAATCTCAGAAATTAGAACCACTTTGTACATCGGGCAGTTCTAATTTCTGTAAAAAAAAAATTTTACAGAAAATTATAATAAAACTAGTTATGTAAGCTTTCTTTTAACACAAAACAATTTTATTTAATAATATTTAATTAATTGAACATATTAAATTTATGGAAAAACTTTAGGTATTTAATTTTGCACAAACATATCAAATTTCACATGCATATGACCGAATTGTACTCACCACGAATAACTAGGGGATTCCCCGTTTTATTTTTACTTCAATGAGCAAAAAAATAATTTGTAGTGAAAATACAAAACAAAATATAAAAAACTTCCAGAAATTAGAACTGCAGGTTCTAATTTCAGAGCGTACAATACATTGGAATGGCCGGTTCTAATTTCTGGACGGTTCTAATTTGTGAGATTCTACTGTACTTCAAAAGCTCGGAACAAATTCTAACTTTTTTTAAAAAAATTTATTTTTTTTTTCAAATTCTCCATAAAAAATAAAAAAATATTGATAGAGTCGAATTTCTAGCATTTGTCAAATTCAGTTAAATAATAAATAATAAACTAAAAATGATTACAAAATTTAGCAATATTTCACAATGCATACTTCGCCAATTTTTTTGAAAAAATTCAAAAAGTTGTTCCATTTTTCTTTAGTTTCTTATGAAGAATAAATACTATTAGTTTGGCATTGTTGCGATATACTTTATTTTTTTTTTGGCTGGACGTTTGGCTTGGAAAGCACTATATACATAATGTATGTAAACATAAGGCAAATGGCCTTTCAGGGACATAACATCGTCATCAACACCATACCATACAACTTTGTACAATATAATACAAACAACAAAAAACTTTTTCTTTACCTCGCACATACAATGGTGTTAAAATTTTAGCATACAATCAAATAAAACTTGGTCTTTGCAACAAAATACATACTTAGAAGGTGGGTGGTGGTTGGTTGGGGATAACAGGGAGAACTATTAGGAAATGAACAACTTATCTTAAACCGTACCTTTTTTTCCTATTTTGTCTTTTAACCATAATACATTATAGAATGTCTAACATTTATTGTTGCTATCTTTATATATCCACACATATTCCAGTTCTCTGACACCATCCCCACTACCCTCACTCAGTCACTCCCCCTCTGTGTTGCCCTTGTACGACTTTAAGCCATAAAAATATAACGTGCTACCTATTGCTTACAATTTTATTATTGTATAAAAATAGAAAAAGTCGTAAACTTGTCGTATTTATTTATTTATGGTGATTTTTTTTATGTCATTTTCTTTTGCAACAGAGTGAGGGATACCCTTTACTTATTTTGTTTTGTTTGCTTTTGCTTTTGTATTTGTATTAGTATTTTTTTTCTTTTGTATTTTTTGTATTAAATAAAATGTTTTAACATTTATTTTCCAATTTTCTTTGCCGCCTTATTCCTAGTCGTTGATGGTATTTATAATATTTTCTTGATATTTTTATAAAATTTATACAATAAGGTAGTGGTTAAGAGCAGAAATGATAGTGTAAGTACACTAGTACTATTATTTTGGTACCTTTTTGCATTTCTAAAAGTTTATAGAAAATTTTAAATTTATAGAAATTTTAATTTTTTATTAATTAGTAATCATATAATTTCAAATTATATACTATTACCCTAACCGAGCACCCGTGCCTCTGGTGGGAATCGAACCCACGACCCCCGCACAGATAAGCCAGCACGCTACCAACTAGCCTACCGGGGCGCACATTTTATAAAAATTAAAATAGGCAGACCTTTAACAAAAACAAAAGTTTTAAATTTGTGTGTAAATCCTGTATTTTAACCCTTTAGTGTTATATATACACGCAGAAAAAAAACACTTTTGAATATGTTTGAAGATATATATATTTACAAATTTTGAAACTTAAACATGGATATATTTTCCATTTTAAAATGTTCAGTTATTATGTTTGGGACATGCAAACATACTAACAATAAATATTAGGATGTCCCTTATATATATCATTACGCCCCAGCTTTATTGCAAATGGAAGAAATCGATTTTTTATTTTTTTTTTTTGGAAAAGGTTAAGTTCTGCAAGACTGCTAAAAATGGTCAATTTTGGAAAAATAGTGTATTAGTATTAAATATTCTTAAAATTTAATATTTCGAAAAAATTTAAATAAACTCTGTAAATTTTCTAGTGGGTATTTTTTTTTTTTTTTTTTTTTTTGAGAAAAGTGAAAGCGTTAATGAGCCCTATATGGATCAAGTTACACAAAATAATAATTTTTATCAAGTGAAAAAAAATTTTTTTTGGCTTTACAATCTTCAAGCCATAATTTTTTTTTTTTTTTTTAATTTTTCTCTTTATTAATGCAATCTAATCTATCTTTTTGGATATTAAACATTAGATTTGAGTACATAAAATGGCCATAATTCAAATTAAGACTAATGGGGTCCTTTTTGTCCCCTGGCCAAAAAGGGTTAGAGAGTTTTTGAATAAAAGTAAATATAATTATATTCGTAGTCTTGTCAAATGTAAATAATAAATTTCCGAAAATTATGAAAGATGTTATTGCATAGTAGGTCTTTTTAGGCCAAAAGTGTAAAAATTAACCCTATCAATTTAAGATTTTTTTTATTAATATAAAAGCTTTACAATCATGTATTCATAATTAAAATTAAGTTTCATGGGTCTTTTTTGTCCCCAGGCCATTAAGGGTTAACGATTTTTTAAATATCAGTAAATATAATTACGAGGCGGATCAATAAGTCCGTGACTTTTTGAATAAAACACAGTTTTTTTTGCAAAAAAAAAATATTTTTCAACATAATCTCCTTTTAGCTCAATTCACTTAGTCCAAAGTTTCTCCAATTTCTGAATCCCTTCCAAAAAATAGTATTTTTCGAGGTCCATAAAATAGGAATTTCGTGGCCATATGGGGTAACTTTTTTTAAATCCTCTTTAAATCGGTTGCATAATAATAATAAGTTGACATAATATTCGCCGTTTATTATTTTTCCCTTTTAAAGGTAACCGATCTGGATTATGCCGCGTGCATCCCAAAAAACTGATGCCATTACCTTATTGGCCAAGATTACGTTTATGGTCAATTGAGATCAAACGCTGAACCCATCTTGCAGAGAGCTTTCTTAAAAAAACCTGATCATTTAAAATCGAAACCACACTGCCATATGAAATGTCTATGGCATCAAAAATCTCACGCACTTTTACTCTTCGATCGGCCAACACCATATCGTGGATTTTTTCGACATTTTCGGGTGTATTGACCCCAATTGGCTGTCCAGAATGTTCAGCGTCATTTGTACTTGTGCGACCACAACCAACGAAAGTCAGTAAAACACTTTTTTGTACCATTGAAATCGATTCTGCAGAGGCCCCGTAGTGTTTATCAAGCTTTTCCTTGGTTTGATTGACGTTTTTTTTTTCTCAAAAAATAATGTTTAATGAGCACTCGTAATTCACTTTTTCCATTTTTAAAAAAATCCACGAGGTTGTATGTTTTGAACAGCTGTTAAACGCAAAGTAAATGACGGAACTTGTCCAAAATTTGACAGTAGTCTATTAACAGGTAGTACTTGATGGGAGCATATAACTACGAGGGAAGTTCGAAAAGTCAACGACTTATTGATCCAGCCTCGTATAGTCTTAATAAATTAAATTCATGTGTTTCCGAAATTTATACAAACTTTGATGAAAACATTCAAATTTTGTTAAATTTTTGAGAAAATAAGCTATTTGCATAAAATGTTCTGGAAAGGAGTCGCTCCAAAAACAAACTCGAATTATAATTTTACATTTTTTTTTTTTTTCAATAACAACTATTATATTATAAAAATAGCAATCGACATCTGCACATTAGGTATTTTAAAAAATGTTTAAAATTAATATTAAAAAGAGACGTTTTTGCATTTTTATCGAAATTGTGTATTTTTTTGGATTCCTGGCTAAATTGGGTTAATGATATCTGATGAAGTCAGAATTCCATATCAGATTAATTTTGAGGGATTGTGCGCTCCGGTAGGCGAGTTGGTAGCGTGCTGGCTATCAGTGCGGTGGTCGTGGGTAGTGGGTTCGATTCCCACCAGAGGCACTGGTCTGTTTTCGCTACAACGCGCCGTAAGCCATATAATGGTATATAATTTGTAATTATATGATTATTAATTAATAGAAAAAAAAAATTTTTTGAGTAAATAAATAAATATTTGATTTAGTTCTGATCCATTCAAAATCTATGATGTGTATTAAAAAGTACCTCTTCATTTTTGTATCAACTCTGTTAGAGATTATACGTATGTGTTAATAAAAATTGTAATATTTTCTTTGGCTTTTAGGTTTCCTTTTTTATTTTCATTAGATTTTAATAACATTTTTTCCATTACGTGTTGCCATTTTTTTTCTCTACTTAATATATTTCTCTTGTCATGTTAAAAAGACTATTTATAAAATTTTGTATACGTCATTAGTATTTGTAAAGTAGTTTATGATGATGGTAATTAGGTGTTTGTGGGAGGGGGGATTAATATAATTTTCTAAAGGTCTTTAGAGTTGATTATTTATTTTTGATATCAAATAATATAAAAGACATAATGGATATTGTATTTAATAAGATAAGGATTTGACATCTTAGTTAATCTACAAATCAAAAAAAAATATGGAATGGCTCCAATAAACAATTGAATAATCTGGACTTTACTAACCCAGGCAGAAAAATGCAATCGATACAGTACTGGCAAAGCGATTGTGAGTGTTCAATTAATTTTGTGAAGTGTTTATAAAATACGCATCCTTAAAACCGGCAAAACCCAGTTCGGTCGTAGCGTTTTAAATAAATAATTGCCGATTGATCGAATAAAATATTAAAAATGTATAATGCTATAAATAGTTGTAATATTGGTAAAAAAAAAACAATAGGGGCAAAAGAATTTTAAGTGTGATACTGGCAAAACACATGCTTTGCAAACAAAGATAAGTTTTTCTACTACAATATTGGTTGTAACTTTGGTAATTTCTAACAGGGTGGGTTTTACAAAAATAACAGTGCTTTGCCAGTACTATTTTGTTAGTAAGGTTGGCAATTTCTACTTGTGAAAATATGTAAAATATTGTATTATGAAATTAGAAAAAAAAAATGGCAAACAAAACAAAAACTATGGTGAAATATTACAAATTTTCGTAAAATAAAGGAAAACTTTTTAAATTTACAAAAGATTTCATTGTTTTGACATTAATATCGCATTTTCATGCATGTATTATTATGAGTGTAGAATTTTATATACAACCATAAATGTAAAACACCAATATAAATTAATTTCCGTCATAAACTATCGGCATAAACCCAGGCAGAAAAATACAATAGACTCAGTGTTGGTAAAGCATTGGCGAAGGTCGGTTTTGCGTTGGCATAACGTTTGATATATTATATTGTCAGCATTGTCCTGTTACCCGATTGATAACAGTGTCCAACCATTGCTTCGATCGAACTTGCCACCGTTGGCATAACGTTCGTAATTCAAAAAATTTGGTGCTTTTAACAAAAACAGCAATACATTTCGGTCTTAGCCTTAAACATCATATTTAAATGTGTAATACATAATAAAATATTAAAAATAGATAATTCTTCTAATTGTTTGTAATATTGGTAAATACAATATTGGGAAAGAATTGTGCTGGCAAAATATATGCTTTGCAAATAAAATAGTGTTTTCCTAGTACAATATTAGTTGTACCTTTGGTCATTTTAAACACAGTGGATTTTACAAAAATAGCAGTGGCTTGCCAGTACTATTTTTTTGGCACGGTTGGTAATTTCTACCTGGGAAGTTACGAAAAATTGTCTACTCTACAAAAACTTTTGTAAAATAAACGAAAATTTGTTTATTTTACGAAGGTTTTTGTTGTTTAGATATTAATTTTGTATTATTATATTTATGATTATTTCATATGTTAAATTATTTAAGTATTTACTAGTACACTGAAAATAATATAAAGATACATTTATTTTTATTTTTGTTATTTAATAAAATCATTTCATATACAAGATAAACAGAGTAGGAAGTGCCGAATTTTGTATACCCCACATCTATTGGGATAAAAACCGTTTTTGGAACAAAATCCAGGATAAAATAACTAACGAAAAAGAAATTTGAGAAAAACATCTTTCGCGGAAAACAAATTCTATGAAAAAAAAACTATGGACAAAAAATAATATTTGCTAAAATAAGTGGAAGCATTAAAGTCGGATGTGCCAAATTTATTGCTTGAAATGTCAAGTAATTTTTTTAAACAAATTTGAGGGAAACAATTTTTTCCAAAAAAAATTGACAAAAACATATTTTGCGTATTTAGAAAAACAGAAATTTCTTTTAATTTTTTGTCTTTAAATTGCGACATTTCAAATGCAAAACAAGTAGAAGCATTAAAAAAAAATTGTTTTTGAAACAAATTCAATGAACTAAAATGGCAAACAATAAATTTCGCGAACAAAAATTTTGCGGAAAAAAATGCAGTAAAGAAAGTTTTTACCGTTTCCATAAATATGGACACAGAAAAAACTAAAATCTATTTTCAATTAAAATACTTGTTGATTCAATTAAAAGTATAATTGAAATCGGCCCTATTAACGAAATTGTAGTATTAACTAAAATAATTTGTAATGTAATTTAATTGATTTAGTTTCAATAAATCAATTAAAAAAAATTTAAAAAAAATCGCCAAAAACTGTCGAAATTGAAAAATGTGTCTGAAATTAAGAAATAGCTGAATTTAAAAACACCAACATATAAAAAATGTTAAAGATATATCTTTAAAAATTGCGAAAACTAAAAAAAAACTCAAGATTTGGAAAAATGCACATTTTAAAAAAATTAAAAACCTCTAAAAATTAAAAAATCGCTTAAATTGGAGAAAAATCTCTAATGTTTGAAAAACATCTCCAAAATTTGAAAACAAATCTACAAAATGAAAAAAACGAAAGTAGTAAAAAAAATGTTTTTATTTTAGTTTCGGCAATTTTTTAAATTTCCGCGTTTTTTTTTAAACTTCGGTAATTTTTTTAATTTTGTAGAATTTTTTTAATTTAGTCGATTTTTTTTATTTTAGAGATTATTTTCAATTTTAACGTTTTTCTAATTTTAATGATTTTTTAATTTTGACGATTTTTTTATTTATTGGCGATTTTTTAAAAGAATTTTTTTTAACGTCATTATGGGTTAAAATCTAGAAATTTTGTGAGCATCAAATTTGTTTTCAATTAAATATTTAATAGTTATAATTATTTAACTTTTAATTGAAAGTGCGTTTAAAACGGTGATGACTGGTAATACCGCTAAAATAGCGTTATCGATTAAAACCGTCACCGATATTACTGAAATACCAATATCCCCAAAATATCTTTACCGAAATAACGAGAATATCGTTATCGCAAAAATACCGTTACCGATGTTATTAAAACAGCGTTATCCTTAAATTACAGGTACTAAAACAATCTGACAAGATCAGAAAAAAATAATACCTTGAAAAATATATGGTTTCACAAAGTTTGATCATAACTAGCCAGTCATTGGAACTCGGGCATGATGGGGCTAAAAATATTGGTGTTCATGCATACCTATACCGATATAATAAAAATAGCGTTATCCTTTAAATAACATAACCGAAATAGCTTAAAAACCGTTATCCCTACAATATTGCTAGCGAAATAACTAAAATACCGTTACCGCTAAAATACCTTTACCGAAATAATTAAAATACAGTTATCATTAAAAAATACCGTTACAGAAATAATTGGAATATCGATAACCTTAAAATACCGTTACCGAAATAAAAGAAACCAGCGTTATCCGTACCGATAACCGCATCGAATCGGTTACCATCCGCCATCCACTGTCAAACAAAAGTTAATTAAAATTTTATTAACAATAGTTTTATGCAATAAGTTATGCAATGACGTCAAAATTTTAATAACAATTTTGTATAAAATTTCTCTATTGACTTTACTTTTTCACTCATAACTTTTGAACCCGTCAACAAATTTTGCTCATTTCTAACACGCAACCCTTATTCTTCATTAACGGACTATTTCGCGTTTCAACTGACGGACATAGCTAAATCGACTTGGCTATTCATGCTTATCAGAATATACGATTCTTTCCAAGCCAACGAATAAAATGTGAAACAATTTTTTTTTTCAAAAAGTAGGCGAAGTAGGCGTGGTTAAATATTGGTAAATTTTGCCCTCATTTTTAGTATATTATCTTTAACAATTTAACTGAATAATGCTAGAAATTTGTTTTTAACAACAAATTTGTTATGCAATATTAATACTATTTCCAAAAAATTCAGAACAAGATCAAATTAGAACTATGTAGTTCTGAACCTTAAGCGTGGTAGAAAACTAAATTTATCCAAAAATCGGTCAACATTTTATTTAACTTTTTGTATTTAATCATTAAAAATGATCTACCCTGATAGTTTAACCGCTGCTGTGTAACTCGACTTCGTTTGGAAGAAAATATTCGTTGAATATTGTCTATCTCAAATATACAAAAATTTGTTAGTTTAAACTAAAATGCGAATCATATAATAAATATAAAAAATTAGAACTATTTCTGAATTTTTAGTATAAAAATTATTTAAAAATCATCCAAAATTTACTAACTTTCTTATTAAAAAAAAAGATCATCAGATATTTTTCTATCCATTCTGAAAGTTTTAGCGTGTAACTCGACTTCGTGTAAGAGAAAATATTCGTTGATTATTTTCTATCAGAAATATTGAGAAATTTGTTAGGTAAAACTACAATTCGTATAATGAATCATATATTACAGATAATAAAATTCATCATACGCATTGTATTGCAAAATTTAGTTAGAACTAAATTTTGTTTCCCATATTCGGAATAGACAATAATTAACAAATAGTTTCTCCTAAACGAAGTCGAGTTACACTGTATTACTTTCTTGATCACTATAAAAATAGCTTAACTTTATTTTTAATAAAAACACAAAAAAAAATGTTTTATTACACTATAAATTCAGATCTAGTTCTGAATTTAAAAAAAAAAAACATCAATAAAAAAAAAATCTACACTCATAATAATCCATGATAGAAATACGAAAAAAAAAGTTAAAAACAACGAAACAAATTTTCGTTTATTTGATGAATGTTTCTGTTATTTTGACATTATTTTCATATTATTATTATTATCAGGGTATAGATATAGTAAATTTTCTAGCATTTTGCAATTCATTTAAATTATTATAAATAAAGTACTTAAAACGAGCGCAAAAAAATTCAGAATTAAACCCCGCCTACTTCGCCCACTTTTTGGAAAGTTTGATATTGATTAACTTATTTTTCCACTGACGCACAGTGGCGCCATTTGAGTTTATTCGTTGCAAAAATCATAACTTTCGAACCAAATGAGATAATCAACAAATTTAAAAAGCATATGATAGATAATCGATCAACCTATGAAATGAGTGTTTGAAAAGTGTTCTATGCCTCTTAGGTGCCTACTTATAGGTTAGCAAAGTTGATATTTGTAAAAAAATCATTTTCATGGGTAGTAAAAAAAAATATTTTTTATTTTTTTTAAATTTTTTTATTTTTTTTTTTGTCTCTTAAAGGCTTTTATGATTTAAAACTATTCCAGAAAGAATTTCATTTTTTTTTTTTTTATTTATTTTTCAATTTTTTTTTTTCAATATTGCTCACAGTCCGTAAAAGACTTATCATTTCTGAACTATAATTATTTTCTAACTCTTTTCGTGACTTTATATGCCGCAGTGATGTAATAAGTGGGTCGGAAGATGCTGCTAACATGTTGAAGAGATCCTCATTTTGTCTTACCCTTGAAGATTTGAAAGTGTTCAGCAGTCTATATTTTTTTATAAAATTTGTTTAGGGACTTCTGTGCTTCTTCAGAAAGCTCTCCAATTGGCAAAGGCTGATATTCAATTATATATTTTCCATGTGACAATATTTTGTGAACTGTCGGGGTCAACTTTTTCTGTGGATATAAGTTTGCTAAAAGAGATACAGTTTTCGAGGCATATTCTCCATACTTTTCAGAATCAACTTTTTCCTTGCAGTTTAAAATATTCAAGATCGTTCCCAATCTCTTAATGATTTCATTGTCTATTCCAGTGATTCGAGTTACAGCCTCATCATTTTCAAAAAATCTTCTCGAAGTGTTTCCATCGTTTGAGTTTCCGAATCCGTGCTTGTTCTAGTCTACTTTTAGTCCAACTTGTTTGAAAAACTCATTATTATAAAAACTCATTATTATAAAAGAAATATTTGATAATATAATATAAAACAAAATTAAGATAATGAAAATGAAAATGAAAATTATTCAAGTTCGATTCCATACTCTATATTTCTTCATTAGGATATTGTCCTAACAAATAACACGGTGCTACAATGAAAAAAAACTTGGAAAACGACCTAGCGTGGGTTATAGGTCTTGTTGAGTACATTACAAATTGTGTCAAAAAATTTCAGAAACACCCTCAAATTCAGAAGTTATTCTAAAAAAACGTTTCAAGTGATGTTCGTCAACTTATCGACCTGTTACTCAGTCAGTTTTTGTCCGATTTACATTTTTTTAACGGGTTTGGAAAGAAAACTGATTAGGCTTTAAAATGACGTGCATTTCTTATACATTTGTAAGTTATAAGTATTGTTTTTGTTAAGAATATCTACAAAAAAAACGAAAATTATAAACTTTTTTGATTTTAGTAGCTTTTCATTGCTTATTTTAATATGAAAGCTTATAAAAATTTATACCAACGTATAAAGAAAATTTAGTTCTTAACAAAACATGGTTTTAATTTTTCAAATCGGATGAAAATTGTAAAAGTTATTCAACTTTTCATTAACACCTGTTTTTAGCATTTTCTCCCCCAGCGCAAACCATATGAATAAAAAAAAAAAAAAATTAAACAAGCGTTTTTGTAAGTCAAGTGGTTTACCAGAAGAAAAATCTGCAATCTTAACATTTTACTTTAGAAAAAGTTTAGTAACTTTTGCAAATTGAAACCGATTTTAACAAATAATATCTCGTTTTTTTCTATATAAAATTGTCTTTAAAATACAGTGCAAAAAAAGATAGGTTTTCATAAAAAAAAATTAAAAGAACTTGTTGAATTTGAAAAATTTGGAAAAAAAATAAAAAAAAAGAGAAACTTTTGCTAAACACTTACCTAATGTCTTGGAATATATATTTAATGAATACATTTCATGAAAGCCTAATTCTTTGTCTTTCCAAAACTGATTAAAATTTTGAAATCGGTCAAAAAATGTGTGAGTTAGAGGTACTAAAGTGCTACGACCTACCCTAAAACAGTTTTTTGAAAATAACTCAAAATTTTGAGGGTGTTTCAAAATTTTTGAAAACGGTTTTTGTATGTCCTCACCTAGGCCTACAACCCCCACTAGGTCGGTTTTCAAGTTCTGACAAAAAGTTTTTTTTTGTAGCAGTGTGTAATCTAGAGTTTTTTTGTTTTCAAATTTATTATTTGACCCTTTCAGGAATGTGTTGATAGATCTATTTCGGGAATTTTCTAGGTTCCCATCATCAGATAGTTTGTAAATATGAAAATCTTCTCTTAATAAATATATCCGACGATCCGTTATCTAGTTTTCGAGATTCTGCATCTGAAAGCGGACAAAATTAAATTTTTGATTTTTGCCACCTCACTTGTTCTACAGGCGCTACTGTGTGACGGTTGTCTTGATGAATTACAACTAATATGGCATACTGATATATACCCTCCTGTACAGTGAAATATAAGGTTGAAAATGCTAATTTCATATAAATTATTTATTCCCAAAATTTAAAAGCAATTCTTGTAAAATTACTTACATATTATTTTGAGTGTATAAATAAAATTGTTGACTCCTAAAGGCAACAGCGTTACATATTGTACATAATATTTGCATAAAATGATGCCAATGACATTCATTGCCAACATACAATACAAACAAACAAACAACATTAGTATGTTGAACAACACAGCAGCAACAAGGGCTCTTTTTATGCCTTTAACACTCTCGCACACTCAAAGTAAGAAAAAGTGCAAATAATGAAATTTCAAACTTAACATTACACACACACACACATGCAAAGTCACACATACAAGCACTAAACTTATTTGACTATAGAAGTCTATATTTCCTTAAAGAACTTACTCAAAAAGTACTTTATTCAATATAACAAAGGGAATACATAAAATATAATAAAAAGTTTATCATCATCATCAAGAACTACATCTTTTTTGTATTCACTTTATATAAAAAAAAAAATAATGAATACGTACAACAAAACCGTACTGTCCTACACTGCATATGAATACTACGGGTATAAAGTGAAAAAAAAGTAAAAATTACAAGTATATGAACAGCTCAAGAATAGAAGACAATTTTTATTTACTTTGAAAACGCCGCCGTCGCCAGACATGCAGACGTCGAAATATTGTTATTTTTTTCTGGGTACCTTCTTTTACTACTACAACAATACAGAGAGTAAAATAAAAAATTAAACGCACTTCTTTAACGCATCATCATCAGCAGCATACAATTTGAACTGTATATATAATAGAGTGAGCCGAAAGTCGATGAAAATTTCGCTATATTAAAACCAAAAAAAAAACTAATAGTTTTTTATTACACAAAATATTCGAAACTAGTTTTGAATTTTTTTTTAAAGTTTTGGATATGTTTCCTAAATATCCCATATCCAAATCTATCTCTTATTACAGTCAAACTTAAAGCAATTCCCAAATTTCATAAAATTTAAATAAGAAATATATTAAAAATTAATGCTAAATTTTTCATTATTTAACTACTCCTAATGCACCCATTTTTTCATATAAGAATATATAAACATTTTAAAAATTGGTTGCAAAAAACATGATTTTTGAGTTATTGAGGCAGAATTATTCATATTGTGTAAAAAAGTCGTATTGATATCTTTTATACTCATCTCTTGAGAGAAATTATGTCGTTATTTTTTCTTCAAGGTGGGAGTAAATTGAAAACTTTAATCTCGTTTTCTACAAAATCGAAATTTTTGAGTTATGACGTTATTGTAGTAAATGAGCGATATGTTTTTCTTTCGTTTAATATTGTTCTTCATATATAGTTTAACTATTCTATGTTAAAACCACATAACGTGTAATCAATTTTATAACGTGTATTATTTATTGCTCATACGCCTACGCACCATACGTAGCTTTGCTAAAGAAATAATGAATATTTAATTATTATTTTCATAGAATAGAACATAGAAATGGAATGAAAGGACAATATTCAATGAATATGTCCTAAAAACTAATCTAAGTTAGACGATGAAACTTTCTGTATCGATAGAAAAAACCCTTCCTTTTTTATAAAAAAAAAATCAAAACGATTTTGCCGATTTTAAGATAAACCGAGTTTTAGATTACAAATTTCGTAAAAAGTTCTGAATTTTTTCCAAAAATTTTATTTTTTCAAATTCTTCATAAAAAATATATCGATATAGTTAATTTATCAATATTTAGCCACGCCTACTTTGTAAACTTTTTGAAATAGAAGTGACTTAGTGAGTCATTGATGGAATACTTTAATATCACCCAACTTAAACCGCTGGATCTAGGAACTTAAAAATTTTACATTCTCCAGAGTAGACATCCGCTGGGACGTGATTTTTTGAAAATTCCTAAACAAAGGGAGAAAACGGGGGAAGTCTCTACTTGACGAAATTTTTTCCAGAAAATATGAAGAAAGGTTCGAAAGAGGAAAAATCTCCCAATAACGGACTGCCGAAACCACTTAAGCTACACACAGAAAACAATTTGGCCATTTGCCAACAAAAATTCTGTTAATACGACTGAAATCGGTTGATGCAACTGAATAGTGGTTGTCACAACGAAATTAACACAACTGAATTTTAGTTGCAACACCCAAAATATTCAGAAATCACATTTTAATATGGTTGTACTAACCGAATTTATTGATTGTAGCCACCAAAATACAATTTAAATATATTTGGTCTGCAGTATATACTACTAGTTCACTAATACTTACAGTACATTTTGAAATTTCCGCCTGGAACGTGTGAAAATAGTAGTTCAAAGGGGCACATTAAATTCTCTACCTTAACTGCCAAAATAAACAATTTTTGGTAAAAATTTTAAATTTATGGAATGTGACCCTTGGGTTATGAATTGTTGAAATAGCAGTTTTTGTAATTTTCAATAAAAGCCTTAATAAAACGGGTTAATTGATGTTAAAAATTCGAGTTCACACCATTGGAATCTGGTTGACATGAACTATCCTCATCTAGCGTTGACATCCCATAAGGGGTAATTTTTTATAATTTTTACTCGGAGGCACAAAAAGAGGAATACTATTCCCCGTTGACGGTATGTCTAAACTTTTTTAGCTTGAAACATGAATGGAAAACAATAAAATATGTTTTCCATTAAGTATGAGCTAATTCACATACGGTTTTTAGGTCAATTTCGCTTGAAATCTAAAATTCAAAATATGTGTTTCCTGGAGTATCTCACTTATAAGGTACCTTTTGAATTTTCGTCCGGAACGTAGTAAAAATAAGGGACAAAAGAAAATGTAAAATTTGGGCTACATCCTTAAGAAATTTCACTTCTTCAATTTTCAATAAAATATTGGTCCAAAACCGGGTTCGATATCCCAGCTCAAACCAAAGTAGCTAGGAATTTGAAATTTAGCACGTAGATTTTTCGACTGGTGTAGGAAGATTAAAAAATCTGAAAATTCTTTGCTTGCATGCCCTTTCGGAAAACCTTCGGCTAGAAATATGACATTTTAAATATGTATTATCTGATGTATAGCCTAATTCGTGGTGTAATTAAGAACAAAATGTAAAATTACCCTCTTTGGTGGCCTGCGCAAACTCAATAAACTTCTAAAGCCCAAGACCACTTTCAAACGATCTTCACTTCTCAGCAGGATTTTTAAGATGTAAGATTTCTAGTTAAAGCAAGTTAATAAATTCAATTGGAAACATAATGTATTACATTTTCAGTGAATAATTTTTTATGTACAAAGGTTAATAATGAAAGTTAGTCAAAATCAAAATATTGTAAAAATTAAAAAAAAACTACCTAATACCAAAGTTGATATAGTCTCTTCTTTGAACATAAATTACATTTTTGGGTTTAAGACTCAAAGGAAGTTGTCAGAATACGTTTAAAGGACATCCCCTTAACTATTAAACTGGAAAGTGAATTTTAATAAAATTTGGTAAACCTAATTTTGTTATACGAGTGAATAAATATATGAACTTCATTAAAATATATATTAGAGTTGAGATATGTTTTCGCCCAATTTCGATTTTTTAAAATTCAAAACTTAACAATAATCATAACTTAAAACAACTCCATTGTTGGTTATTCATCTAACACACAGGCAAGAAGTACAACTTCTGTCTTAGCCAGCCAGTACGCACAAGAAACATTTGCACAGACGTTAGAGCGTTTTCCTTGCTAGTAGAACGTTCTGTGCACACGCCCTACCTTATTTGAAAATATATTTTTAACACGTCACAAGGTCTCTGAAAAGGGGAAGTTAACTCTTCAATTTGACAACGATATGTTGAAGTGTGAGCTCCCTTTCATATGAAAAGTCTGGTTAAGGACCGGACATTCCCACCCTAGGACCTCTCCTGTGTTTCATCCGGGACTGGTCCTTTTGCCCGAAGTCTTACTATAAAAATTTGATTCTGTCTTTTTTTTTTGTCATTTTAGGACCTTATTTACTCGGTTCCCTCTTAGATACATAAAGATCTTTATAAATTCATACAAGTAGTTACTTGGGATCTGTACTATATTTATGGTACAACAGACAAACAGTCAGTTGCACTATAATAAAAAAGAATAACAGACAAGATACAATTTTTATGTTGTACCATACGAAACAAAAAACAAATACATATCTACAAAAAGAAGAAGAAGAAGACATTATTAAAAAAAAGCCAATGTCCGTATATCAGACAGACTGATTTTATAGGAAAGAAGAAGAAAAAACACACAAATTATACTTTTAGCTTCATATAGTCGGCAACGATGTTTGGGGCTTACAATGAACAAAAGATAATTGTATCAAAAGTATAAGCATAAATTTAACACACACACACACGCACACGTGCACACTTGTTATATTTATTCTCAAGTGCAAAAAAGAAAAAGTTTTTTTTTCAAAAGAAACCTTTTTTTGTGAATATCAGGGCAGCGACTGGCATGCACTTAAAAGATGCAGTGAAACATCTAAAATTTACGTTTGAAATGTGAACTTAAATCGAAATATATGCTAAAAACCTAAAAATATGCATTCAAAATTTAAAAATATGCACCAACAAATTTTTAAAAATGTAATTCAATATAAATATCTAACAAATGACAACTAGATACAGTGGAGTTCGAATATAACGAACACCGGTTATAACGAACTTTCATTATTACGAAAAATTTGTCTGGTCCCTACCCAGCAAAAAATAACCTTGATTTGCTAAGCACCAACTACATTCGTATGCTTCCAATATATCGCTTAACTGCCTTGCATGCAATAAAGCAATTAGAGGAAGGCATTCTGTTGTGTTTTTATAAATGCCTTCTTTGAAGCCGTGAATAATGCATACAAGGAAGCTGTAAAGAATGCATACAATGAAGTATTAATGTTGTCAAAACACAAAAAAGCGCTTTTTATTGCCTACTAAGCCATGAATTTATTGCTTCTTAGAGCACATGAAAGAAGCGCATTTCACCTGCTTTAAAGATACAAGTGGGACATAGCAAGCAATAATCATGCCTTCTGGATTTGCTTTGGAAGTGTAAGCACCATTTTTTTGCTGGGTACGCATTATTAACACATTTCGTACAAAATACAGTGGACTTGCAGAAACGTGAACATCCAGTAACATAAACGTCCCAGAAACATGAACACTTTTTTTAACATTGACTATTCCAAAACGTGAACAAAGTTCAATAGCTCTAAAACGTGAAAACATTGTTTCTATAAGATATGTTTCTTTTTCTTCAATATTTTAGTAATTTAGGGAATTCCCGAATAAGAATTTCACCACGTTCTTATATTAAACACCTTTTCTAACGTGAACAGAAAAACTCTTTAGCTCTTTTCCTGTATCTCCGAACTTAAGAATTTTTTATATCAAAATTGTTTTAAAACGTATAGAATAAAATTTAAATAGAATTAGCAGTTATTTTTGTAGTAAATGTATTAGAAATTAAGAACTGTTAAATATCAAAAACGTATTAAAATCAATTATTTGGGTATGCAAAAATTGTATTAGATTCTGAATTTGGTCTCAGAATCAAAAAGTTTTCTAATAGGAAAAATTTCTTAAAATGTTAATATTTTTCTATAGGCAAGTGTCTGAATATTTAAAAATGTTGTCTAAAAATTTATGTTTGAATTTAAAAGTTTTTCAGGAGAAAAATATTCAAAATCTTTTCATATTTTTTTTTTTGTTAAATAATTAACATTATGATGGTTCTAAAGTACTTGGAATGGAATTTATTCTGAGTGGATCAATTCTGTAGTAAAATAGTTTAAAAAAATTCCAATTGAACAAAATCAGAAACGCGTACCCCCTTGCAAAAATTAGTTCACGTTTTTGAGAGTTCACTGTAATACCGCCCTTTATAGCGAATTTTTTATACAACGAACTAATTTTGTTGGGCCCATTTATTAATTTTAATACAAATGTTTACTTTTACAACGAACACATTAAGTAATCGAAATTTTTTATGAAAAAGGTGCTGCAAATTTTAAATAACTTAAGCTTTTTACTTGAAACTTCACTAAAAATAATTAAAAACTGTATAAAACGTAATTTATTGTAAGAATTGTTGCAATATTACAAACAAAAATGTTAAAATTAGGAGAATTTAAGAAAAAATCCTACAATTTTATTATTTTTTTTTAATGTTTACCTCGCTTATGGCGAACTTAGCTTATAACGAACTAAATTGTTAGGTCCCTACGAGTTCGTTATAACCGTGCTTCCCTTAAATATGTTAAGAGTCACAAATGCTTTCTTTTGTTGATTTTAAATTAAATCTCAATTTTAATTTTTGCAAAATATGCAATAAAATTGAAAATATGCATCGGAAAAATGACAAAATATGCAATTATTAAAAAATGTGCTAATATATGGACTTATAACAAAATATGCAAAAATATGCAACAACAAATCGATGCCATTTTGTTGCGCACATTCTTTGGTTCGGAAAAGTTTTTGGTCAAACTCGATTTTGGGCTGCTGACTACAAACACGCTTTTTCATGAAAGTCGCTGCCCTGGTGATTATATATACATGTTAATGTGGAGCAGGTAGTGTAGTCTGCTTTTCAGATTTTGATAAAATTTTCTTTTCTTTTTAAAGTTTATAAATCTGTTCAGTGGTCTCAGTGATTGGTATGTTTTTTCTACTTTTTATTAACAATTTCTTGGCACTTGTTAGCCCTTTGAAAGCCGTTTATATAACACGATAGCTATAGGGTTTCAAAAACCACTGGATCTGTTTTGCCTGTTGTTCTCAATTAAAAATAAACCCATTGTTTTTTTAAAAAAAAATATTTTTTATGAAAAGTGTTATTTTCATAAATAAATTATTGATAATTTATGGTTATTGGAATTACTTGTTACTATAGTTAAAAAAATTTCAAGAGAATAAAGGAACCTTTTAATAAGTTACCTGATTTGATAAATAAATCAATTAATTTCAAAAATGATGTTGATAAAAAGTTTAACTAAAAAGACCTGTTAAAAAAGCTGTTAAAAAAGTAACTGAAAATTTTATTAAATCAACAAGTTATCTAACTGTAATCAATTTAGACTCATTCCATATAAAACGACCAAAAACTATCAAATTTTCGACCTCTATCCCCTTAAATTATAACCAAACTTTGTATGCAATGTATCTACGAGGGCGGACTTTTTGAATGAAACACAGTTTTTTTGCAAAAAAAAAAAAAATTATTTTTCAACATAATCTCCTTTTAGCTCAATATACTTAGTTCAGCGTTTCTCCAATTTTTGTATCCCTTCCAAAAAATAAGATTTTTCGAGGTCCATAAAATAGACATTTCTTGGCTATATGGGGTCGTTTTTTTTTAAATCCTCGTTAAATTGGTCCAATAAGTTGGCATAATATTCGCCGTTTATTGTTTTTCCCTCGATGTGGATTATTCCGCCTGCATCCCAAAAAACTGTTGCCATCACCTTATTGGCCACGATTACGTTTATGCAGACAGCTTCCGTAAACCCAACTGATCATTTTAAATCGAAACCACACTGCCATATGAAATGCCTATGGCATCAACAATCTCACGCACTTTTACTTTTCGATCCGCCATTTTCGACATTTTGACCTCAATTGGCCGTCCAGAACGTTCAGCGTCATTTGTACTTGTGCGACCACAACGAAAGTCATTAAACCTCTTTTTTACCATTGAAATCGATGATGCAAAGTCCCCATAGTATTTATAAAGCCTTTCCTTAGTTTGATTGACGGTTTTTTTCGCAAAAAATAATGTTTAATGAGCACTCGAAATTCATTTTTTCAATTTTTAAAAAAATCCATGAGGTTGTATGTTTTGAACAGCTGTTAAACGCAAAGTAAATGAGGGAACTTGCTCAAAATTTGACAGTAGTCCATTAACAGGTGGCGCTTGATGGGAGCAGTGTTGCATTTCATATAACTATGAGGGAAGTTCGAAAAGTCACGGACTTATTGATCCGCCCTCGTATCATATATATATGTAATCGTACAGGTTGTTAGCTCTAACGGTTGTGAAAATATCGCATTTTAAAATATGAAAAAGTCGAAAATTTAACAAAAGTAGTTGCACATAATCCATAGTCCATATCTCTTTAACGGTTAAATCTGTTTTATATAAAATAAGAAAAAAAATATTTTTAAAATGTAAAATGATTTTTTTTTTCAAAATCCGCGGTTTAAAAAGCTGTATTAAAAAAAACAGTGTTTTTAATTTTCAAAAAATGTATGTTAATTATAATTTAATACACTACCCGTGTAAAAAAGATTAGATCTGATCATATCTAATTAGATATGATTGATGGATATGATTTAATCTAATTATATCTTGTAACAGATCTGAACATGTATGATCAGATATGTCATTTCTGATACACTTTATGGCCAGATCTAATCAGATCTAGTAACAAATCTATTCATATTTAAACGAATCTGGAATTTGGAAAATGTTCATGTCCAGATATGAGAATATCTGGTCATATTGGATTATATCTGGTGCCACATCTGTTCATATCTAAAAAGATTTCATGATCTCTTTGTCCAGATCTTGTATCAAATCTATGCACTCTGAGACGTTTTCAAAAGCAGCAAAATAAAAATGCTAATTGTTTTATTGATATAATAACGAACATAATAATACGATTAACAAAATTGCTAACATTTTGTGTTGGGTTTTCGTTTTATATAGATCAAATCATTAAAACACTTTTAGCGCTGAATGATCAAAAATGTTGTTGTTTTAATTAAAAACATCGATTTATGACTTATTCTAAATAATATGCATACTTTTTTTTAATAAACGCAAAGCTTACCTACTATCGGCTAAGTTTATATAAAATCAGATATATTTATATCCATTTATATAATTTATTTAATTCAATGTCCAAATTTCGCATAAAATTGTGTCAAATTATATCTAATTTAATATAATTAGATACATGCAGATGGCCCATTTTTCGGATCAATTTGTATGTGTTTATATATGGGGACTTATCAAATTAGATACAATTATATTAGCCACATGACTAAAAATGCTGCAAATGGATTAAAAGGGGTTCGGTATTCACTAGTATTATTGTTACTTATATGCGGAAGAAAAAACTTTTAAATAATGAAAATATTTTGGAAAAAATTCATATTTTTATGGGTGAACTTATAATTATTCGCACACTGTATTTGTGGCATATAACGTCCGCAAAGCTTAAAAGAATTTTTTTTGTGGGGGAACCGTTATGTGGGCACTGGGTCTAAACATGTACAAATTTTACCAAAAATGTATAGGTTTTGTCCATGGGCCATTGTTAGTCAGTGTGCCAAATTTTTTTTATATACCGGTGCATACGTCTTTAAAAAATCAAATTTGCCTGTAGTTTAATACCATATATGAGAAATATATTAAAATATTTCAAATTGGGTAATTTTTTACAAAACTTTTTGAACCCTAAATCTAAAAAAAAAAGTGAGTGAAAATATGTTAACTCGATCACATTTCGGATCGACTATCCACGATTTCAATGAAGTTCATCATAACTGTCATACTCGACAAGAAATCGACAAAACTTAAATTGTAGAACTTAAATTAAATCGGTTTCCGAAATATAACGTCAAGAAAATTGCAAAACCGTTAATATTTTTGGTAATATCATTTGACTTATACTGACATCTGTTAGTTCATGGTTCGAATCTTCAAATTTCAATAGAAAAAACACAGGTATGAAAATAGACGTCCATCTTTGTTAGCTTTGAGTTTCAACAAACAGTGTTTATATGAGAAGAGCCGTGGTGTGCTAATTGTTCAAAAAAATTTTATTTTTGGTATTAAAAATATAGAAATTATTTTTTGGAATATATGATGTTTTTACAAATTTGTAATACAACAAACACACATACTATATACAATGATATACAAAGTATATTGATATGTTAAAATTTTTGCTTTTCAAATTTTTTTTAATTTTATAATTACGTTTACCAAATCAGCCAGTTTAATCACAAAGGAAGACAAATTCTCATAGAGTTGATTATGTCTGTTGTATGTAAGGTCTCGGTTTGAGTTAAGCCAATTATCGTTTTCAATTCCGTACAGCTAAATATTTGGCTTATGCCAATGAAACAATTGTATTGTTTTGATTTTATAATCACACTTTTTGAAAAGCAAAAAAATTAAATCTAATTTGGCAATATCCTATTTGATTTTGGATAGAATAAGATTTGATATTGAAAGTGGTATAAAAAAAACTTTTGTATATTTAAAACAAAACTTAAAAAATGTTTGTGTTACAAAAGTTTTAATGCATGTTTTTTTATTGTATATGAACGTTCTTTTCCATAATTGTTAGTTAATTTTTAACTTTTAGAAATAACAATATATTTTAGTTAATTTAAATTAAATTGTAGTGCAAACGTTTACAACTGAATTGCAGTTATTTTAACTGTCATTTTCATTTGTTTTCACCTATATTATTTCATAAGTGTACGAAATCATTGTGTTTCCTATCAACTTAAACAATATTTAAAATCACCTGATTTTAACCGGCTTCAATATAAAATTATTTTATTGCCGAAGTAAAATCAATATATCGATGGCTTAATATAAAAAAGGCGTAACTCAATTTTTTTCAAAATAGCGTCTTTTATTTATTCTAGTAGACAAATGCCAGATGTACCTTGCCTCAAAATTTCAGGGGGATATAATTGTAAATAACAGATTAATAACGATTTCAAACAAAGCCCTAAGTCAAGTCAAAGAATTTTTGAAAGAAAAAGCCCCAACTCGTTTTTTTGTTTGATTAGTTTTAACCATGGCACAGTAATACAAGGTAAATCTGTCAGCGCAGCTGTAGTTATGGGTTTATATTTCCCAAGTATCAAATTCGCTTCCCGATAAGACTTCAAATCTACGCAAATATGCCAAACGGTCATCTGTCACAGGAAAGCGCAACGAAGAAATGCGTACATTTCTACAACAAATTTCAGATGAGTTGCTAAAAATGGAGTGCCATTATTGCCGAAATTACACCAAAAAATCATATTTTGAATCGGATTCTTCCACCTATCAGGAAATTTACCAGCTTTATATATTAAAGGAATTAAACTACTCCATATTTAAACCTAGGAAAGATCAGTGCGATATGTGCGTTTCACATAAAGCTAGTCATTTGTCAGATGAAGACTATAAAAAGCATAGAGAATAAATGAAAAAAATGCGTGAGGAAAAATATAATGACATAAAAAATGGTGAGTCCGGAGTATGTGCAGTTTTATGTATGGAAGTGCAATCGGTAAAATTAATTCCTCAACTAAAGACGAATGCTGCATAGTATAAAATGAAGCTACAACTACATAATTTCACAATATACAATATTTTAGCACACGAATCAGTTTGGGATGAAACAGATGGATGTCTAGTAGCTTCCGTTTTTGCGACGTGTATTATTAAACACTTGAAGAAGAAACAAACTCGATCGCCAGAAATCTATCACGTAATTATTTACTCACTGTTTACTGTTTTTACCAAAACCTCGATGTAATATTGTCTAATGTATTGCTGGGTTTTAGTATGGAAACACAAATAACGATTGAACAAAAATTGTTAATAAGTGGACATACGCAAATGGAAGCCATTCCCTTATAGATAGAAAAATTAAAAATAAGCAAATAAATTTGCCATCGGAGTTTGTGCAACCAATAAAGGAGGCAGGAAAAGTTCCAGCACCCCTACAAGCTCACCATTTGCACTACGATTATTTTCTTGATTTTGAAAACATCCCTAAACGATACTCTTCGATTCGTCCTGGTAAAAATATTGCTTACTATAAAAGTTCTAGAAATGTATGTACTCAAACCTCCATTTAAAATTTTAGGCAGACATATTGGTGATCTTACTGTAAATATTCTACGAGCCTTGTCGTATGCCCCATCCGGATCAATATACATATTTCAAAACAGACATAACTGACGATTACGAATTTAAAGATATCCCTGATTCACTTTATAAGGAGAAAATAGCAATATCAAAAAATAAATTGTACCACATACAGGTTTTGAAAAAGTTTTTACCTGCAGATTGCCTTTTTTTATGATAACTTGTCTTATAAGCACAGATATTTACAGTTCACTTCTGATTTCCTCCTTCTATTATTTAAATCTGAATTATTATAATAATATGTCTCATTTTTAAGTCAGTTTAAAAAAGCCCTAACTTAATTTTTTTTCAAAAATATCACTAAAAAAGGGCATATCTTAGTTAACTTTATTAAAATAAAAATAAAAAATTTTTAAAATGAGAAATAAAATGTGTTGCCTCTTTTTATTAAAAATTGCATTAAAACTTTTTTTGTATCTAAAATTTTACGGATTTTATTAAGTTTTTTCCTTCTTCTGTAAAGTAACAAAAAGTCGAGTTACGCCTTTTTTATATTAAGCCATCGATATGTACTAAAAAATTTTAAACAACAATACCCACTCAAAAATATTATTGACCAAAAAGAAAAGAAATTTAGCAAATAATATAAACAAAAATTATAATCTTGAACTTGAACTTTTTTTTATTATCTACAAATACTTAAATGTGCATACGCAAATACATTAGTACACACAGAGAAAATGTTTGCCATTTGCCAACTGAAATTCGAATACTACCACTCAAATTGGATTATTACGAATTTCAGTCGGTTGGTAACACTGAACATTAGTTTTCACAAAAAAGTTCGGTTAATGCAACTGGATTTTAGTTATTAGACCCATTATATTCAGAAATCTAATATAAATATCGTTGTGCTAAATGAATTTATAACTTTTACACTTTTCAATTCGGTTGTCACTTTATTTATCTGTGTGTATGAACTTTTTTAACTGGGCACAGAAATTTTCATAGACATTTTATATTCATAACTATGGTTAAGCCTTAAACTTTGGTTATTGTGAGATATGTTAGCAGGGCTAATTCTTAAAACTTGGAACATAGGGTTTTTATACATTAAGGAATAGGGGCAACATTGTGAATATCGCAAAATCAAACGTTCATCTGTTTTTTTTTTTTTACCACTCTAGTGTAGGCATGAAACAACAGGAAAAAAACGATAGGTTCACTTTAGAGAACAGGCCACATTAGGCAACATTCCCTTACAATTACCATACTTCTTTTCTTTGAGCTTAAAATTAAAAAGAAAAACTTACGTTTCCTTTGAATTACTTGAAAAATAAAATTCAATACTTTTATACAAAATGTCAAAAGTAAGTAAACAAAACTACAAAAAGTTAAAAAAAAAACGTTAATAGCAATAAAAACGACAACAACAAAAACATAACAACAAAAATATAAAAACCATTTATACAAAGTGACTACAACAACAACATTACACACAAAAAAAACAACATAATATAAAATATCAAAGTAAAAATGAAATGATATACACGTTTTAACAAGGCATCTACAGGTATCCCTCGATTTACGCGGTACTTTATTTACGCGGTTTCGATATAACGCGATTTAATAATAGTGACCATTTTTCTGTATAACGCGTTTTTTTTACGCGGTTTTAGTATAACGCTATTTAAAAATAGTGGCAACCCTCTAATTGCGCGCATTACACCATTTTTTTTTTAAACATTATCAGCTGTTTGCAAAAAAGAAGAGGTTAACTTTAATTTGAAGTGTTAAAAAACTTTAAAGGTAGTAAAAAATAAACAATTTGCTGTGGTTTTGGTTTTCCTAATGATAATGTTGTTACTCCGTTAACAGCGGAAGTTGCTCAAATACTACAAGTAATTGAAACATCTGAATTATTTGAAAACATTGTGGATGGGGATATATTGGAGATGATAAATGATGTTCCAGAATTGACAGAACAAGATCTCATTGAATTAGCTACGGACCCCGATGAATCAACTGAAGACGAAAGTGATAGTGAGGATAATCCAGATTTTGATTCTTCTAAGTTAAAAACTTTTATACAAATGGCTCAGGATTTGATAAAATTTTCCACTGATAATGACCCTTGTACAAATCGATCAGATTTATTTCAGTGTTTAATAAAAAAATCGTTGGCATCATACGAAACAACAGGAACAGCAAAAAAAGCAAAAGCGAATAACAGACTTCTTTAAATTGGACGAAGACGTTAATTGTGACCAAAATTCTGAAGACGTTAACTATGACAAAGACTCTGAAAAAGTAGTCTTTGACGAAGATACTGAAGATTTTAACTATGACGAAATCTGTGAAGATTAGCAATATGTATAATATTTTATATTTTTTATGAATTTTTTGTTTTGTTTTTATTAATTTATGTTTTGTTGATTTAAAAAGCCGGAATGAAGTTTTTTTTATAAATTTTTTGTTATTTTTTGTTAATTAAAAATTTAGAATTTTTTTTCAAAGCTAGTTTAAATATACTATTTTTACAAATAATATTTTGTTATAACTATTGAAAAGTACAAATAAAATAAATTTAATTTAAATTATGTTAATAAGCTTTTCTTTTAACACGGATTTTCGGTCCCAAATTTGAATTTTGTATGAAGTTAGTGTTTTAATTTGCGCGGTTTATTATATTGCTGGTCCCAAAACAGAATTTTGTATTGATACAGAACCTTTATGTATGCGGTTTTGAATTACGCGGTTTTTTTTTCGATCCCAGCGTGCCGCGTAAATCGAGGGATACCTGTATCTACAAATATAAACCCATACAAATTAACATACATCCATACAAACAGGCAGACAGACAGACATACATACATCCATATTGTATACATTTTCATACTTGTTCAAGAAAGAAGAAAACAACTACGTAACCAGATTAAAATGTACTACATACATACAGACAGACAGACAATCACACAGATACTCTTGAAATGCCCCCATATACAAATTTACTTTGAAAAGACCACATTTAAATACAACAACAATGACGACAACATTTGACAACAACAATGGCAACAACAACACAATCATTGCAAATGTATCTTGTATCGTGTTTTGTGTTGTTTTGTATTTCAAATATAAAATAGATTGTATTTAACAAGGGAATTCCCTCTCTCTCTATCATTCCGTTTAAATACTCATCTGTATTATTTAATACGACTTAGGTATGGACAATATGGAACATTAGTACATTTTAAAGATGCACAAAAAGTACCCACATAGCATACTAAAGACATACCGCTGCATTCCTGAGAACAATTTTGTAATTTTTACGAATTCAGCACATTCTGGAAATTTAATAAAAATTTAAGTTTTTCAAAAAAGAAAAAAAATGAGCTATAGTGAAAATATTGAGGAATAATGGGTGAAATGGTAACACACTATTTCTAACATTGAAAAGACCACAACCAACGATTTTCTAAGTCGTTCACTAGCCACATCTTACAGAGTGATTAGTGGACTAACTTATTTCTCAACTAACTCAATTTGTTAGTAGCATTTTCCAAAAAAAAGTCATTTTGGGGTGAAGTGAGAAATTTGGGATAGAATTGGTACTATGAAAATAGTAACAGAATTACAAAATATGAAACATTTTTCCGCAATTTATGTTTATATCCAGATAAATCCAAAAGAAAGAAACAAATATATGGGATACTTCAAAAATTCTCGACACTTGTTGAAACCGACATTATATGGCTCTTATTTCTCAAGTTTTTATGAATTGAGAGAAACCTTCGAACAGGATTTGGAAAAATATACTTAAACGATATGACATGCTAAGTTTCATGTTGAAAAGTCTTCACCTAAAGAGTTGATAAAAATTTAAAATTCGAAAAATTAAAAACATTATTTGAAACTTACAAGAATTTGTTCATTCATTTAGTTTTTTTAATCATAGTTTTTAACTTTCAGATACAAACCAAAACAAACTGGAGTCACTAGACTTGGAAGATACATTCAATAGAAAAAAATTTCCATATCGATGCTTGGTAAAAAGTTGTATGGTGGTTTACAAGAGAAACCAATACTTTCAGAATTTTAAACTTTTACACGTTTCCCATAGCGCTTTTGAACTGAGATTTGAGAACAGTATTTAAAAAAGGTGTAATTTTTTAAAGTTTGAGGTATACCAAGTTGATGTCAGCGCCCCAATAACGGTATACGGACATCACAAACTTAAATGGAATTGTTGTACATTTTTTTAAAATTTATGTTTTTTTGCGTCTGACATTCACAATTGTATTTAAAATTGGATAGAGAATTGCGTCAACTGAGTATCTTAGTAAACTGCAGCTTCGAGTCAAATTGGTTTTAAATACATTTTCATTTCAACTGCTGATGTTAATTTCAAATATAGTCTCCAAACAAATTATCGCTTTTTAAATATCACGTAAACCGCGATTTTAAGTCAAAACTTAAACACACACAGAATTTGACAAAGATTTTTTTGGAAAACAGAAAATAAGGAAGTAAATTTCCACGAAAACGTCAAAGAAAAAGTTAATTCGAATTCAATAAAAAGTGTAATTTTTTAAAATTTTAACCGTCATAACTGTTGCTCCCCTTGCAGAAAGTGATTCATGCAAATGGATTTGAAGTCCATAAGTTGCGGTTTATTGTCGTGTAAAACCTTATTTATGTGCTTTAAATTAAAAAAAAAAGATTTCACCAAAATTATAAACGTTATTGGGAATAGCTCATACACAATATTAAAAATTTAACGAGAATATGAAAAAGCTTTTTTTCAATGATGTAAAAAAATTAATTTACTGTTGTACCCCTATTACCACACTACCTCAAATACTCTTACTTCAAAGTCGACCTAATATAGGTTGTAACTCTAGGTGAGTGGATCCATTAATAATAATTAAATATTTATATCTCTAAAATCTAAACTGAAATTGTTAATGACTATTTTAAGACTTCACAGACTAACGGTTAAAGCTACTAATATCGTGCTTTTTACTAAAGCTGCATTTCAAACAGTTGTTTTTTAATTTTTAAAATAAAATATGTTAATTGTAAATTACTTCTGTACGCCGGTGCCAAATCCCTATATTTACTCATAAATCATTCCATAGATATAAATAAAAATGTGAAAAAAACAAATTATAAAACCGATAACTCAGGAACGAACAGGTAACAATATAAAAGAATAATTTATAATTAACATAATTTTTTTTAAAATTTTTCAGAAAACCAGGTTTTTGAAATACAGCGTTTTGAACCGTGGTTTTTGAGTCAATGATTTTGCTGTCAAGAACTAAATGACTCTCGTAGCATAGGTGCATAAAAATATATTGGCTATTATGTCCAACAACTTTGGTAAAACATCATATTTTTTTTGCCAAACATTAATCAAATAGGAACAGCAAAAATAAAACTGTTAACTTTACAAAATTTTAGATATATTCGAGTTGAATTCTAGTTAATTTTAAATAGCAATTTACTCTGCTTTTACTAAATAAAACAAAAAGCAAAAAAAACTGTAAAATCAACTAAATTTAAATTTAATATATTTTTATAAAACCAACCGAAAATTTTGCTAAAATGATTTTTTTTTTTTCTGATACACTAATATTAGCAAATTGTTTGCTGATTTTGGCAGAATTATTTGTGTTGCATTATAAAATACTTTATAATATTTAACTTGTTTCTTGAATTAATAGTAGTCTTTGACTTTTGGTTCTGACTATTTTTAAAAAGTTTCTTACGTTTATTAATATAATCTAAATTTTCAATCTCACCAGATTTCCCACAGTTTTCTTTAATCACATCATCATTTTTCTTTGCTTCTTGCACTTCTCGTACTTGCTGCTTCTGTTTTTATATATTCTACATTCCAGGATTATTTTTTCGATTTCAATGTCTTCCGTCTTCAATAGCTTTTCCTGGAGTTTTGAATCAACTACGCCCAACACAATCCGATCTCTTACCATTTCCGATACGTCTACAAAATCACAGCTACTGGATAACTCTTTTAAACTTCTGACAAAATCATCAATTGGTTCATTCTGTTTTTGTGTTCGATTGTAAAACACAAATCTTTCATACAAAATATTTTTCTTTGGTGTAAAATAATCATTTAGAGCTTTAATGACTTTGGTATAGTTGTTGTTGTCCTCAACTGGGATATCCAATGTTCTTATTATCTCCTTACCTTCGCATCCTATTTGATTCCGCAAAAGAGCAAGTTTAATAGCATCACTTAACTTTGTATTCTTTGCTGTTAGATAATCTTCAAAATCTCTTAAAAAGATTTCCCAATTCTTCGCCTTGTTGCCAGACACTTTTAAATCAGGGATAGATTTTAAATCCATATTGTTAATTGTTTCAATTCGTTTAATAAATCTTAAATATATATATGTATATATTTTTTATTTTGTTTTCAAATTGTCAATTTTGAATTGATTTAAATTTAAAATATTTTATTATTCTGTTTAGTTTTTTTATTTTTTTAGGTCACTATGTTATTTATTTATTTTTTTGGTTTTCGACTGCGCCATGTAAAACACGTAACTTCCAAATCATGACTCCTTTATTTTTTATAAAAATTCTTAATCCAAATATAACAATTACAAAGTCAAAGACTACTATTAATTTATAAAGTCAAAGACTACTATTAATTCAAGAAACAAGTTAAATATTATAAAGTATTTTATAATGCAACAATTTGTTATCTTCAATTAACTAAAATTTAGCTCAAATATAACTAAATATTTTATTAACAGTTTTATTTTTGCTATCTTAGTAATATATAGCTAAAAAAAATCTGCTAATATAAGCAGTTTTTTCTATAACGTAATTTTTAAAAAAAATTTTAGTAGTTTTAGCAAATAAATTTACAAAGTTATTTCCTACCAAATTTTGTACGATACACTTATGATTTCTTAAAGGAACCTTTCATTTATATTAAGTTTCGGTACTATTTTGCAAATCAATTTTTCCATCACTATTGTAAAATATTTAAAAGTGAAGAGAATTTACAAAATCAAATATAAATAAACAAGCAACAAAATGACGCAGTTTTGTGCTAAATAAATTTACAGCAGTTTACTTTTAGACTAAATTTACAACAAAAAAAAAAAACGTCGGTAAGGAAACCAGTTGATAGCTTGAGACAATTGTTGGCAAAGAGAAATTTTATTTGAAATTTAAGAGCTTCAACGAGTTATAAGAGAACTTAAAAAGAGTTTAACAAAATATTTCAACTTAAGAGATTAATTTTTGTTGTCAAAGAGCGTATTTTTCTAGTTGTACCTTCAATTATTTTTTAGCAAATAACCTAAATTATTTATTAATTTAAAGGAATTTCTCGTGCAAAAGGCGTATTCTTTAAAATATACTACAAAATTTAATAAACTACCTTAAAAGTGTAATTTTTATATATGTATTGCTTTTATCTCAAAACATTAATCTTAAAGTCTCTGTTATCCCTTTTTTTAGCGTATGTGTAATATTAAATTATTTTAAAATATTAATCATACGCTTCCCAAAACATAGATATTACAACGCATGGCAATTTCTTTTAAATCTTAAAAAGGAAATAAAATATTTTATAAGTTTTATTGTTTACTACGACTTCTGGAGACCTTTACAACTACACACAGAGAATAAATTGATTGGAATTCCATTGTAACCAACAAAATCTAATCATTATTCAATAATTTTAATTGTTAGTACTTAAAATTCATCATCAGAATATTTAACCTATTTGGTAAACATAAAATATATAAAATTAACCAAAACACAGTCACATCATTCAAAATATTGGTTTTCCTAATAAATATTGAAAAAATATTATCTTCTACATTACCTTTAATACCAACAACCAATCACCCTTCGAAGATTTTATCCATTGAATAAAATATTTGCAGTTAAAATCGAATATTAGTTTCGCCTGCAAAAAAAAAAAACAATCACTCTATCTAAAATATAATTTGTCGTTACAAATTTTAAAATAATATAAAGTTTTTTAATAGATTAGCAACACAATTTCTGTTGTACATACAAATCTATTTTTAGATATTAATACTTAAACTTGAAAGAAAAAAAAATATTTAAGGTAGAAATATGAAAATAGAAATTCAAATTGAGTTTAGGTTAGTGGTAAAGTTATTGCCTGACAAGCAGCTTGTGGCATAAGATTTTTTTAAATAAAATAATTTTAAAATAATATAAATTTTTTTATAGTTTTGGTAACTCTAATAAAATATTGAGATCAGCAACCGAATTTCTGTTGTACATACAAATCATTTTTTTTTTGACAGATATTTAAATTTGAAACTAGAAAATATTTAATGTTGAAATATAGAAAAACATATTTAATTTGGGTTTAGGCTAGTGCTTGTCTGACAAACGGAAGATCGCCGGTTCGAGCCCAGTTCGAGCCATATAATTTGTTTATTAATAAAATAAATTTTGTTGAACGCATGTGATTCTATTTATAGAATATTATAGTCCATCAACATAAAATATTCAATTGTTACAATAAAAATTCGAAATTTGTAAATAAATGTCGGTTGTTACAATAGTATTAAAATTTAATGATAGTGATAGTACGTGGTACCACGAAAACTCGGTTGGCAAAAAATTCGATTGTAACTACAAAACTGTTTTCTGTGTTTAGATTTAAAAAACTTCTTTTATACGCGAATTTTTCTGCATTAACGTAACTATATTATTTTTGCATTTTACAATTTTACAATTTTTCCTATAAAAAATAATAATTAAAATGACCTGAAGAGAAAAATTCATGAATTTTTTTAAAGCAATACTACGTATAATGTAGAATTAAGAAAAAAAAGTTTCACAATAATCTTTGAAATCTGAAAATTATACAACAAATTATATCTAAATTGGAGGAATATGTATTAAGAATTTTCATATCTAAAAAAATCTTTACAATTTGTAACAACATATTTTCAACAAAAGGTTTTCTAAAACTTCGGGTTCTGATGAGATCTTTAGCCAGATCGAAATACTAGTATCAACCTAGCTAATATGTTTGATTTGCTTTATTTTTGTAAATATATATAAAGCTCGTTATAAATTGAAAATAACAAAAAAAATCTCGATGTATATAAAAACAAAAATCTAATGAAACTGTAAAAAAGATTTTTTAGATTGATTCAAGATTGACCAAGTTTCTTTTTTGTTATTCCTACGCAAATACTTCAGAACTTGAAAATAATTTTTAAATCAATGGAATTTGATTAACCTGAAGCGTTCAAATTGCACAATAATTTCCTTGTGCTATACTAATAATGTTACTCATACGCAACGTGGTGCACCCATATTTTAAGTTTTCAAAAAAAAAAAAAAAACGTTACTTTTAAAAATGTTACAACCAGTTTTCAATTATGCCACATCTTAAATAAAAAAAACAGCTGCAAATTTAACATACCCACAATTTTTAGGCAAACGTATATGTGCACATATTCATAATAAATATACAAGTAAGAAAAAGAAAAAAAAAAGTATATTTAAGCAGAAAATTTTAAAAGCAAAACCGTAAAGGTGAATAAATACAAAAACAACAAAACACAACAACAACAAAAAGAGACCACAGACAACAAAACGGCTTCCCCCAATTAAATAAAACAAAAAGTAGCAGCAACAACAAAACACCAACACTGTATCAAATGTGTATGACTTCATAATCAGCCAAGTTAAAAGAAAATATAT
Organism: Delia radicum; assembly: GCA_021234595.1. Lineage (NCBI taxonomy): Eukaryota > Metazoa > Arthropoda > Insecta > Diptera > Anthomyiidae > Delia > Delia radicum. Next base: position 136,196,878 of record CM037855.1, on the reverse strand, counting down.
AAATACAAAATTGGTTGATTCCACTACACACATACACTAGGGTGTCCCGTTAAAGAAAAAATAATTTTAGGTAAAATCACTCAAACGATGAGTACGGGAAAAATAAAGAAAACAATTTTGGAGGGTACTTTTAGGTTCCGACACGCGATTTAAGATTTTTAAAATGGTACTTTTTGATCAACAAAATTTGTTTTACTTTTTGTCGAAAATAGGGTCAAACGTTTCGTTGTGTAGAGCTTATTATGGGAAAAATATTCATTATTTTTTTATAGTACTTTTGGTCCACCACATCATTTTTTAGTTTTCAGCAAGTATATAATATTTTTTATTTTATTTTTCTTATAAAAACACTTGTATGACACTTAACTAGCGGCAACATTTAAAATAAAAAAAAAATTTTTAATTTTTTAAAGAGTTTTTCAATCGGCAATTCGCGAAATAATTAAAAAATTTAGCATTTTAAAAAATCATGGCTTACAATTTTTGCAATGCAAAACTTGTTTAGGAAAAAAGTAATTTAAAAAAAATCGAAAAGCTATTTCGCCGTTAAGCGATCACACCCAAGTATGGCCTCGAATTGCAGTTTTTTTTTTTCCTATTAGCTTCTCTGTTATTGTATATTATACTCAGAAGTGACCAACACTAACAATTTTTAAATTTTTGTTTATTTTTCTAATCTCCTCCGTCTCTATTTCACAATGTTACCAGATTGACGTATGGTTTTTACGTTCAGTGTTGACAACTTTTGCGTTTTTTAAGTTGAGACATCGCCAAAGGGCAAATTTTATTTTTGTTAGTGTTGTCACTTCTGAGTATAATATACAATAACAGAAAAAGCTAATAGGAAAGAAACTGCAATTTAGCTGCATTACATTCGAGGCCATACTAGGGTGTGATCGCTAAACGGTCATGACTTGGTATTGTTACGTTTGTAATGTAAGAAGAGCGCAGGTTTAATTCTTACAACCGAAGGTTGTTGAAAATTTATCATATAGAGACAATCTGAGAATTATAAATACACAAATAATAATACAATTTAAATGGAAAAATCACTGATGACGCCTGTCCATAAAAAGGCAGAAACTAGTCTAGTCTGATTTAAAAATTTATAGTGTTTATAGTTTTTAGGGAAAAACGTTTATTCTTCTTCTTAACCTCAACATTTCTAAATTAAATTTGTCAAATGCATATTAATTACAAATTAATTGCTACTGTCTATATGACGTGAAAATAATAAGTGTATAAGGTTTATTAAAGTAGCCTTGCCACTGACTAGCAAAAAAAAATAGTTAAAAATACTTTTTCCTTAATAAAAACTTTGAATTGCCAATTTTGTTAAAAAATTAATTTATCATTTAATTCGGAATTTGCTGATTAAAAAACTATTGTAAACAATTTTTATATGTTTTTTTTTTCTTAAAATGTTAACATTAGAAAAGTGTTATTTAAGTGTTTTTATTAACAATTTTCAAAAAAAAAAATATATAATTAGTATGAACCAGATTAAAACTAAAAAAAAATGCTGTGGTAGACCAAAAGTATTCTAAAAAAAAAATATGAATATTTTCCATAATAAGCTCTACATAACGAAACTTTTGAGCAAGTTTTTGACAAAAAAAGACAACTTTTTTTTAGCAAAACGTAACATTTTTGAAATTTTAAATCGCGTGTCGGGAAATAAAAGTGCCCTCAAAAAAAATTTCTTTATTTTTTTCGTACACAGAAAAAATTATCAACCTAAAATATCTAATTAAAGATTTGATTTAAATTTAATTTGTTTCTAAACAAATATTTAATTGCATCAATTAATATTTTAATTGACTTTTAAATATATAAATACATATTTTATTTTAGACGCAATTATCATATTATTTTTTCATACACTGTATGCGTAAATAGAAAATTTTCAGTATAAAATACCAAATACATTTGAAGTTAACAAACAAAACAAGCACACACACAAACAGACTCAGCATTGCAAAAAACACACATACCACCAATGTATAGATCACACACTTTTTTTGTGAGTATCATATTTTTTTTTTGTAGAAGTTATTTATAACTTTTTTTTTCCTTCTTAATTTTAATAAAAGGTTTAATTGATAGTATTATTGTCGTGGTAGGTGCAAAATCAATTAAAATATTAATTGATTCAATAAATTTTTTAATTGAAACCCGTTTTTAGTTTTTTTCTGTGTATTCAGCTTTCTAATACTCATCGTTTGAGTTATATTACTAACGCCAATTCGCAAAAAAGTACTTTGTAGGGGCACCCTAACGTACACTTACTAATACAATCCACAAGCATGTGCAATGAATGTTCTTTTTTTAATACTCTGACTTTGTTTTTCCACTAATACTATGTTGATATGTAAGAGTCTTAAAGGAATGAGTTCTTTAAAAATTATATGTATTTTTTTAAGCATTTTTTTTTAATCTTTAAAAATATAATGCCGTAATAAAATAAAATTTGCGTGTTTCGATAAAGACTTATAAGAAAATATTTAGAAAGAAAAAAAAATTTCATTCCACTACTTTGAAAAAAAAAAAAATATAATTGATCAAAGATTTTTCCGTTATTGCAAAAATGGAATTGCGCAGAAAATTAATCGGTTTTGGTTTTTATATCAAAATTGAGCTAGTTTCTCTCAAACAGCAAAGAGGCATATAAATTTGGACAATTAGAGTTACCAAATAACAAGTTAAAACTGTTTCAAAATACCAAAATTATTTTAAAAAAATCTTAAAAATAGTGAGATAACAATACTCAATATTTTTTGCAATGTTTTTTTTATAGAAGTTTTACTAGTTAATACATAAAAATTAGATTTTTTAAAATTAAAATAATTATATGCGAAATGTTATTTTTGTATGGCTAAAGGTTATAAGAATCGTTCTAAACGAATAGAAAATTTGAATTGATTTGTGATAATTTACCTATTTATAAGAATGTTTTGATCTCAGATTTAAATTAAAATTTTTAGCTTTGCCAAAAATCATTTTTTGTTAGTAATGAAGAGGAATCCATAATATTTTTTTATATAAATCTGGTTTAAAATGGTTGTCCCAATCCATAGTATCGAATCTGAAAAAAAAATGCTTAAAAATATGGAGAAATCTGGTTTTAATGTAATTATTGATATATATACAAAAATTTCGGTGTTAAAAAATAGTTCCATATTTATTTTGCAACGCAAAAATGTTTGTCAAAAATTATGTCAAAACACAAGATATTTCCATGTTTATTACTTCAAATTAGTAGTAAGCCAAAAATGTCGTTTTGGAAGGACATTTACTGAATTTATTATTTTATTATAGATTATATCATGCTAATGCCAAACATACTTTTGCCATTTTAGATTGCCAAGCATAAAGTTGCGACAAAATTTATAAAAAAAAAATTGAATTTCACTTAAAGTTTTTATGTTTTTTAAAAAATATTTAACAATTAAAAAATTATGTTATATCATTGAAAGTTTATCGAATTAGGATTATTTTGTAGGTTTAGGCACTAATTAAATATCTTGAAGCAAGTTTTACAATACCGAATTTCGAAACGGTTCGATTAGGGGATCGGTTTTTGACTTTTTGCTCCATGGCAATTTACAAGAGCATCTTTCAACTTTTCCTAAATTTGATTTCGCTTTATTCTATTTGACACCTTTGCCTATCATATAAATATATCTTTACTAAATTCTCTAAGGCAGATTTCATTTGGGCGTTAATGAGGTTATCCCAGTAAAACTAGGTTATCCCCAGTAAAATCAAATTTAAGACAAATTTTAATTTAGCGGAATGTAAAGTTTTGTATAAATGATAAATCTGGCTCTCAAGCAACAAAGTTTGGCGAACACTGTTGTGCCAATTTTCTATTATGTGCCCATTTGTGTGTTTATAAAATAGTACCTGCACCATACTATACTATAGTATACTATATGTGGTAGATTTTCAGAAAAATATAAATACTATACGTGTTCGTGAATAAACTTCTGATCTGCAGGCAAAAAAAAAGTGATTTTAGTTTTTTTTTATAATTTACGACTTTAGAGGCATTTCATTTTAAGAGCTGCTATAGAGCAATTCCATATGAAAACGATCAAAATTGGCAAATTTTTGGACGACCCCTCTCCGATTTTAAAATAAATAGTCTCAATCGATTGCCCAGCAAAAAATAATGTACCTACATATTTTTTTTTTTATAGTGACTGGTTTAGTGGTGGTGTGCACCACTGTCATGTGACAAAATTGAAGAATTCTTCATAAGGGACCTCATTGAAAGTTGTTTAAAAAAAAAAACTACTAAAGGTATTGAATCAGGTTTTAATTGAAAAATAAAATTTTCCTAATTTTTCTTGTTAAATAATTAAAAATAATTCAATTATAAAAAATATAAAAACAATGAGAACAAGGTGGTCTCTTAAATGCTCTTCTCCTGTCCAAACAAGGAGTCGGGGCCCATTTTTTTATTGCTGATTCTTAAAGCAAAAATTATGAGGAATCCAAAAAAAATAAAATTAGCCGGAAAATTTAGGAGCTTCTGTGGAAAATCGGAAAATTTAATTTTCATGGGAAAATTTAATTTTCATGGGAAAAAAGGTAAATTTCTGAGAAAAATTAGGAAAATTTTATTTTTCAATTAAAGCCTGATTCAATACCTTTCCAACGAGCTATCACTCGTTGCGATCGCTTTAGTAGTAAAACAACTTTCAATGAGGTCCCTTATGAAGAATTCTTCAATTTTGTCACATGACAGTGGTGCACACCACCACTAAACCAGTCACTATAAAAAAAAAAAAAATATGTAGGTACATTATTTTTTGCTGGGCAATCGATTGAGACTATTTATTTTAAAATCGGAGAGGGGTCGTCCAAAAGGTGATCGCTTTCATATGGAATTGCTCTATAGCAGCTTCACTAGATAGAAAGCGCATAAAAAACACGAAAAACATTATGCAGGTATTTATGCAAAAATTTTGTTTTAATGAAAAGTTTAATAACTCAGTAAATTTTTAGTGGATTTTTTAAAACGAAGTTGCGTTTTACTCCTAAATAAATTTGTTTTTTTAGAAAATAGTTTGTAAAAGCCTGTCCAAATTTGAAAAATGGCAAAAGAAAAAAAAATGTGTTTCTCTGGAGAAATTCACACAGATTTCTCAAGTTAACCTAAATAATGTATATGCCATTGGAGAGGTCTCATTTTTTTTCTTTGTAAACCCGCTGAGAAACATAAAATCGGATGATATTCAACTAAGTTACAGGCTTATAAGTGCATAAAGGTACGAAACCCCGATTTTTTACCCGTAACTCAAGATTTTGGAGGTGTTTGGCACATTTCAAAAACAGATTTTCGTTGTACTCGGCAACACTTACCAGAAAAATAGTATCACTTCCCAGGTATTTTTTTCAGTAGCACTGTGTAATTTTTAAAAATCTGACCGATCCGAACACAAATTTTTCAAATACATAAAATAAAAAATATAAGAAAAATTATTTGGTTTTAACTTAAAATAATTGATTGTTTTTATTTAAATATTACAATATTTATAATTTGCTGGTCTAAAACAAGTTAAATTGTCTGTTAAATTACAGCTTTTTCTGGCACTTGCCATTTTGCAGTTGTTGTAGTGCCTTTTAAATTGTCCTGAAAATTGTCAATTCTAATTAACTACACTCAGGGAACTTCTGCTTTAAAAGTATATAGTGGTTTGGGTTGTAATACAGTTTCTTTATTTTTAATGTTAATGTCAGTCATTTGTAGAACAAATTAAAGCTTTTACTAACCTTGTAGTTCATTTAAAAAACAAACCACATCAAATGACTGTTTCATGATTTTACATTAATTTTTTACAGAAATTTTTTTTTTGTTTAAAAAAATAAATGTTTGTTTATTTTTTACTAACATAGCGGGTTCATTTTAACTACAATTGTGGTTCATTTTTTGAACATTAAAAAACAAATGACATTGTTAGTTGAATTTACTGAAATATAAGTCGTTCTTTCTTTAAATGAAATTTCATTTGTTTTTTAACTACATTTGGAGTGGTCTTTACCTACATTGTTTTCTTAGTGTATTTATATTCTGTACTTATATTAACTATTGGCCACTATTTAAAAAACTCAGTTACTGCTACCGATCTAATCGTTTGTCAACAAATTTGATTGTCAGCACGAATTTGTTTTCTGGGAAAATAAATTTTATCATTTTATCGTAAACATTGGGGACGTAACGTATGAGTAATATTAAATTTTTTACGAGTAAATACATTTATGGCAATGGGGGTTGCACCGGTATTCCAATAATTCGATATGCAACAAATGAAAGACATTTAAATCGATTATGGTTTGAAGTTGTTGGAATCTTAAGTCTTTGTCTTGTGCAAGTTTTCTTCAATTCTCCTTTGAACTTGCTTTTGTGTTCACACAGGAAAAGTTTGTTTCAGCAATTTTCATTTTCTGTAGTTCATGTTGAAAATTGCGGATGACAAAACAAAACGGAATTATAGTACAGGCAAGTCTGTACCCCCTTCAATTCTCTTTTCCTCCCTCTTCTATAAACTCAAGACTTGCGCAAGTAAAATTGCAGTGTGTGAACCGGGACTTTTAAAAATATATTTTCCGTTCTTTTTGAACTCTGTTTATTCACGAATATTTATTTGCACATAAGTAGTCACCAAGCCATAAAAAAGAACAGGTTTTCATTTATATTTAGTTGCCAATAACAGCAACAACGACTGCTTTTTTTGCATTTAGTTACAATAAAAATAAAAACATTAGAGCCTACTTGTATCCATAATAACAACTAACGATGACGATGATAATGATCATTATTATCAATATGATGATGATCATCATCAGCGAAACATCATTATTATTAAATTTATGTGAATTGTTGCTAAAAGAAAAACTTGTTTTTTTTTTTCTTTAATATTTAACAATCATTGCCGCCGCCATGCATCTTTGTAATGTACTTCTCGACAATGTAGTTTTTTAAGATGTTCATACATATTTCCGCTTTTTTTTAGTTGCTGTTTTTTTTTTTTTTTTAGTTTTTGTTGCATTGTAATGCCAATTGTTTTATATGGTTTTGAGACGTCTTAAGACATGATATTATCACAATAGTTGCTGTATACTTAACGTGACCAAATGTTTTTGATCAAAGAGCGGGACTTGGCTGGCGAAAAATCGGGATTTTGGTGCCCAAAGCGGGATATTTTAAGTTTTTTGTCTAAAAATACTGAGTTTATCAAAACTTGAAATTTTTAGTTAAAATCCCTAATACTCGTATGTTACATCGAAAATTGTTATTTTAAAATTTCCGCATCTTAATAAAAACGTTGTCTTTTTTTCATCAGAAATTATTTTTTGAAAATAAATTTCTGAGATAAGTTTTGAGTATTTTTAATGAAAAATATTTGCCAGCAATTTCTTAAACTTTTCCGAAAAGTTTTCCAATCGTCTAAAACTACATTCACTTTGAAGCCTAAAATGCATATTTTCGTTTTCTTTCAAGTTTTCGACTGTCAAATTCCATACCAAATTTTAAATCGAAAACTGGAAAAAAAAAATTGAAAATACGTACTTTGGGGTTCAATATGATCGCAGTAAAAGAGGATTTTACAAAATTCTTAATTTTTTTTTTAATTCTGAAAATTTTCAATATCGTTGTATTTTTTATTGCTATTTTTTTCGTAACAAATTTGTAATTTTTTAATATTTTTGTCATAAAAAAAGCTTCATACTTATACTTCACTAATTAAAGAACTTTAAATTTTGTGTATTTTAAGACACACATAAAATCATTTTTTATTAAAAAATCTATAAAAAAAAAATTGATATTTTGTTTGCATTCTTAACCAATCAGTTTTGGTACAACAAATGGACTTCTGGCGCATTTTAGACTTCGATTCGACTTTACTAAAGAAATTTCGAAATCGTATCATTGGCACCGATAACTCTATTTCAATTAAAAAAAACTCCCAAATTTGTAATATTTTAAACGTTTTTAAAACATTTTACTATTGTTCATGATAATTCTATTACACACACAGAGAAAAAAAAATTATCATAATATGATTATAACAATCATAAACATGATTCCGACTGATCATATTATGTTCACTAAGGACGATTTTGTCATGATCTGGGATCATAATATGATTACGAAGATCATACTATGATTGTTACGTGTAATCACCATAAAAATAAAATTTGATTGGACATCATTGGGGACAATAAATTATCATAATATGATTGTAACAATCGTAAACATGATTCCGACTGATCATATTAAGATCACTGAGGACGATTTTATCATGATATGGGATCATAATATGATTACGAAGATCATACTATGATTGTTACATGTGTCCACCATAACATGATGCTCTTTTTTTCTGCGTGTAAGAAGTTCTAAAATATATAAAGCTTGATTTCGGTTAAAAAAAGCGGGAAAACAATTCAAGGTGGGAACAGCCCATAAAAAGCGGGGTAATCCCGCCAAAAGCAAGATGGTTGGTCAGGTCATGTATGCTACAGATCATCAAGTACGTAAGCTTGAACGTGTAAGTATGAGGACTTACATTGTACATACTTTATAAACACGATTGGTCGTTGTTATTCTTTTTGTTTCTTACCAGAAGGCTTTTTTCTTCGTCATCATTCTTAGACCTTTGTCCATACGACGCCTATAAATCGCATTTTGTGTCGCCTAAAGTCTTTTAACAGACAGAAGGACGGACAGTTAACAGACTTATGTATGATATTTTTTTATGCTTTATTATGTAGATACACTCAGGGAACTTCTGCTTTAAAACTATGTAGTTGTTTGGGTTGTAATACAGTTTCATTATTTTTAATGTAAATGTAAGTCATTTGTAGAACAAATACAATTTTTAACTAACCTTGTAGTTCATTTAAAAAAACAACTCACATCAAATGACTGTTTTATGATTTTACATTCATTTTTTACAGTTGTTTTTTGTTATTTAAAAAAATAAAAAAAAATTTTTTTGGTTTATTTTTTACTACCATGTGGTTCATTTTTACTACAATTGTTAGTCATTTTTTGAACATTAAAAAACAAATGACAATGTTAGTTGAATTTAATGAAATGTAAGTCGTCCTTTTTTTAAATGAAATTTCATTTGTTTTTGACTACAATTGCTGTCGTCTTTACCAACATAATTTCCTAAGTGTATATATATATATATAGGAATTTATGGTGGTATATATGTAACAAATCCTACAAGTGGTTTATAATTTTATTGAAAATATGATGTATTTATGCATTCATTTTATTTTTTAAAACATGCAGGTGTTTTTTAATCTCTTTGTGCTGTGAGATTGAATGGATTGAATTTTTTGAAAATGGGCAATACATTTTACTTTAAAACTCCTTAATAATAAATTTAATATATTTGTTTCTTAATGTTTACAAAAAGTCTCAAATCAACCAGATCAGTTTACATTTGTAAAAGTTTTGGGATCAGAAAACTTTAATGCACACTAGGGCTTCCAATCGGGACTGGTTTTTCTGAATCCCGGGATTCGGGATTGAAGAAAAATTTTCGGGATCCCGATTTCGAGATCCCGGGTTTTTCGGGATATTTTGAATCCCGGGATTCGCGGGATTGTTTGAAAAGTTTCGGGATTTGCGGGATTGTTTGAAAAATTTCGGGATTTTCGAATTATTTTTCTATTTATACCAAATATATAAAAACTATTTGAAAAATTACGTAATTTTCCAGTAAAAATACATATTTCATGTTTATTATTTATTTGTATAAAATATAATAAAAACAAACTTAAATTATTAATCGATCACAATTCATTTAGATCATATAATAAAAAACGTAACAAAAAAAACATAAAAATCTTATTTTTATCCATATTTGATTATTGCTATAAAACATTTGTTCAAACTTTTAAAAGTCGTGTATTTAATACTAAGTTGAGAAGAATACATTTCATGGCTTCAAGTAGCTTCGTAAGAATATTAAAGCATCCAATGTTGTATCTGCTAAGCTCGAACGAATTTTGTTGTTAATATATGATGCAGTTGAAAAGCATCTTCCGCACTCAACACTCGTTGGTAGAATTGTGTGTAAATATTTATAAGTGGCTTGTAGATATTTGCCTCTTACTCCTCCAGTCATATAAAGCTCAATTTCTTTGCTAATAAGTGTTTCTAAATCGGCATCAATTTGAGTTATTACTTTTTTGGGACTCTTACAGTTTTCAATAGCATCTTTTAATTTTTGTTCAATTGAAATATGTTGGATCTCATCTATATCATCATCTGTTAAGCTCACATCGATTTCGATTGGTATAGAATCCTTAGAGTCACTTTTTTCGTTTAAACGGGCAATTAAGAGTTTTATTTCGACTTTAATTTGTATCATGTCCAAACTGCTGTCAAAGTCAGACTTATTACTTGGATTTTTCAAAAAGTTTAGAATAGTAGAGAACACTGTTCTTCGTTCTTGTATTCTTTTTTGAAGAGATTTGTATAAATCTCTACTCAAATCACTTTTCATTGTGGAAATTTCATTTAGCATGACTTCCAATGCGGCATCAGCTTTAAAGAGCGTCATGTCACTGCGGCACAGAGCCTCTAGAGTAAGTTTCATCGGTTTTAAAAGCTTAATAATTTCTTTTAGTAAAAGAAACTCGTCATCAATAAATGGTTCCAATTTTAAATCAATAACAGCTTTCTTTATTGGAATTTCTAATTCCGAAAAGCGATGGATCATGTCATACAGTGTATTCCATCTAGTTTGACAATCCAATAATAATTTCAATTCCCTTTTTTTGTCTTCTTTTACGTACTTTTGTAGTTTATCGTTTTTAGTTGAAGACTTTCTGAATGCTCTTACTATTTTCCGAACCTTTTCTATTACAGGTTTTATCTTGTACTTGTCAGTAATTTCTACCCGGTTTTCATTTGAACAATCTACAAATTCAAATAAACCAACATTTTCATCATCGTCATCATCCTCATCTGAAGAAAATTGGTTGTCTGTTATTGGAGTGTGCTTGTAAAATACATCTATCAAAGCTAGATGTAAACCATGAGCGTAGCATAGCTGCTGTTTTGGCGATATCAGCTTCCCAATTTTTTTCATGGTGGACGCCCCATCTGTAGTGAAGCCGACGATATCTGAAGACATTGTCAGTCCGAATTCTTTTAGTCTCTCATCGATGTATTCAATGCAATTGGTAGCGGTTCCTGAACTTTTAATTCTTACTAACCCGACGTTAAGTAGTTTACTGTTTGCATGTACAATAATATTAATAAACCGTTTGTTTGAGGTGGATGTCCACTCGTCAAAAGTAATGCTAAACTTTTCACCTTGTTGCTTGAGATCATCAATTTCAAGTTTCATATGTTCCTTACATTTTTTATAAAAACCCATGAAATGACTTTTAATGGTTTCTTGGGACTTTGGCACTTCAAATCCACGCGTTCGTAAAGATTTGCGAAGTTCCGTTGAAGTTATGAACTTCGAAAAAGGAAAACCATCGAGAGCAGTCATCCGGGCAATAACTGCAGGTAGAGAGTGTGAAGGATATCCATATTCGGTTATCTTTCTTACCTTTCGGTGTGGCTCACCGTTATGAACTTTTTGCAGCTTCACCTTATGAACCTTTAAAAACAATTTGATTTAGAAAAACATAAAACGAAAACAGTATACAACTGACGGAGTTAAGATGTGTCAAAAGCCCTTTCGTCGAACCACCATTAGTTTTTAGAATCTTTTTGCAAACTTTGCATTTGGCATACGGTTCACCTTTTGCTTCCACAAAAAAATGGTACCAGACGGAACTTTTGTCGGATTGTTTTGTTTTGTGTTCTACAAAATTCATAATTTATTTATATAAAAGTATTTAAAACTTATTCAATGAACATTTTTTGTACACAAAACACTTTCTTTCATTTACAAATAATATTGTAATTATTTTTTCACAAATGAAACGTAGCAGAATTTTTCTTTTGGTATGTTTTGTTTGTTTCTTAACAACAGGGTGTATCAAAAACTTTTTCTTTTGTCAACAAATACACGTACAAAAAACTTTATACAAATTATTGAAAAAAATATAAAAATTAATAAAAAAATATTAAAAAAAATCGGGATCCCGAAAATCCCGGGATTGAAAATCCGAAATCCCGAGATTCGGGATTCGCCTGGTCCCGAAAATCCCGGGATTTCCGGGATCGGGATTTCGGGATTGGAAGCCCTAATGCACACGATGTAGTCAACGATGACACATTTTGGCACACCCTGTTTCAAAAACAGGGTGATTAAAAATATAATTGTCTTATTGCCCATATTCTTCTCTTTAATTTTTGCAAACATTCTTTAACGATTGAAACAGTAGTTAAATAGATATATAAAAATTATCATTTATTTTTTATATTGTAAACCACGGGGCGTATGAGTAATATTAATTATAATAAAATTTTGTTTTTAAGATAAATTTAAAAAAAAATCATATAAACATTAAATTTGTTGCGAACTAAATTAATTATAATTCATTTAAACTATATTTTAAAAATGTATTTTAAACTTTAGAAATATTTAATATCGGTCATTCTTTATGAATGGTATACCGACCCCCTGCTGTCTAAAATTGAGCTTGACGTATAGAGCTGTATAATGGCGTAAAATGTTGGTGCATATGATGGTTTAGCCATTATGCAGGCGAGAGTTATGATATTACCCAGGCATAAAAATACAATTGGCACAGTGTTGGCAAAGCGTAGGCAACAGTCGGTTATGCATTGGAAGAACGTGGAATTAACAATCTTGACAGTATTGCCCTTTTACCCGATTGATAACAGCGGTCAGCCGTTGGTTCTAGCGAACATGCTACCGTTGGCAACATGTTGGTAATTAAACAATTTTGATGCTTTTAAAATAGCTTAAATTAAATTAATTTTGAGAAATATGTGTAATAAAACACATTTAAAAAGCAGCAATACAGTTCGGTCTTAATCTTATACATCATATTTAAATGTGTAGAATATAATAAAATATAAAAAAAAATATTTATAATTGGTTGGTCTTGGGACCGCTACTTTTCTCATTATATGCAAACGATCTCCCTCAACAACTATCGTACAGCAAAGTACATATGTATGCAGACGACGTACAGCTATACCTAAGTAGCCCCGAAGAATCAATTAAGGAGAACATCGATAAACTGAATTATGATCTGGATAAAATTCATCATTGGGCCATTGCAAATGGTCTTTGTTTAAACCCTAATAAATCCAAATGTCTCGTTATACATAAGAGGTCCATGCAACCAGAAATTGATGAAGAAATCCTTATTAACAACCAAAAAATTTCAATTGTCCAATCGGCTAAAAACTTAGGCATCGTATTCAATAGCACATTATCATGGACTAACCATATTAACTCGTTAGTTGGTCAAACATATGCCAAGCTGAGAACACTATGGTCTACACAATCATTCACTCCATTAAATGTAAGATTGCTTCTAGCTAAGACCTACGTTATTCCTGGTCTTTTATACGGCTGCGAACTCTTCGCAAATTGTGACGCCACAAGCAAACGTCGACTTAATATTGTATTTAATAATATTGTACGATATGTCTACAATCTAAGGAGATTTAGTAGTGTATCATTAATTTCCAGGAACATATACGGTGTTTCTTTGGATAATTTTCTAAAAATAAGAGTTCTATTGTTTCTTCATAAAATTATATACACACAAAAGCCAAAATATATTTTTGATCAAATTCGATTTGCAAGATCCAATAGGGGAAAAAAGTTAATACTTCCTAGACATCACTCTCTTGTTTCTGAATATCAATTTTATGTACATTCTGCTCGTCTTTGGAATTTATTACCACAAAACATACAACAATCCAGCAACGCAACGCACTTCAAAAATTTACTTTTTATTTTTTTGAATAACTTTAATTTTTCAATGTTTTTCTTTCTTTAATAATTTTTACTAATTTTGTTTTCAATACTTTTATCTTTTTCTCTATTTTTGGTTTTATTATATTATATTTTTTTATATATTTTATATATTTTATATTCATTTTTTAATTTTTTTAAATTTTCTATATCTTGTTTTTATTTTTTATATTATATTAATCATTGTGAATCAATTGGGATATTTTATTCATGTACTATAATTATAAGATTCAATCTTGTTGTACTGAAAAAAAACAAATAAATAAATAAATGGTAAAAACAATATTGACAAAGAAATTTGAGGGTGATACTGGCAAAACAGACGCTTTGCAAACAAAATATTGTTTTCCTAGTACAATATAGTTGTACCTTTGGTAATTTGTTTAGTACGGTAGGCAATTTCTACCTGGTTATTGTTCTGTTACCCGATTGATAACAGTGGCCAGCCGATTGTTTAAGCGAGCTTGCCAACGTTGGCATAAAGTGGGTAATTAAAAAAAATTTTGGGCTTTTGGCTTAAATAAAATTAATTTTGAGAAATATGTATCATAAAACACATTTAAATTGGTTAAAACAATATCGGTAAATAATTTTGCTGACAAAACTTATGCTTTGCAAACAAAATAGTGTTTTCCTAGTACAATATTAGTTGTACTTTTGGTATTTTTAAAACAGTGGGTTTACTACTACAGTACTATTTTTTTTTTTTGTATGTTTGGAAATTTCTTTGTATTCTTGAAGTCATAATTTAAATTGAGTTTCATGTGTCTTTTTTGTCCTCCGGTCAATAAGAGTTAAAGATGTTTTTTACAAAAAAGTAAATTTAATTATAGTATTCTCAAATGTAAGTGATATTTTTCCGAAAATTATTAAATGTTTTATTCTCTAAATTTTCTGGTGGGTCTTTTTTAGGCCAAAAGTGTAAAAATTAACCCTGTATGGATCAAGTTACATAAAAAATGAATTTCTATTAAATTAAGATTTTATTTATCAATTTAAAAGCTTAACAATCTTACAGTCATAATTAAAATTAAGTTTCACGCAAATCTGAAATCAGGTTTTAAAAATTAAAATTTTGGGAATTTTTAATAATAACACACACTTTTTCCAAAATGGGTCATTTTCGACGTTCTTGCAGCACGGACTAAAGTCCCCCCCCCCCCCCCCGCAAAAAAAACTAACATTGAAATAACGGAATCATTTGAAATAAGACTGGTGGGTGTGATGAACGAAAATCGAAAAATCGTCATTTTAAGGGACATCCTAATATACTATACTATATAGGTAAAGACCACCGCAAATGTAGTTAAAAACAAATTAAATTTCACTTAAAGAAAGGTCGACTTACATTTCATTAAATTCAACTAACATTGTCATTTGTTTTTTAATGTTCAAAAAATGACTAACAATTGTAGTAAAAATCAACCACATTTTAGTAAAAAATAAGCAAACATTAATTTTTTTTAAATAACAAAAAACAACTGTAAAAAAATGAATGTAAAATCATAAAACAGTCATTTTATGTGGTTTGTTTTTTTTAAATGAACTACAAGGTTAGTAAAAAATTTAATTTGTTCTACAAATGATTGACATTTACATTAAAAATAAAGAAACTGTATTACAACCCAAACAACTACATATTTTTAAATCAGAAGTTTCTCTGAGTGTATGCCCAATATTTTAATATATTACATTTTCGAAAGATGTTATAGTTTTCCCTATGCATGAATTTAAAATTAAAATTTCTCATTTTTTACGATTTCGTTAATAAAAAACCTACAACGAAAAGAAGAACCAAAATTGTATTATGTACCTTTAGAAAACATCACTGGTTACTTAATTTGTGAAAAAAACTCGTGTACTTTCTCTAAAGGTTTAAAAAAAAAATTGCTTAAACTACAAAAAGTTGACATATTTTTATGCCTTAAAAATATGGAGTCTGTGACAAATCCTAGTTAATAGAATTAGATAAAAACATACTATATAAAAACAAAAACTAAAAAATATTACTTGAGCCAGAGTAAAAACTAAACATTTTTTATATAAATAGAACATTTTCGGTCTTCAACGTTTAGTAACGTCGTGATGCTTGTTAGGAAAATACCCTAGCCATGTGTTTGATTACTAAGAGGACAATAATGGAGCTAAATTGATGATTAATAGGTTTTTGTTGAAGATCTGCCTATTCTGGAGGCTCTAGTTTTTCTAAAATTTTGGGCAGTTATGTCAGATGTAGGAAATTTTCCCTTTTTGTAGGGAATTTTTTGAAAATTTGGAAGCGTAGGGAAAATAAGGACAGATTTTTAATTTTAGGCGAAATGTAGGGAATTTTTAAAATTTTTGTTTTTTTTTTCTTCAAATAGCATACATTTTTTGAAAAAAAAACTAGATTTTAAGTTCAAAATGTCATTCCCTGATATTATGGAAGAAACCCTCACAACAAATTGATTACCAATCTGGTAATATTGAACAAAAATATAAAAGATTTGTAATATCACGTTAAAAAACATGCAAAGTGCAAACCAAATAAAATCTGAATGTCTCAAATTCTATATAACGGCTCTTGAGGAAACCCAAAGATGATTCAATTTTTAAAGAAATGAAGTTTTTGAGCCCAGAAGCAGCCATTGATATAAAAAATCTTACACAGGAGTGGTTAACATTGGAGTACAATTTCTCCGACCATGAAAAGCTGTGTTTATCTAAACTAGACGTGGAGCAAATTTGGTCTAATATATGTAAATCCAAAAACTTTAATGATCCCAGCAAGAACAGTGACGGTCATATGACCGGTCAAATGACCGACACTGCTGATGAAAATATCCATCAATGCGTAGAACAAAGTTTCTATCATTTTCTTAAGGGCAATATGAAAAAAGTGATGGAAACTTTGTGTACGTGTGATTTTGCATCTCCCTCTAATTTATAAATTCATAAGTTAGAGGAAGATGCAAGATTTGCATGTGTTAGTTTCGGTCATCCATTTCTTGTAGGGATACTTTATTGTTTCCAAACTTTGCTAAATTGGTTAAAATTTTATTGGCTTTACCACATGCGGATGCTGAAAGGATATTTTCTTTAGTTCGAACAAAAAAAAGGAACAAATTAAGCCACGAAGTTTTAAACTCAATTTGTATAATCATATCTCACTTACAGTTAAATACAATGAACTGCATAAGTTTTAAGTGTACAACTAGTCATTTTAAAAGAATGAACTACAAGGAATTATATAACTAATTATTTTTTATACTGCACTTTAAAGATTAACTTTTTATTTGTAGTTTTTACTTTATTTTTTAGTTATTTTCTTTTGAAAATATTTTTGTAATCTTTTTTGTTATTTCTTTATAAATACATCTATTGTACCGAACGAATTAATGTACAAACTTTATAAAATGTAAATAAAATTTACGTTTGTTTTAAAACCATTTTTTTTTATTAAAATAAATGAATTTATAGCGTAGGGAAAAATGTAGGGGAAAAAATTTTGGCGTAGAGAAAAAAAGGATTTTTTTTGAAAAACCTAGGGATTTTCAAAAATTTTGTCTGGCATCACTGATTTCGGGTTCTGATGAGATCTTTAGCCATATATACGGAGGTAAAAGCTCGTTATAAATTAAAAATAACATAAAAATAATCTCGGAGTATATAAAAACAAACAACTAATAAAAAACTAAAACTACTAAAAAATAATTAAAGTACGTCCCATCAAAACCACACATTACCAAATAATGGGTAAAGTAATGTATCGCCATAGATCTCCACGCATTACATTACAGGCGATGAGCCTTAAAGTAATGGGTGGACTCATTACCTTCTGGGGGGTAAATTAACTGGTTACTTATATGGTTACATGGCGAGAAAAAGTAATGTGTATATAATTAGATTTTCATAAAAAAAAAATATTTTTTTCAAATTAACCAAATAACGTGGTTACGCTGGGATTCGAACCGATAGTCTCTGGTTGTTAACAATTAGTTAGGCAAGAACTCCACTAACTGAGCTATCGTTAATATGTAAATATATTGGTGTGCTTCGTGTTTTCATTCGTGATATAAAAAATATACACTTTACCCTCATGCCTACAAAAAATCACAAAGTACTGTATCTATAAATAGATTTTCAAAAAGATATTTTAATAGTTACTTTACGTTTATAATTCATGCACTCTTTAATTGCACTATGCAGTATTTGTAGTTGATGATTACTGAGATATCATTACAAGGTAATCCATGAGTGTTTAATTACACAGTGACGCAATATTCAACTTTTTGACTCCAAACAAAAAAACACTTATCCCAGCCGAAAGTACTCGATGAGAGGAGAAAAGTAATTTCTGGATTTTGCTAGATTGGTTGCCGTTCGTTTTTTATGAGCCTCTATAGTTTTTTTCGCCAAATTCGATTTTGAGCACTTTTTTGCAATTTTCTTCAGCAAAGTTGTAGCTCTTGACTCGGCCAACAAAAATGTTGAATATATTAAGTCGAAAAAATTTCATCTTCATGCTCAAAACCCCAAAAATGTCGAAAAAATTACCACTTTTTTCACCGATTTTTTCCGTTTTTCGACTACAGCTCTTGAACTATTGAAAATTTTACCAAACAATCAAGGGAAGAAATGTAGCCTATAAAATTTTTGGGGTTTTGAGCATGAAGATGAAATTTTTCCGACTTAATATATTCAGCATTTTTGTTGGCCGAGTCAAGAGCTGCAACTTTGCTGAAGACTGCAAAAAAAAATTCACAGCATTTTTCGAGATATGGCCATGCGAAAAATAGAAGAAAATTGCAAAAAAGTGCTCAAAATCGAATTTGGTGAAAAAACTATAGAGGCTCATAAAAAACGAACGGCAACCAATCTAGCAAAATCCAGAAATTACTTTTCTCCTCTCATCGAGTACTTTCGGCTGGGATAAGTGTTTTTTTGTTTGGAATTTTTGTGTTGCACTGTGTTATCGGTAACTCATTACTTTATGTTTTAAAATAATGTTGACTACTTCCTTATTCTTTACAAAGTAATGCATTATTTAACAAACTATTGGTAACTCATTACTTTATGATTCGAAATAATGCTGAAGGTAAGGAGTATACATTACAAAGTAATGTTTAATGTAACCCATTATCGGTAATCCATTACTTGTTGTTTGAAAATAATGATACACGTAATAAGGGCACATTACAAAGTAATGCATTACTTTATCGCACCCATTACCAAAGTTTTCCGGTGGGTTTCCTAAAAATAACGATTTAAATGATGCACGTTCAAAAATGTACTATTTAGATTTTCTCTATAGTAAATTTATACAAAATTTATTTAAAAAAAAGGAATAAAAATTGTACTTCAGGTTGAATTTTCTGAAAATTTTTGATGTTCAATTGCCGGGTTTTTAATTAATTGAATCATATATGCTAAAATTTAAAATGTGCTAAAATTTTTCAAATTCTGTTTTATTCACAAAATAGAAAACAAAAAACTACATCCTTCACCCCATCTCAATATATTAATATTATTGATAAAACTCAAAGTCCATACTTTAAATCCATATTAAAACTGTTTCGTAGTTTATTCAGGTATATAAAATATTAAGAAATTTTACGAAAAAACCTGATTTTATGTAAAAGTTAAACTCGTGAGCTAATATTAAAATGTTGTGTTCACATTCGTGATCTACATCCTAAATTATATCATAATTGATAAGTCGCATCTCCGATGCATTTTTAGTGTAAATATAAAACTAGCAGAAATTATTTGAAATTCTGAAACATAAATTAAATATTATTTGTTTGATGTAACTTAATTTAAAATAGGATTTCTTACATATAATATGAAAGATTTCATAAAAACTTTCATCCTGTTTATGAGACAATTAATAATATTTAAAAAGCATTTCATAAAAAGTTATGAAACTTGATCATCATATTCATGAAACATTTTATAAATATGAAGAAGCCTGTCTTCAATTTGTCCTTTTATGAAACAGCTTCATCATATTTATGAAGTGTTACATTGGACAACAAATTATTTAAGTTTTTCATCATATTTATGAAGTTTTTCATAAATATGATAAAGCTTTTTCCTTGATTGAAGTTATGCCCATTTTGTATGGTTTTTTTTTTTTGAACAAATGTAAAAAAACTGGGATCACCCTTTAATCAAAATGTGAAAAAAACGTTTCTTTATTTCCTAGTGGGTCATTTATGGTCAAAATTTGGAAACATTAACCCTATTTAGATCAAATAATAATTTTTATCAAGTGAAGAAATATTTTATAAATTTAAAAGTTTTACAATCTTGTAGTCATAATTTAAATAAAATTTCATGGGTCTTTTTTGTAAACAGACCACTAAGGGTTAAAGATTTTTTAAATAAAAGTAAAAATTATTATAGTGTTATCAAATTTATGTGCTATGTTTTCAAAAATAATACCAAACTTTGATGAAAGCATTCAAATGTGGTTCAACTTGAGACAAAGTAATCAATTTTTATAAAATGTCCTGGAAACTAGGCGCTCTGCACACAAACACGAATTAGATTTTAACCCCCGTTTTCAAAAAAATATAAAACAGTATTTCAAATACATTTTAGTTAAAACAAAAATGTTAGCCTTAAAACTTTGTTCATAAACGAATATTAACTTTTACACAAGGCTTAAAATAGCTATTTTAAGCTAATATTCGTTTATGAATACAATTTTAGTTTAGAATACGGGCGTTAATATTTAACCAAATCAATTGAAATTCATTAAAATTATGTATTTCAAATATATTTTAAACTTTAAAAACTATTTAATGAATATAATTCAACTAATAAAAAATACAAACACTATTTAGCATATAGTTAGTTGTTATTTTAAAACAAATATATCGCCCATTCCACATTGGATCGGCCAAAATCTGACCTTGCATCTTCCGATTTGAATTATATTTTGCACGCACAAACTATATGGAACCAATTAAAGATTGCCGATTTTATTTTCTTGAATTTCGAAAAAAACAAGGTTTGTTTCATTTGCGATTTTTTTTTTTTTTTTTTTTAAATACAAAATATGGGTTGAACCATCTCAACTCAACTTAAAATATGGCTGTTTTTTACATCACTGTTTCCAAATTTGCTGAATTTTGGCAGGAATAAAGTGTATCAGAGAACTAAGAAAAATCCAAAATTTAAGTTCGCTGACGCTTCTGGATCCGACAATATCAGGTCTTGAATATCGGAAAAAACTATAAAAATGTACAAAGTTGTGCTTACTTAATTATCATTTTCTTGAAAGGTATTATAGTTACGCAACTCATCAAGGCCGCATTTGAAAGGTTATTAAATTACCTTTAATTTCAAATGCGACCTTGATGAGGTGCCTACCTATAATACTTTTTAAGAAAATTACAATTAAGTAAGTACAACTTTGTAAATTTTGACATTTTTTTAACGATTTTCAAGACCACATATTTCCGGATCCAGAAGTGCCAGTGCCCTCAAACTTTGCACTTATTTAATAATCTGTCTTCCTATGAAAAATCATAAAATTTGGAGAAGGTAGTGTACACCCATTGGTTGATTTGACATGGAATTACCCATATGCAAAAAGTGTTTAAGTTTAAATATTTGTAGTTGCTTTAATATATATCTGAACATTATCATTTAAAATTCATTGGTATGGTACTCTCTTCTACTTTTATGCTGCGGACTAAAATTATTTTGCAGCATCAGAAATAAATGCATTTTTTATGCAATTTATTTTTAAAATGCAGTTTTGTAAAATCTGCAATATATATAATTTCTGCCGGGGTTTAACTATTTTTAATGATTTTGTGAAAAAGCTTGTATAATTTTTCCATAGCGAAAACTACAATTTGTTATTTTTTATTTTTCTGATTTATTAGTATTACATTTTAAAATTCAAAATTTTAAATTTTCAAGTACAAAAAAATCTTAAAAATTAAATGTATAGTTTTTAAAAGAGAGACATTTAAACGGCTCTTAACACTACATTTTTGAACTTTATCTTGATTTTCAAAAATAAAAAAAAATAACAAATTGTTATTTTTTCTATGGAAACATGATAGATAAACCCCGGGACCCAAAAAAACGAAAGTGTTGTTTTATAGTAAAAATCCCATATTTATTTATTTTTAACGCTGTAAAAAAATCATTCCACAAAAAAGTAGGCGAGTGTCCACTCACAAGAACTTTTCCATAAAAGTTCAAAAGTTATTTAAAAAGTTAATCGTTAAAGTTGTTTCAATGGAATATACAGTTAAATATATTTTTTAACTTTCTGTCTGTTGTTCAATAAACGATATAAACAAAAAAAAAACGGACTTTCCGTAATAAAGTGTGATTTTTTAAGAGCTTTCGGGTTTGATTTAAAAAAACACATAAAATTTAGAGAAATATATGAAATCTTTATTTGAGTCGATAGAATATATAATTTAATGTTTAAAGATGGTTTCATGTAAATGTTGACCCCGGCTACGCCTCAAATGGTTCATACGCTGGGTACAATTTTGGCATACAATCTCCAACATATCGGCCGGTATCTCAAAAAAATTCTTCAACATTTACTTCAAGTGCGCCAACCGTTGCGGGCTTGTACCTAAAGACATGAGCCTTATCATAATCCCACAAAAAATAGTCTAAATACGTTAAATCGCATCGCATGACCGGCCCCAAACTTGAAATAAACTGTTTACCGAACTAGTCTCTCAATTAGGACATTGTGGCACCGTCTTGTTGAAAAAACATGTCACCCAAGTCCAGCTCTTCCATTTTGGGCAAAAAAAAAAAAAATTGTAATCATCGCACGGTAGCGCTCGCCATTCACAGTAACGTTGCTGCCTTCGTCGTCGTTGAAAAAGTACGGTCCAATGATGCCACCGGCCCATAATCCACACCAAACAGTGAATTTTTCGGGATGCATTGACAGTTCTTGCAATGCTTCTGGCTGCTCTTCACACCAAATACGTAAATTTTGCTTATTCACGTATCCATTCATTCAGAAATAATCTTCGTCGCTGAACTCAATTTTGCGATAAAAAAGTGAATCTTCATTCATCTTTGTCAGTGCCCATTCACCAAAAGTTAGCCGTTGTGGCAGGTCGTGCGACTTCAATTCTTGCAAAAGCTGTATTTTAAAAGGTTTTACACAGCAAAATTTTCCACGCAGTGGAGTAACAGTGGCCCAATTGCTACGAACGGCGCCGAATCGATAATTCACGGTCATCAACAACACTGGCGGATACAGCTGCGATATTTTCCTATGTCCCCACTCTACTTATCCGTGTTGGTGGTTTAATGTCCAATAATGTAAATTTGGTGCGAAATTTATTCACAAGATTACAAATAGCCGGCCTTAGAAGTTAGAAGGTCTGACCATAAATTGGAAGTGCACGATGCACTTTCTTAACAGAGTATAAATTTTGATAATAAAATTCAATAATCTGCAAGCGTTGTTTGTTTGTAAGTCGAAAGAAACTTTGTGAGTGTGAAATTCTAATGAAATTTAAGTGGTGATGATCCTTGATGAATGGTAAAGAAAATTCGAATATTCAAACTTCTGCACTTTTTGCATATTCCTCATTTATCAATAAAACTAAATCGTGCCTAAGACCATGGATTTTTCGAAACTTGAAAAATCAAAAACGTCAATATTTAGTAGTTTTATATAGTTTCTCAATGGAAAAATTTACTTGTATGAAATTAGGTCAAGAAAAATTCCCTTTTTTCACCGGTCTTCGGTGGAATGCCTGAAAATTTTTTTTTTTTAAATAAAGACCCCAATAAAGCATAAAAACAAATATTTTAATACAAAAAAAAAAAAAAAACAAGCAACAAGTGACGTATCTCAAACAAAAATATTGTACAAAAAAATAAATAAATAAATAAATATGTAGAATGCAAAGCTTTTTTTTGAATTTTTTTTTTTTTTTATATGCATATCTATGCATGCATTTATATATTAAATAAAAAATCTCATAAATATTGTGCTTACGTAATTTATAGTATGTTTAAAAACATTTATTAATGTTTGCATGTAGGTTTGTTTATTATTGCAAAATTTAAAAAAAAAATACTAGTATGTAGTATAAAAAAAAATAAGTTAAAAAATAAAAAATTAAAAACAATACATTGCACAGTGGGGTGTATCACAAATATTTTGGAAATAACTCAACCATTTCTTACTGGCTGATCGAATTTCCATGAAACTTCACACATCCATAACCAACGTAATTTCAAGTTTAAATTTCAAAGAGGGTCCCACTAGATCTATCAGACGCTAATCAATTAGACTCCAAAATAGTACACCTCGAGTATTCAAAAATTGTTAGGACATGCCAATTTTATATTTATCAACCGTCCACGAACAAAAGAAATGGTACGGGTAAAATACTGCTATTTTTGTAAAACCCACCGTGTTAAAAATTACCAAACCCAAACCCATCGTGTTAAAAATTACCGTTTTCAAAATTACTAGAAAAACACTATTTTGTTTGCAAAGCATAAGTTTTGACAGTACCACCCGCAAAATTCTTTCCCAATATTGTTTTTATGTGAAATATTGTATAAAATTGTTTCCATTGGCAAAAAACGTGACCATGTTATTGCAAAAATGCAAAATTTTGATTCTAAAATGCTGACAACTTTTTCACTCTAAGAGATATCCCACAGGAGTAAGCTTATTTATTATTGGAAATTACAAGAGATTATAGAAATGTTTCAGTTTTGAAAATCGGTCGATAAATATAAAATTGGCAAGCTCTCTCCTACTTTGGAGTCTATTTGATCAGTGACTGATGAATCTAGTGGACCCTTCTTTGAATCTTGAAATTACGCTGGTTATGGCTGTGTGAAGTTTTATGGCAATCCGATCAGCCAGTAAGAAATGGCTTAATTACTTCCAAAATATTTGTGATGCACCCCACTGTGCATTGGGTTCTCTACATATGTAGTACAAACATTAGGGTGGCAATTATTTTTTAAAAGTTAATAAAATTAAACCATTGGTGAATACTTGAGCTTAGCTCCAATAATTTTGAAGTGATTCAATTAAAAGATCCTTAAAATCTAACTTTTCAAAATTTGTCAAACTTTTTTATTTATAAAAATAGTTTTCGGCATATAAAAAAAACTGTTACAGAATTTAGAAAATTTTCTTAAAAGGCAAAAATGTTACGGCAAAAATTCTCTACAAATAAATGCCACCGTTTTACACACACACACACAGTGAATATTTAGCAATTAAAATGATCAACCAAAAAAAATGCAAAAGTTTTTGTTTTATTATTTTTTCAAGCCTGTCTGTATTTATGTGCGGTTACAGAAGTTACAACGTGACATACTTTTTTTATATTTATATTGTTTAAACTGAAAGAAAAAAAAATATTTATTGAAATAAATTATGACAACACTGAGCAATTGTTTAAATAAATGACAATTTACAGTTGACATATAAAGAATATTTATGAAATAATTTTAATAAAATGTAGTGTAGACAAGGAAATCCCTCATTTTGCTTCTTGTAAGAATCATGGAAGCAGAAAAAATTATTGTCAACAAAATTTCAATTATTCTTTTGTTTAATTTCAAACTCACTTTCAATTAAAAGTTTAATAATATGTATTAAATGTTTAATTGAAAATGAATTTGGTGCATACAAAATTTCCAATTTTTATGGTTTTTTGAAATTGGACTTTTTTCAGTCCAATTTTTTTATTATTTTAACGTATTGAGCTCAGCAACACCAAATTTTCCTGAATGACAATTTTCTTGCCGACTCCATTATTTCTTAATATGCTTTCTCAACTCATTACCTCCATATTGCTTTTCTTGAGATATACACTTAGAATACTATGTAGTTAAAAAAACAAATGAAATTTAACTTAAAGAAAGGACGACTTACATTTCAGTAAATTCAACTAACATAGCCATTTGTTATTTACTGTTCAAAAAATGAACCACAATTGTAGTAAAAATCAACTACATATGCAGTAAAAAAAAACAAACAGTTATTTGTTATTGCTTAAATTAAATGTAAAATCATAATACAGTAATTTGATGTGGTTCGTTTTTTAAATGAACTACAAATGTAGTCAAAACTAAAATTTTTTCACTTAAAAATAAAGATACTGTATTACCCTCAGTGTACTTAACAACTGCAGGGGGTCTCTACTTCGCAAAAAATAACCCATATATAAACTTTTGTCAAAATTTGTTTTGTACCATCTATCTCTTTCCCAGATAAATACCCAGCCAGAAATTGCCAATGGTCTGAAAAATCAAGCCCTGGCAGAGTACTGTTTACCAATGGTCCAACAAATAAAGTGCTGGCAAAGCACTGATTTACAACGCTCTGCCAACGTTAGTAAAAAGTGCTTTGCCAGTGCTTAATTAACAAAATTTGCAACAGTAAAAATAATGAAAGCACTGGGACAGCTCTGGCTTAGAACGCTCTGCCAACGTTCGTAAAAAGTGCTTTGCCAGTACTTGATTTACTAAATTTACAACCGTAAAAACAAAAAAGCACTGGCACAGTACTGACTTAGAACGCTTTCCCAACATTGCCAAAAAGTGCATTGCCAGTACTTATTTACAAAATTTACAACCGTTATTTTCAGTTATTTTGTAACTTAGCTGAAGCAAGCCTATTGTTATTTCTGTTCAAATTACCAAATTCATTCAATAAGAAATAATACAACTCTTTACTGAAGTGAATTACTAAGTAGGACTTTATTGGTCGTTTTTGGTTTTGGTACTGGCATAGCGCTTATTGACAGTGCTTTGCCAACGTTTTAAAAAAGAAACGGCCAAGCCCTGCCCGGTGTTATCATTTTGGGGTTGGCAAAGCACTTAATATATTATTAAAAAACCACTTTATTGATTATTCCACCAATGCTTTGCCAACGTTTTAAAATTATGGTTTTGTTACTGGCAAAGCGTTCATTGTCAGTGCTTTGCCAACGTTTTAAAAAAGGAACGGCCAAGCCCTGCCCGGTGTTATCATTTTGGGGTTGGCAAAGCACTTAAACCTTCAGATATCCAACGCTCTGCCAACGCTCATACCACCGTTGAAGGCACTGGGCCAATGCTTTGCCGTTTGTATTTTTCTGGCTGGGTAGATGTAGAAAGAGAGAAATAACAATTTATTTACGATTTATCGGTCGGCACATCGATAAATCGCAAATAAATTGTAGTGTAGTGTGTCCTAAATAAAAAAGTCTGTAAAAAAGTTACAGAGAAATCTGTAATTTTATAGAAAATGTATTTACTTTTAGGCCAGCATTTCATTTAGATAATTTTATCAAAACGTGCCACTGTGAAGGAGTGATTTTATACTTTTAAAGTGGCATAGTGTAGGTCTTAAGTTCTGAAGTTATTGTGGAAAAATAATTCTTTAGATTTCGTGTACATACAAAATTTAACTTTGCAAGTTTTAATTTACTTTAAAATTTCGAGAGGATGGAAAGTGGATATAGTTGGCCTTTCCAAATATTAAGAAAAACTTTTTCAGAAAATTTAAATTTATTGTTGCACTAGGTGTAAAAGTTATGTGTTGCGAATTTGAGAAAGCTTGAAAGCTTTTACCCATGGAGCTTAGAATTTTTTGTTTTTGCACTGGAAAAGTACACAAAACGTGCTTTCATCTCACATTTATAAAATAATAACATTACTCATTTACTGTCTGACTGACTAACTGGCTGACTGGTAACTGACTGACTGGAAACTCCCCCTTGGCGAAAAGCTTTCCCTATGACGGCCTGTTCAAACCACCAAAGCGAGGAAATTGCGAGTAGACTTCTGTACAGACGAGTCTTTTGTAAATTCCATAGGGGCGTGGCAAAAACGGAAAAGTCTTCTCCTTAGCGGTCTGCCAAACCCCCTTTAGCTAGGAAGTTGAAGTTCTCAACATGTGTTCTTTCGGATATGAATTTTGTCAAGAAACGTAAAATTGCGCCTAAACGCAGGAAAAAGTCTCCGCCATGGCGGCCTGACCAAACCGCTGAAGCTAGGAACTTGAAATTTGGTATGCGGGCTTATAATCATTAGTAGACACCTGTATTGATCGGAGTTTTGAAAATTTCTGCAAGGAGGGGCAAAAGAAAAGTCTCACCTTTGGCAGCCAGAAGCTATGGACGGGATTTTTTTAAATTCTTTCAAGGAAGGGCAAAAAGATAAAAGTCCCTTCTTGGCGGTCTGCCCAAAAGTAAAAAATATCCCTAATATAACCATTTAGGGGAGGATCTTGAAAATTTTTATGTGGGTTCCTCATCCCGCGTAGACATCCGCTTAAAAATGATTTTTTGAAATTCAAATGGAAAGGGCCAGAAGGGGGTATTGCCTTGACAGTCTATACTATACAATTTTATAAGTTTGTTCTTCCATTCTCTTGGACGGGATTTTTGGAAGTTCCTGTTTGGGAGGAGTGAAAATTGGAAAAGTATCCCCATCGACGAGATGGCTCCAAACTTTTTGTTAGAAACCTTAAATTTTAAATATTTGATCTCTGTTGTATGTGCTCTGTTGGTTTGTAGACTGCTTAGCCAGCATAGAGGGAATTTTTAAAAACCTCAACATGAACGCTGTCAAAAAGCGAAAAAGTGTCCGGCTTTTTTCCTTTAAGGTAGAAATCTGGAAGTTGAACTCACAAAAACATCCACTTAAAAAGTAATAAACAAATTTATTAAAAGATGAAATTCCCTAAAAAAATAATTAATTTTCCATTCTAATATATTCCGATTTATAAAACTACCGGTGCCGAATACGCAGAAAAAAGAGCATCATATTATGATAGTTTAATAGCATCATACTATGATTGCAATGCGTGATTATCATATATTATGATTATAAATGACGATAAAATCGTCATCGGTAATCATAATGTGATCAGCCAGAATCATGTATATGATAATTAAGTTCATAATATGGTAATTTTTTGTTCACAATAATTTTCAGTATTTTTCTCTGCGTGAAGTATCAGGATTTTAAGCTCGAAAATACAAGTAATAATAGATATGTTTATACATATCTATCATTAAAATAAGATTTGAACGCGTAATTCTTGAAACCAAGCATGTGTAATTCAATTTTGACTTAAAATGTTTAAGTTGAATTTTTCTTAGTTTGAACCTCAATTTCACTAGATGTGTTGGCCAAATTGGGAAACTAAATCGATTTTGCTCGGAAAAGTTTCTCGAAAACATGTGATGGAAAAACCAAAAAATTTTAAAAATGTTATAAGCGATAAATTTTGCGTTTTTTCTTTTTGTTTGTAACTTTCTTAGCACTCAAAAAAATGTGTTCACGTGAACACATTATCGATTTTTAATGTACTTAAAATGAACGAATCTAGAAAATAAAATGTGTGCCACAAACTTGAAATAATTTCTGAAATCGTACGAGTTCGTAGAATTTACCATAAATTGAAAATATACAAAATTAATAAATTCTAACGTTTGTGTTAAATGAAAACATTAATTTTGGATAAGCATTTAAAAAAAACACGTCACTGTCCGTTAAAATAACTAAAAATGTAGAAAAACAACTAACAAATGTAGTAAAAGCAATTAATAATTTCGTAAAAGCAACTGACAAAATTATAAAGCAAACATTTTGACACAACTGTAAAAATTGGTAAAAACTACTGCTTTTAACAATATTTTTTCGGCATTTTAAAATTTATTTTTTTATAAAACAATATATTATATATATATTATATATATATTATATATATATTATATATTTATTATATATATTATATATATATTATATATATATTATATTATATATCATAGTTGCGCCAACTCACAAAATGTGGGAAATAGTGGAAATTAGATTACATATGATTTTCTAACAATTGTGAATTGTTGTGGTGTTTGTCTTAGCTATCTTCTGCAATTACAATTAAATGTAAAATCGACCCCGTGTAATTGAAACTGGTTTTAAGCCACAGCAAAAATCGACCTTACTTAGAACAATTGGTTAGAGCCTCTGTCTAAGTGTAGTGCGAAGTGCATGTGGCAAAGAAAGCAGGTTCAAGCCACGGTCAGGATTGCATTTAATAAAAAATGAACATTTCATATAGATGCAATCAAACAATAAAAAACCATAACAAATAATTACAGTATTGTCAAAAAGGATTACTGATGAAGGTTGTGTTACCAGAAACTGCGCAGTCTAATTCAATAAAAAATTTACAATGTAGTTATGATTTTTAGAAAAGTATGCTTAATCTTCTCTACCACGCCTATCTCAATATATTTTTTTGTTTCTTAAATTACAACAAAAATTTGTATTTCCTACATTATACTTAAAAAGCAAAGCCAGAATTTCAAACGGTACTTCAGTTATAACGTTTTTATTCATTGCAGATACAAAGAAATTTTCTAATTATAACAAATATAAACTAAATGAGAATTTTTAAAAACTCGACAGAATATTTTTTGTTTTTTTAAATAGCTTACAAAAATTACCTGGTTTAGCAGTTGTTTATTAAAATACCAAAATAACTGCTTCAAACAACTGTTAAAAAATACAGTAATTTTATTCTATTGATTTTTTAAAATATCTGCCATAATAGTTGTTTTGTATTATTTCGTAAAAAAAAACAGCTGTAATGGCGGTTAAAAATAACTACTACTGATTACTACACAAACAACTGTCATGTACACAGAAAAAACTAAAAACGGGTTTCAATTAAAAAATTTATTGAATCAATTAATATTTTAATTGATTTTGCACCTATCACGGCAATGATACTATCAATTAAACCTTTTATTAAAATTAAGAAGAAAAAAAAGTTATAAATAACTTCTACAGAAAAAAATATGATTCTCACAAAAAAAGTGTGTGATCTATACGTTGGTATGTGTGTTTTTTTACAATGCTGAGTCTGTTTGTGTGTGTGCTTGTTTTGTTTGTAAACTTCAAATGTATTTGGTATTTTATACTGAAAAATTTCTATTTATGCATACAGTGTATGAAAAAATAATATGATAATTGCGTCTAAAATAAAATATGTATTTATATATTTAAAAGTCAATTAAAATATTAATTGATTCAATTAAATATTTGTTTAGAAATAAATTAAATTCAAATCAAATCTTTAATTAGATATTTTAGGTTGATATTTTTTTCTGTGTAGTAACTGTAAAACTTGTTTAAGTGTGACACTGTAAAACAAACTTCATTTTTTTATTATTTTGATTTGCATAAATTGTTTTGAAAATTTTATATAATTATTTTCTATTAAAATCTAATTTACATTCATTTAATAGTTTTAAAAAAAAGTGCAACAATTTTCTACTCAAATAAACATAAAATTTTCTGAATAATTAAATTTTTGCAAAAAAAAAAAATATTTTGCATACTAAAACAAAACGCCACAAGTATACACACACAAAAATAGCAATTGTACACTCACAAGAACTTTTCCATAAAAAATCAACAGTTATTTAAAAGTTTAATCGGTAAAGTTGTTTCAATGGAATATACAGTTAAATTACCAAAGAAATATATTTTTTAACGTTCTGTCTGTTATTCAACAAAAAAAATAAACAAAAAAACAGACTTTCCGTAATAGTTAAAATATTCAGTTAAAATTTTCTTTTTAAAACAAAAAGTTGTTATATTATATTGAGTATTGAAAAAAACGAAAAATCTATTGTTTTTATGGATTTTGTCAATTAATTTTTCAACAGTTGGAAATAAACTAAAAAATACAATTGTTTTAAACGAAAAGTAAGTAGTCCTGTTTTTAACTGATTTTCAGTTAATTTAATGTGTATATTCAGTAGTCTTTACGGAAAAAATATTGTGAGTGTAGGTTAAAAATAAATTTTTTGTTTCATTGGAAATTCCCTGGCGAAATTTTTTAAGTTTTTTGCCAACAAAAATTTCAACAAAAAAACGAAAAAAAAGTTTATAAAAATTCTTGTGCTAAAATAAAAATAGAATAGAATTATACAGCAAAACTCATAGAGTCCAACAATTTCGGTTCAAACAAAAAAAAAATAAAATAAACGAATTAAAAGAAAATCGTATGTGGATTTTTAGATTTTTGCCATGACAGACATTTGGCGCATTTTTATAAATTATTCAATACGGTTTCTTTTTTTTATTATTTTGTTTTAATTTGTTTAAAAATATTTTTAACGCAAAAAAAAAAAACCTAAAACAGAATTGGAAATACAACGTAAAAATATAATTGAGTGTTTCTAAAAATTCTACAAAATATTGCTTGTTTAGCAAATTATTTATTTTTTCGTTAGAAAATATTGAAATAAATAATGATGATGATGATTTTAAGTATTTATTAATTTTTATTTTTTTTAACATTTTGTTGTGAATTTGGTATGGTTTTATAGTTTAGATGTCAAAGTCAATGAGTGGGTGGGTAGTTGTTTTTTTTTTTTGTATAAAATATGTCTTTTAAAAGAAATATTTCTTTTTACTTGCTTGTGTGTTTTGGGAATTTTGTTCTATATTTTAGCTTTAATTTATTAATATTTTAAAAATATTTTAATTTTTATTAATTTGAAATTTTTTTTATCTTTTTGTATCATTTTAGAGTCTACAGTAAATTCACGTAAATCAGCTTTAGAAAATGCTCGTGAAAAACTTAGAGGTAAGTTTACCTGCAAATATTTTTTCAAATTATATTCCCGGTAAAAATAGTTAGAAATAGTCATATATTATATGATTAAGTGATATATGACTTTGAATCAAGTGACATTACGGCTAATATCATTATAAACAAATACATCTGATCATTTTTATTGAGAGAATTTTTTATACGCTTCTTGATATTATTATATGTCTCCAAATCTTACTCCATATATAACTGCATAAGCCATATAATAATAATCCATATATATATACAGTAGAAACTCGATTCTTGCACGTAATGAAAACCGAGCTCGGTGCAAGTTTCGAGGTTGTCGCAAGTACCGAGTATTAATTTCCCATACAAAATAAAAGGCACATAGCACATCTGTTTAGAATCTATGTAAGTTTAATATTTCAATTCAAAACACATAAGTTCAACGCATTCGTATAACAGTAGATACATATTTTATGTGGAATTAAATAAATTTAAAATTTTTGTTTGTTTTGTGCAAAGTCGCTTGTTCAGTGCTACACTGCTTCTTAGTCTCTGGAGCATCATAATATCGTCTAATGAAGCATTGTTTTTCTCCGCCCATTCTAAGCAAATATTGAACGCTGATATATATACATAATACAAAAATGTTGCAAGTATCGAGTTCAAAATTTTCGGATGTCGCAAGTACTGAGTGCGTAATGAAAAATATTCCTATGTTGCAAGAATCGAGGTGTGCAAGTATCAAGTATGTGCAAGAATCGAGTTACTACTGTATATATATATATATATGGTGCCATGCTAAGTCTT
Organism: Delia radicum; assembly: GCA_021234595.1. Lineage (NCBI taxonomy): Eukaryota > Metazoa > Arthropoda > Insecta > Diptera > Anthomyiidae > Delia > Delia radicum. The sequence continues at coordinate 136,163,530 of CM037855.1, read as the reverse complement.
ATTAAACTATTTGTGAGGCCATACTGAAAATATTTTCCTTATAATTTGATATAGCATTATATATAATCCCATACATATTTTGTTAAAGTTCAATATCAAATTAAGTTAAATGCAAGTTAAGACTTTTTTTACATATGGCTTCACATATAATCATCCCAGAAAAAACAAAACAGTGCTTACCCAGAAGCTCTTCCAGAAGGCATTATTTAATTACGAAGCGCTTCCTAAGCAAATCCAGAAAGCATGATTTTGTTCGCGATGTCTCACTTGGTATGTTTCTTTTTAAAGCAGTTGAAAAGCACTTCATAAAAGAAACGCTTAGATGCAATAAATTCATGCCTTTTTAGACAATAAGAAGCGCTTTTTTTTTGTATGTTGACAACATTAATGCTTCATTAGAGTTGTCCTTCGTTGTATGGGCGAAAAATAAAAATGATATTTTGACTGTACCCCCCACTTAAAATATTTGTTAGGGTGTCAAAATACACCACGCAAAAAATTAGAGTTTTAGCATAACGGGAAGATGTCCCGTCCCGTATCGCCCTTGAAAATCGGGCCCCTTGGAGAAATGGTCATAATTTAAAAAAAAATTCAAATTTTTTTTCTTCAAAATTAAAAAAATATAAAATAATTTTTGTGTTGGGTTTAATCATAACTACTAAGATAAAAAAATATTACTTTCCCAGAAAATCGCTAACTTACCCTAACTTTGTGTCAAAAAAATTAATAAATATTTTGGGGGTACCTCAAAGTGACTTTTTTGCATTTTTGGAAATTTTATTCAACAAAAATCAAAAACCTAGTATTTGCTGTCAAGTATGTTATTAAACACATCTCAAGTATTAAATAAGCCAAGCACTGTGGATATCGGTTGGCAAATTGTTTTTTTAGAGCATTTTGATTCTCGGGGATTTCAATGTTTTTTTTTTTTTTTATTTTTATACATTTTTACTTTAAAACAAGGTTTTAATAATATATCATCAACATTATTGTATATGCTCTTTTATATGATTGTAATAACTTTATTATAAAATACTATTTTTTCTGTTGATAGTTAACCCATGTTAACCTGGGGTCAAGTATGACCCACGTAAGAAAAATGCAGCTTTGTTGCAAAATTTATAAATAAAATACAAAACGGAATAATTCAATTTATATTTATTCTAAAAAATTTTCGTTAACCGTTTCTAGTCTTCGAGTAGGTCAATTTAGTAAAAATTAGAACTTAAAACTTTTCCATAATAATAATTTTGAGGGAAAAAAAATTTACACTATTAAGTTAAAAATACGTTTTTCAAAAATACTCCTGAATATGTAAAAAAAAATCAATTTTAATATGAATACAAATATCTGAATTTATACTAAATAATTCATTTTAAAATGTAAATAAATTACAATTAGAAACATAAACAAAAATTAATTTTATGTCATCTTTGTGATTATTGACTCTTTAAAATACGAGGGTCAATTGTGACCCCATGAAAACACAGGTTAACTATGAACACGAAAAATTATACTTTATAATAAAGTTATTACAATTATAACATTGATGCAATATTACAAAAATCTTTAAAAAAAAAAAAAGTCTATACAAATTTAAAAAAACGTTGAAATCCTCTACCAAATGCTCTACCAAAAATTTTTGCCAACGGATATCCGTAATATTTATGTTATTTAATATTTGGGATGTGTTTAATAAAACATTTGACAGCAAGAACTAGTTTTTTGGTTTTTGTTGAATAAAATTTTTAAAAATGTAAAAAAGTAACTTTTATTTACACCCCAAATATATGTGCATTTTTTGACTCCAATTTAGAATAAGTTAGCGATTTTCTGGGAAAGTAATATTTTTTATCTAAGTAGTTGTTATTCAACCCAACACAAAAATTGTATCACATTTTTAAATTAAACAATTTTTTTTTTTTTTATATTTGGTAATTTTTTCCAAAGAGGCCTGATATTCAAGGGTGATGCGGGACACATTCCCGTTAAACTAGCACTCTAATTTTTTGCATGGTGAATTTTTGTATCCAAACAAATATTTTAAGAGGGGGGCAGCCCCAAAAATCTCAAGTTGAAAAAGAAGGACCACCCTAATGCTTCATGGTATGCATTCTTTATTGCTTCATTGTAAGCATTATTCACTGTTTCAAAGAAGGCATTTTGGGAAGCACTACAGAATGCCTTCCCTAATCGCTTTATAGTATGCAAGGCGGTGAAGCGCTATTTTGGAAGCATAAAATGCTTACCAAATCCATGTTATTTTGGCTGGGTTATTAATTGTATAACGAAATAATTTGCAAGTGATTTATTTTATATAATTTCAAATAAAGAAAATGTATATTTCACTTAATTATAAATTTTTGAAACACTAAATTTGTTCTTGATAATTTTTAAATATTTCGTTGTTCCATTTAGAAAAATGTTGGTCTTTAAAATTGTTGATTTCTAGAAATTTAAGTTTTAAACTTAAATACTTTTAAGCATAATTTGTAGTTGTAAAAAGCACACCTACTATCTGCTAAAATTTTATAAAATCAGATATATCTAATTAGATATAATTATATCTGATGATAATGTCCCGGATATGGACATATCTAGGATAAAATTGTATCAAATTATAATTGGATATAATTAGATACATGCAGATGACCCATTTTTCGGATCAATTTGTATGTGCTTATAAAGGGTGTTTTTTATAGAGGTATATAAGCAACTAACAAAGATGTGATTACAAGTTTGTAGGAAGTAAGGCTAACTCTTATACTTTTCAGTAATTAAAAAATAAGCAGTTCACAAAAAGACATTATAATTGTAAAGTGTGTTCTTTATAGAGGTATAGAACTCGGAAATGGAATAAAACAAAGATTAATTTTTTGAATTGACATGAAATTTACTTTATTCGAAAAATAATCGTCTGGCATTATAATTTAAATATGACTTCTGGCATATGACCGCCACGGCTGGCTCAGACGCAGTCTAATCTGGAGGTCCAATTTTCGATGACTTTTAACAACATTTGTTGTCCTCCAAGTGGTCAATCGTTTCGGGCTTATCGGCGTAGACTAGCCAGTTCACATATCCCCACAGAAAATAGTCCAGCGGCGTTATATATTCACGGGTCCGAAACGTGAAAATATGCGATTACCAAACGTTTCCTTTAATAAATCAATTGTGGCACGAGCTGTGTGAAATGTTGCTCCGTATTGTTGAAACCACAGCTCCTACACAACATGGTTGTTCAATTGATGAACGAAAACGTCAGTAATCATGGCTCTATAGCGGTCACCATTGACGGATAGACTGATTGGGGTCTTCCTCCACTCTACAGCAGCAATGACTTCTTCTCTACGCACTGTACGACGTCTCTGTGGATGCATATTATCATTTAGACTAAAAGTGGTGCGAAAACGCTCCATAGTTAATCGAATTAATCACTCTGATCTACGATTATGTTGACCGTAAAATGGACGTAGTGCGCGATACGTATTTCGAACAGAACCATGATTTTCAAGATAAATTTGCACAATTTGGTTACGTTATTCAGGCGTCAGTCTATTCATTTTGAAATGCCAAACCAAACTAAACATAAATCACTTGACAGCTGACAAAATGGCCGCCAGTTAAAAAAGTGTTGCCAACTTAAAGTTCTATACCTGTATAAAAAACACCCTTTATATCGGAACTTATAAAATGAGATATAATTTTAGTATACACCACATTAAAATTTTTACCCGGGATGTTTATGTATTTTTGTTTTTTAAAATACCTGCTTAAACTCTTTACTTCGTTTAAAATTTGTGTAAAATTTCCCCGTAAAAACCCATAAAATATTCAATAAAGAGTGTCCTCTATGCACTTGTTTGCTGGTTTTGTTTAAAGGTTTATAGAAAATCCTGGATAATCCACTTGTTTTAAATGTTATACAGTTAGAGTACATGCTCTTAATTGTATTTATTGCTTTCAGTATCTCCTTGCCTGTCAGAAATTGCTGCTACCTGAGTGTGGCAAGTGCATTGCAAGTAATTGACAATTTTCGGGGAAATATCCTGTTAAAGTATTTATGTTGTTAGCAGCATTTTAGGTAGTTTTACCTTAATTACTACGAACACAGATGTAAGACGACACCTTGTATGCACTCGCGGCGGCTGAGGTAAAATGTCATTGGCGACGGCTCAGCCATTAAAAATTCGGCGTTGGCGGCAGAAATGGGCTAACATATGCACAGGTAGCAAAAGTATAATAAAGAAGATCACCCCTATCGTGAATATTTTTTTCCTTCGAAATTTGTTCCCTTTGTCTAATCCTTCACTCGTGAATAGCATAATGCAATTCCAGGGGAAATTCATGATACCAATTTTCACTTGAGAGGAATGAAAATTACATGGGAACAAACATTTCCCTTTTCTTTATTGATATCGGCTTGAGTCGGTCAGCTGTATGGAGCCGATGAAGACCGACGGCGCACCGGCTGGGGAAAGTGGTCGGCGGCAGATTGGCTAGCCGTTTGTAATCGGCTGGCTTACATCACTGACTACGAACTATAACAGTATTAGTTTGAAAAAGAAGATTATGCCCAATTTGTCATGTGTCCTAAGATTATGTTGTAAAATATTATTATGACACTTTAAATCAGCTGAATTAAGGAATCGTTTGAGAATTATATTCTTAAAGATTAGGTCTTAATTTGATAGCAAACATTTGTTCAGATTTTTATTAATTTTACATATTATTAATGGATATGCAACTTAAATTCTATTTAAAATCAAAAAAAAGTGTAAAAATTTCATCTATAATGAATGTTTTTTCAAGAACCTTTACATTATTGATAAAGTTCATATATTTATAATTCTACAGTAAAACTCGCTTAAGACGAACTCGGTTAAGACGAACCCTCGGTTAATACGAACTAATTTAAAAGTCCCGACGTTTTGGCAACAATTTTCATATAAAATACATCTTTTAATACGAACCCTCGGTTATTACGAACTGTTTTAAGCAGTCCCAAAAACTCGTTTTCATACAAATTACCGTGTTTAGCACACTCTTTATCCGTTTAATGGGACAGACCTAATATGAATTTCATATCCGCGGATGACTTTCTAGATATAGATGCTAACGTTTTGACGTCACATACTTTATCAGGTGAAGAAATATTGGAAATTGTTAATCCTCCCGATGTTGAAAATTTGTCAAGTGTTATATTCGAACAAAATCGTGTGCCGAAGAAGCTGACAATCATATTTTGGTAATAGAAAAACTTATACCGAATGAAATCGTTAATTCAACGAATGAAATCGTTAATTGTGAATGCATGAAATGCTATTTTTATTTTTTATTTACGTAAAAATCTTGTTTTTGTTTTAATAAATACATATTTTTTATCGTTAAAAAAACCCGCTTAATACGAACCTCGCTTAAGACGAACTAATTTTTTTGGTCCCTCAGAGTCGTCTTAACCGGGTTTTACTGTATATATTTTCAATAATTTTTATATATTTTCAAACTACTCAAGAATTCTAGCCGTAAAAAATTGTGTGCCACAAACATGCGACTAATTATTTATTATGTATTTAGGTCTCCTAAACCCGAAAATCGCATTAAAAATTTGTATGGAGTTGTTTTTAAAACGTTTACTTTTTTTTTTTTGACTATATCTCGATAGGATCAAGCTACTTTGGTCAGTCGACTTGCAAAACAAATATCATTTAATTCGCAACACATATTTTGAATACTGCTTTTAAATCGGTTCAGTAACTTCGGACCTATGGGTCAAAATTACACGGAAAAATCTATTTGTTTTCGACAAAATGATGAAAAAGAAGAAATATTTTTTTCTTAAGCGTTGTATTTAATAAAGAAAATATATGAGCAAATACCAAAGTTATCAGCATTTAAGTAAACGTTTCCAAATTTAAGATTTTCTCCATTTTTATACGATGTATTTGTTATTTTGACTCTACATATCGCAAATATTAAGATATTTTCACGATTTTTGATACACTGACTTATACAAAACACAAAACCCAGAAAAAACCCAGTGCATATTAAGATCACGCTCAATGTATGGGAAAATTTAAAAATCATCTGTCTTAAAATTGTAGTTTTGTGTGAGGTTAGGATAAAAAAATATTTACAAAAATATGAGTTCGATCGGTTGAAAGTTGACAAAATTTTTGAAGTTTCTCATAACGAAATTGGACTTGTAACAACTCAGGAGTGAGCCCTAGGGAGGTCCAATGTATGAGCAGTAGGGATACAACTTTTTTTACAATTTTTGAAAATATCAAAATGGCCCTATCCATACCATGTAGTGCATAAAAAAACAATAAGAACTGCATCTTTAGATTTTCGATATCGTTAGAAAAGGTTCCGCGTCAAATGCAATTAAGTTTGGGATCAGGACAGGCTTTTAAATAATATATGGAGCACAATAAATTTCCATTTATAAACTTTAAAACTATACCACCGATTAGTAATGCTAGATGGAATTCTAGAGCAATTCTTGCGATTCTAGCTTACATACTAATTCCAAAATATCGTAGTAAATTATATGCATATGCGAATTTATATGTGGCCCTTGGTACAACATTTGGTTTTCAGACCATTGTTACAATAAAAATGACTTCGAAGCCTTAAACAAATCATTATCGGGCTTTACTAATGCTCAGAAATGCTTTCTAAGACATTGGGTGAAAGATGAATCAAGATTTCCAAAAACACAACGCAGCAACATTTGTGCGGAAAGCGCCATCAAAGTCGTACAAGATATTTTCCCCCAATGCGAATCAACACGAACTCTTAATCTTAAGTTAATTTCACTTAACAAAGATAGTTTTTAGATTATGATTTTGATTATAATCATATAATTACATTAAGAAATGTAAAAAAATCTTAAAGGACTTTCAGAAATCGGCTTCGACGCGGAACGTTTTTGTTCTGAAATGCCCTGAGGAAACATTTTTCGGTTTCAGCACAACATCGGCTACAGCGTGGTGATAGGGGCTTATTTTGGTTGTACCCCTAATGAGCAGCCCCCATCATTTTTTTTATCCCCAATATTTCTCTAGAACAAACTTACCCTTCATCGTCCTAATACAAAAAAAAAACTAAATTTTCACGAAAATTTACCAAAATAGATTAAAAAATGGACAATTATTACAATATATAAAAATGGGTTTATTGATGTTATTAATATTAACATAATTGGTAATGGCTTATTTCAAAATATATTTTTTCGGATGTCGTTAACCTGTCCAAAGGTGCTGTCAAAAACTGTCAGTATTCTTGAAATATTTTTCAAATCTCAAATTTTAAAAAATTCTGTACTACGATTCGTAATCGTACCAATTAATTAAGAAATAAGCTCGATGTTTTTTTTTTAAAAGCTCATTTTATTTCTCTATACTATTGTTGTTGCTTTAACTTAATTTTATTAGGTAGTAAATCAAGTCTTTTTGCCGTTATATGACAAGTAAAGCGTCTCTATTAAGAGACCAAGCAAGAACTTTATCCCAGCAAAAAAAAACCTCGATTTGGTAAGCAGTTGCTGACTTTATATGCTTCCAAAATAGCGCTTCACCGCCATGCATACTATAAAGCAATTATTTAAGGCATTCTGTAGTGCTTCCCAAAATGCCTTCTTTGAAGCAATAAAGTATGCATACAATGAAGCAATAAAGTATGCATACCATGAAGCACTAATGTTGTCAACATACAAAAAAGAGCATCTTAGTGCCTAAGAAGGCATGAATTTATTATTAGAGCACATGAAAGAAGCGCTTGAAAAGAGACATACCAAGTGGGACATCGCGAGCAAAAATCATGCCTTCTGGAATGCCTTCCGGAAGCGCTTCGTAATTGAATAAAGCCTTCCGGAAGCGCTTCTTTGAAGCACTTTTTTTTGCTGGGATAACAACTTGTTTTGTAAATTTTATTTAATCCTTCATACCATGTTATAAAACATGTTGAACCTAAAGAATATTACTCAAATCATATTACTGCGAATGACTTGACTTTTTTCATATTCAGAGAAATTTTATTATTTTTTTCGCACTTTTTTTATAAACACATCTACACTTACAATATTATGTAGGTAAAGACCACTGCAATTGTAGTTAGATTAGATTAGATCAGAAGGCACTGTGCACCGCGACCAATGTAGGTCTTTTGTGCTGCCTAAAAAGTTACCTACAGATTCAAGCTACCTATAAAGCCAATTATCCTATTAAGTAAAATGTTCGCGATGTCGGAAGGCGAAATGAAGCGATCACCTAGAATCATAAATCTCATATCACAAAGCCTGGGACATTCGCAGAGAACATGCTCCGAGGTCTCAGACACCATCTCACAAAACCTACACATATCCGTGTCCGATTGACCCTTTTTGTGCAGATGGTATCTGAGATTACAGTGTCCAGTTAAGTACGACGCCAGGGTCCTCAAACGACAAGAGTCGCCTCGACCCCCTACTGGAAAAAGAGATCAATCTTTTAGCCTGGCGCTGACCAGGAGAGTTTTCCCAGTAACCAGAGAATTTAGACTCTCTCCATGCTCTGAGCCTTTCCCTAACATACCCCGCAGTTATTCCATAGAATGGTTCAGGACCAATAAAGGGCCTTCGGGCCCCGCGGTTGGCAAGACAATCTGCCCTCTCGTTGCCCTCATGCCCCTCATGACCAGGAATCCACCCCAAGGTTAGAGAGTTGCCCCTACCGAGCCTATTGAGAGTCTGAATGCATTCCATGACCAACCCGGACGACACCTTATAAGCCATTAAGGCCCTCAGTGCAGCCTGACTGTCAGAAATAATGTAGATGCGAGATCTGCGAGTTCCCCTTCGCAGGCATTCCCCTGCACAGACACAGATGGCCCAAATCTCCGCCTGAAAAATGGACGGATATTTTCCCATAGGTAAAGCACGCTGGAAGCCTGGTCCAAAGACGCCCGCACCCGTATTCCCATTCGACTGCTTAGAGCCATCAGTGAACCATGCAAATGTAGTTAAAAACAAATGAAATTTCACTTAAAGGAAGGACGACTTACATTTCATTAAATTCAACTAACATTGTCATTTGTTTTTTAATGTTCAAAAAATGACTAACAATTGTAGTAAAAATGAACCACATGTTAGTAAAAAAATAAACAAACATTTATTTTTTTTTTATTTTTTTTTATGACAAAAAACAACTGTAAAAAATTAATGTAAAATCATAAAACAGTCATTTGATGTGGTTTGTTTTTCTAAATGAACTACAAGGTTAGTAAAAAATTTCATTTGTTCTACAAATGACTGACATTAAAAATAAAGAAACTGTAATATAACCCAAACAACTACATATTTCTAAAGCAGAAGTTCCCTGAGTGTAGAGGTATCCAGAGTTAATCTTCACGACGGACTAAATAAATTGCCAAAAAATGTATCTCTTTTATTTCCAGCGAATACAGTGGCAGTTATTTCCAAACACATTTTGCTTTGTGACAACTAAAGCACTACATAAATTCCTCCAACACGTGACTTTTTAGTTATAGTGGTTAAGGTATTTAATTCTTTTATTTTTTTAAATAAATTCACGAAGTTACGAGTATCAAATGCTCATGACTGGGCGCGATCAACTGACTCCATACGTAAAGGGTCCGCCATCTAACGTTCTTTTTTCAACTAGTGCTTATTTCGTGAATGGTAACACTTAGCTCATGCCTGATTTGACAGATAATTAGTTTTATCCTTCCGCTGCACGAATATGGTTGTGTATACGCTTAAACAACGCTGGGAAATATTGCGACATTACTTTGAAAATCATGGGAATGTTGCAGAATATGTGCCGATACACCCAAAACGAGTCACTGTTTGGTGCGGATTTTGGTCCAGAGGCATAATTGGGCCATTGGCGTTATCGGGCCATGTTGAACGAATTTTTGTTCACAAAAATTGAAGAGGAGGAAATACAGCTGCACACAATCGATATGCTTAAAAATTGGACCGATCGTGTAGGCTACTGCATGGCCAGCCGAGGCAGCCATTTCAATGAAATTATTTTCCATTATTAACCGGAAGGATTGTACTTACAAATAAAAAAGAAATTTGAGAAAATATTCAGTAGTTTTTTTTTTATAGCATTTTCAAAAAAAAAAAGTTATTTGGCGGACCCTTTATAAGCAAAGCAGCGAAGAAAGCTGAGAGACAAACTAAAGAAGGCAGGATTCGTCGCAGGTGCTTTAGAAATAATGGATGATAGCAACATAATTTATGGACCTGGCATTGAAAATTCAGTGTGAGGTAAGCCGATACAATTTGCTTATAAACGTTTAATACCAGATTTTTTAGTGTTCAAAACTTTAAAACATTTTTCCCACAACTCACGTTTTCAAAGGCGGTGCCCCTCATAACTTCAAAACTACTGCACCGATCCTTTTGAAATTTTAAACACTATTTCTGTACATAATTTACGATGTAACGCTGTAGAGTTTATTTGTTAATAATTTTTATTTTACAATAACAAATTAGCCGATTTTTTCACTAAAAATCGCGTTTTTTTTCCTTTAAAGTGTTCCAAAAAAGTGAAAAATTAAAATTTCGAAAAACCCTCCCAGCGTTACCTGGGGAAAACTATTATCCAACTAATGAACTTTGATGTTTTGGTTTTAGATGACCCAGCACCAAGTTATGACTGGCACCGCAATTCTGAGACACGTCCAAATAATTGCTGCCATTGCCGTGTTTTTTAATATTTATTCGTGAAAATTTTATACAACATTCTTCAAATGTCATGCTTTAATGTCGTCACAAAAAATTCACAAAAAATGCATTTTTTTCTTACAAATTAAAAAAGAATTTTAAATTTGCATAATTTTGTGAACAAATCTTAATTCGAAAATATATGAACAATTCTTTTTTTTAAGTTAACCGATTTTTGAAAATGAAAACGGAACTTATTCAAGTTCGATGCCATACTCTATATTTTTTTTATTAAGGTATTGTCCAAACAAATAATCTTTAGAGTTTTTGTTGGAAAAATATCATAGTTTTTGACCATTTATTAAAATTACCATGTGGCAACCCTGGCTGTATAATTTTTACAAATTTAGTAGTATTTTAATCAAAATTATCCATTATTTATGTTTTTAGTGAATACAAAATAAATTTTATAATACGTTAGTTTGTGTGTATTTGAAAAGTTCACCGTTAGATCGGTCAGATTTTTAAAAATATATACAATCGATGAACTAATTTCTAGCAGAGGAATACATTTTCATATTTTTTCATCAATATAATAATCAAAAATATAAAAGTTTAGGCTTTTTTATATTTTTAAATAATTTTTAAAAAAATTTATATCAAAAAATTTCGAAAATTTATATTTTCAAATAATTATTTGGCAACTCCGGATAACAATTTTCCACAAGATGTTGAATAATTTTAAGGTTTTTAAAGCACTTAATTATCTTTTTCCAGTAAAAAAAAATACAGCCGTTTAAAAGTACTGGGTCGAAAAAGGAACACTGTGTCAAAAATGAGTTAATACACATGATAACATTATATGTTTTTTTAAATAACCATAAAATCATTCAAAATAATTTTTGCTTATCCGATATTTTTATTGAGCCACTGTACAATTAATATAGGTAATAGCATTATAGAGATTTTGATAAAAAAAAAAAAAAATAGTTGTACAAAATTACTGTACAAATAAAATTAATATGGTGTGATTTGTATTTGTTAGATTGTCACAATCATAATTTAATAAACCACAATAGCCAAAAATATTGTTATCGAAAAAAGTTTGATTTTTTTATGAAAATTAAAGTGGTGTTATCAAGTTCAAAAGGTTTCAATAAAGATTAAACAATATTGTATCACATTTATAGAAATCAACACATTATACATACGCTTTTTTGTTCCCAATAAGGAGTGAGAACGAACAATTTCCGACACACATTATCACATAACTTTTCAATGTTCAGAACTCAGAATAATCAAATGATATTACTATTTTTTTCAATTATTTATTAAGGCTATCAAACAAGTTCCCAATACTGTAAATTTTTTGAAAAATGCCAACAACATCTTTGTTACTTGCTGTTTGTTCAGGGTCCATTAGTAAGCGAAATAATGAGCCGATCGGTTAAATATTTTGCACACATATTCTGACAACCTTCTTAAAGATAATTTGATAAGAAAAAGTTCAGTGTCGTGTACAAAAGCTGTTGTATCGTATACAAAAGCAGTTGTAAATGAAAATGTGTGTCGGATTTTGTTCGGTCTCACTCCTTAATATGTCCCTACATATCGTTATCTGTTTAGAATATGGGGTATTTCATCTCAAGTGACCGAACTTTTGAAGCCGATGTCTTGGGATCCGAATGAAACTTGCAAGATGAGTCCTATTGGGTAGTAGCTATGACACAAAATATCAGCGGGGTCGGTCAAAGACTCTCTGAGTTGGAGGGTGTTGAATTTTGACATTTTCGTCAAACAGCTCTTTTTCGGATACATATAACTAATTACCTATTGTAACTAGTTAGAAAATTTTTCCAAAATGTCTTCCATAGCCTTTTCTTCAATCTTAACAAAAAAAAAAATTTTTTTTTTTAAAAATCAAAAATTTTTTTTACTTTTTTTTCAAAATGGGGTATTTTTTTAGAAACCTTAGGTCTTTTCCTTTAAGAGCCTTGTGGTCGCTTAGTGAGATGCGACATGTTTATATTTCTTCTTTTCTTCCATGGTAAGGTACTTTTTGCACCAAAAATTTTGAGGGCTCGCCAATTTTTTGTTTTTATCCGATTTTAATAAAATTATTACATTTATAATCGGCTAGCAAAACACTATAAAAAACATGCTTGCGCTTGTCGGTTATCTCTGAAAGTTCCTGAGATATTCCCATTTGAAAATGTGAAATTGCAAATTTGGTCCGAATCAGGTCCAGTTTTTGCGAATGACGTGACCAAATCAAGGCTAATTTTTTTTGGTTATTTAACCAAATAAATTTTCGATTAAATAAAAAAAAATTTGTGTAATATCTTGGTCCACTTCAAAACTTTATAAATTTAAAAAAATTAAATCTTTGCATTTTTTTTTTCTCCAAAAAGCAACTACAGTATTTTTATTTTACATCCAGATAAATACTTTTTTTCTAAACATATAAAGTATGCATAATATTCTTAAAGGTCTTTTGGTATAAAAGATATACATATCGCGCCGGTTCCCCTAAAGAGAGTCAACTCAAAAATTTTTTTTCAATTTTCACTTTTTGCAAGTAAACGATATACAGTTGTCATATCTACCCACTGTAAAAATCTTACCTAATTTTTTCTACTCTTTCGCCAAAAAATACAGTTGTATCCCTCTTTGTGATATAAGAGTACACTCAAAAAAATAAGTTAGTAAAACGTCTTGTAAATCAGGTATACTATTTTTCAGGAAATTTTTTGATAAAATTATGTTTTCAGCTAAAATTTTAGTTATACTTATGCAGCACTTAACTGTTTTGAACTAATGTTTTACTAATATTTTACTAATGTTTTACTAATTTATTTTGCTAAAAAAATTGTACTAATTACCACATTAATAGTGTAGAGGACAAGAAGATTGAAAGAATGTAGTAGTGACGAGGAAAATGATTCTAAAAAGTACGACTCTAGTAAGACATAAAAAAATCAACCATTGAAGATTTTTGTATTTGTTTTTCATACATAAAACTGTTAGAAATAACCAGCAAGCGTAAGCATCTTTTTTATAGTTTTTTACTAGGAGATTAGAAATGTGTTAATTTTATGAAAATCGGATAAAAAACTTTTTGTTTTGGAGAAAAGTCGCTACTTTTGAAGAAAAGTCGCATATCACTAAGCGACCACAAACCCAAGCCTACCAAAAAAATACCCCATAAAAAAAGTCAAAAAAATTTTGTACTTTTAAAAAAAAAGTCAAAAATTTTGATTTATTTATTTTGTTAAGATTGAAGAGAAAGCTATCGAAAACATATTGGACAAAATTTTCTAACTACAAAAGGTAATTACACAAGTAGAAGTTGCCAAAAGTACCAAAAAAGTAGTGCTGGCAAACCACTGCTATTTTTGTAAATCCCAATGTGTTAAAAAATACCAAAAGTACAACTAATATTGCACTAGGAAAACACTATTTTGTTTGCAAAGCTTGTGTTTTGTCAGTAGCACAAGCAAAATTCTTTGCTAATATTGTTTTAAGCATTATAGCAACCAATTACAAGTATTTTTTGTTTAATATTTCATTATATTCTACACATTTAAATATAAAGGTTGATTTTTTAGCAACTTTCTTTTTGGCAACACTGTTTTGGCAGCTCAGCTGTTTTCGTGTAACATGTTACTGCTAAACATGTTCAGTTTGGTCTATAATTTAACCATAAATCGACTTACAAACGAACAACGCTTGCAGAGTATTGAATTTTTTTTTATCAAAATTCATGCTCGGTGAAGAAAATGCAAATTGTATTCAGCGACAAAATTCATTTCTGGTTGAATTGCCGTATTTGGTGTGAATAGCAGCCATAAGCATTGCAAGAACTGCCAATGCATCCCGAAAAATGCACTGTTTGGGGTGGATTATGGGCCGGTGGCATCATTGGACCGTTCTTTTTCAAACACTACGAAGGCAGGAACGTTACTGTGAATGGCGAGCGCTACCGTGCGATGATTACAATTTTTTTTTCCCCAAAATGAAAGAGCTGAACTTGGGTGACGTGTGGTTTCAACAAGACGGTACATGCCACATAGCACACGAAACAATGGCCCAATTGAGAGGCGAGTTCGGTGAACAGCTTATTTCACGTTTGGGGCCGGTCAATTGGCCGCCTAGATCGTACGATTTAACGCCTTAAGACTATTTTTTGTGGGGCTATGTTAAGGCTCATGTCTATAGGGACAAGCCCGCAACGGTTGACGCACTGGAAGCGACTATTGAAGAATTTATTCGTGAGATACCGGCCGATTGTTTCCAAAATTGGACCCACCCACCGTATGAACCATTTGAGACGTAGCCGCGGTCAACACTTAAAGGAAATTATCTTTAAACATTGAATTATATAGATCGTTCTATCGACTCAAATAAAGATTTCATACATTTCTCTAAATTTGATGTGTTTTTTTTAAATCAAATCATAAAGCTCTTAAAAAATCATCCTTTATAAGATTAAGACCGCACCGTATTGCTGCCTTTTAAATGTGTTTTAGTACACATACTTCTCAAAATGATTTTAATATAAGCTATTTTAAAAGCATCAAATTTGTTTAATTACCAACGTTTTGCCAAAGGTAGCAAGTTCGCTAACTGTTATCCATCGGGTAAAAGGCCACTGTTATCAATCGGGTAAAAGGACAATACTGTCAAGATTGTTAATCCCACGATCTGTCGCCGACGCTTTGGCAACACTGTGCCGATTGAATTTCTCTGCCTGGGTAGTTATATGTATCCGAAAAAAAGAATGTTTGATGAAAACTCAACTTTCCTTGACCGATCCCGCTGAAATTTTGTGTCATAACTGCAACCTAATAAGATTATACTTGGTGCAAATTTCATACCGACCCTAAGACAACAATTTCATAAGTTCGATCACTTGAAATGAAATCCCGCATATATATAAAATAAATGTTATTATACTTTCTCAATAACAAAAAAAAAATAAATAAAAATTGTCATAAAATGTTATATGTATGCATGTGTTAATAAATGACATTACACGTCATTTTAGTATTTCGTTTTTTTATTTTTTGTTGGCAAATTTATGCCAATTATTTTTCGTCATTTTTTAAAAACAGAAAAACATTTTTTAAAAAAATTTTTTGGCATATGGTCTTGTTTTTTTTTTTTTTTTTTTGTTGGTTATAGCATTTTGATTTATTTATTTTAAAAATAGCACATCAAATGGTTTTTGTTTGTTTTTTTTTTTTTTTTAAATTAGCATTCAAATATATTAACATTTCAATGCTAAGAAAATCGTTCAAAATTTTATATCACAGGGGAATAAGCTAACAGAAGAGTTATTTAGTGTATTAAATTAATATTTAATAATAAAAATTTAAAAACGTGGTATTTTTGGCCCATCAAAACATCAATGGGTAATTCTTGTTTACTAAATTTTAACGGCTATAGACCTCTACACTCAAAAAAATAAGTTAGTAAAACATCTTGTAAATCAGGTATACTATTTTTCAGCAAATTTTTTGCTAAAATTGTGTTTTAAACTAAAATTTTAGTTATACTTAGCCAGCACTTAACTATTTTGAACTAATGTCTTACGAATATTTTACTAATGTTTTACTAATCTATTTTGCTAAAAAAAAATTGTGCTGATTAGCACATCCATTGTGTGAACGACAACCAGATTAAAAGTTATACGCAGAATGAGGAAAATTATACTAAAAAGTACAACTCTAGTAAGACACACAAAAAAATCAACCATGCACTCATAATAATCCATGCTTAAAAATACAAATATATTTTTCGTAAATTTTTTTTCGTAGAATGTACAAACATTTTGTTTATATTACAAAACTTTTGTATAAAACAAATTATATAAATTTACAAATTTCGTAAAAAATACAAACATGATTTCGTAATATTTTTTAGTACATTGTACAAAAATTTGTAATGTTACAAATATTACATATGGATGTTGATGTGGTTAGAGGTCGGATTTGCAGTCAGAAGGATGCAAGTTCAACTCCTGGCCAGGACAATTTTTTTTTTTTTTTTTTTTTCAGTTTTTATATTTTTTTTGTTTATTAATGTTTTTTAAATTTCTATGTTTTATTTTTTTATTTCATTATTACTATTTTTGTGTTTTGATATAAATGGATATTTTGTATTTTGTTTAATAAAGAGGATCATAAAACAAGTTAAAGAGGACCCGAAAACACTAATTCCACTTTATTTGCCGGGTTTAGTATGAAATTCAATAAAACAAATATTTAAAAAGATAAAATATTTAATAATAAAATGCAATTAGTTTGAAATTGTTATTTAAGTTTTTTATTGTTATTATTTTATTATTTTTTTATTTTGTTTTTTAATATATTATTTGATATATTTATAAAAAATTATATTATTTTATTTAGTTCAATAAACATAATAAAAATATTTAATTGCCATTTTACCTTTTTATTAAATATTTGTAGCATATTTTTCTAGTTTTCATAAAAATTTCATAATTTTTTCGACTTAAGTTCCTTTTTAGTTTGTTGTATTGCATCAGCTACTTTGGTGCAAATGGTAGAGGGGTCTACTTCAACACAGCAGGACGTCACTGAAATCGTGAGTTCGATTCTGGTGTGGCACCATTACATTTTTTTTTTTTTAATTTTAAAATAAACCCGTAAGGTATGCACCACATTTTTATTTAAAAAAAGTTTTTACAAAACTTTACGAAATGTGATTTGTATATTCTACAAATTTTTTCGTAATGTCAAAATAACCAAAACTTTCGTAAAATGAACAACGGTTTTCGTGTATTTTACCTATAGATTATTATGAGTGTGGAGGATTTTTGTATCTGATTTTCATACATAAAACAAAATTGTGGATTGAAACAAGTTAAATTTTACGTTTTTACTGGCTTGTGAATGTAATTGTATATTAATTAAATAAAAGACTAAAGCGAAAGACAAAGACAAAGACATACATACATCTTAGGTAAATTTCTATGTTTCCTTTTTCCTTTTTATTGCAAAAAAACGGTTTGTATATGTTACATTTAAAGATAGCATCATTGAGAAAACCATTGATGTAAGAAGTTGAAAGATAATTTTGTTTATGTTATATATAATTATATCTATTACATTCATTCATGTCGTCAATGTGGGAGTATGAAAATATTTATATTTTGTAACGTATTGCAAATTATTTTAAAAATAATCTCAAAATATGTTTTATGATTTTCAGCAAAATAAATTAACTAAAGTAAAAATTTTCTACAAATCTTTGTGCTTTTTTCAGTCTACTAATATTCAGCAAAAATATTATTAATGTTTAGCAAGGGTTTTTTAATTTCTAATCCACTAAGTTTTAGCAAAAACTTTTGCTGAATCTACTAATTTTGTTGCTAAAAATTAGCTCGCTGATTTTCAGCA
Source organism: Delia radicum (assembly GCA_021234595.1). Classification (NCBI taxonomy): domain Eukaryota; kingdom Metazoa; phylum Arthropoda; class Insecta; order Diptera; family Anthomyiidae; genus Delia; species Delia radicum. Next base: position 136,145,428 of record CM037855.1, on the reverse strand, counting down.
AAAGATTTTGCTGACAATAGCAATTTTTTTGCAAGCACCCTCCTAACTAAAATTTTGTTTGCTTAGCAAATTTTTTTGCTGACTTTACTAACTTTTTTATTTGAGTGTATACACTCATAACATTCCATGCTAAAAATACGAAAAGAATGTCAAAACAACGAAATCTTTTGTAAAATTAACAAATTTTCGTTTATTTTACATAATTTTTGGTTATTTTGACATTTATTTGTATTTTTACGCATGGATTATTATCAGGGTAGTATAGAAGCATGGTTAATTTTTACCGTTAAACATCTAAAGGGTTAATTTATCAACAACAAAATATTCATAATTTCTTTTTATATACAATTAAAATAACTGGTTTTCCTGGTTTTCTACAGTGGGATATATCACACAATTTTTAGATATAATTCGGCCATTTCGCACTTATTTTTTAAGGGTTGAAATGTGGGTCCAAAGTTAATAAATTTTTTTATGAAAACGTGTCTGAAACTAACGAAATTCAAATTTTTGTTGAACTCAACTTCTCTGTACTTGAGAAATCAAAAATTTTGATACCAATATTGCCTATGTAGTGTGTTGCCATTTATTTAAAATATTTCAAATATAGGTTAAAAACCTCTTCGGAAAAATTCGCATAAAACCCGAACAATTACGAATGTTGGACCACAGATATTATTAGAATATTATGTAGGTAAAGGCCACTGCAAATGTAGCTAAAAACAAATGAAATTTCACTTGAAAAAAGGTCGAGTTACATTTCATTAAATTCAACTAAAATTTAGGGAATTCATATGCATCCGATGTACTTACATATTGTATTTAATAAAAGATGATCCTGTTTTTAACACAGGTATTAGTATGAAATTACTGGTATATATTTATTTTTATATAGAAAAAACTTATTCTAGAAATAAGTCTAGAAATAGTAAACATAGAACAGCTGACACTAAACTTACTACATACCCATACTGAAAAAAACATAAATGCTCAAGTTGTATTGTCGTATAATATATTTGCACGAAGAATAACACAACAACATTTTACAACTGTTGTATAATATTAGCACATCATTCGACAAATACAACACAATACAACACCTTGTGAACTCCCTAATTGTCATTTGTTTTGTACTGTTGATAAAATGAACTACACATGTAGTAAAAAAATTCACAATCGTTAATTTGTTTTATTTTTTTAAATAAAAACAAAAAAACTGATAAAATGATAAAATGAATGGTACGTTCAGAGAACAGTAATTTAATGTGGTTTGTTTTTAAATGAACTGCAAATGTAGTCAAAAGTGAAATTTCATCTACAAATGACTGCTTTTTAACTTAAAGATACTGTATTACATCTCAAACAACTGCAAATACTTACAGCAGAAGTTCCCTAAGTACACATATTATTTTAGCTTAATCCAACTATAATTCTTTAACAAAACGCCAGTTTAAATATCACCTAAAACACATTTTTTTTAATAACAAAAATCCTCAAAAGTTATTAGGCATGTTTTCAGTTAATGCATCTCTTTTTCATTTAGTTTAGATGGCGCAGATAAAAGATGTAAAAAAATTACCAATTTTGGAAGTTTTTATTTGATTTCCGTGAATTGTGGGATTGCTTAAGGCAAATCTGACATTAATTTCACATTTGAGACTTTAAAAAGTCGATTTTATTCCAAAAAAAAAAATCATTTTATAAATATTTTATTGAATAGTGAAAATTTTAACAAAAACCGAAATTTTTGCCTTTGGTATCGTTGTAAAAGAAATTACGAGATTACGACATTTTTAAAAGAATTCCAACTGTTGTTCCAACTGTTGATATTGCTAGAAAGATTTTTGTTAAAATGTAAATATTCCACATTTTCAAATGGGAATATCTCGGGAATTATATTAGATAATCCACACAGTAAGCATGTTTTTTTATTAGTTTCTACAAACAGATAACAAAAATGTTAAATTTGTGAAAATCGGATAAGAAACCAAAAAATAACGAGCACTCAAAATTGTTAATGAAAAATGTTCCCTACTTTGTGTTTCTTATTGCCGCCCCGGGGGTCTGTTTGAACCAACGTCCAAAGAATGTTACGTTACTTATCCCTGTTCCAAACGTCATTGCAATCGGACAACTAAATAAGAATTGCCCATATTATTTAAATACATTTTGAGAAATATCCAGCTGTGAACTCCCTCTCTATTTTTTACAATATTAATATTTTTCCAATGCGCAATTTAGAAACGAATAAATCCATATGGTTTTTAAGCAATAACTTTAAAGTTTGAGATTCTAATTATATTGTTAAACATGATTTTATGATCTACTAAACCGGATCTGCAACCTACACTAGGTCATTTGATATGTTAAAAAGCCCTAAAGCCCAGTGTTATTAATTAAACTTGTTTTAACATTTGTTATAATTACAGTATCGTTTTAAACAATAAAACAAGAAATTTATGCGATTATTGAAAAACGTTTAAAACAACTAAAAATAAGTTATTTTAAACTACGTTTGTATGATCATTTTGTTTAATAGCCTTTAGTACATGTTTATGAATATGGCTTTGAATCGCAGTGTTGAAAAGGTAATGACATGTCATTACGGTTCTCACTACCAGTTATGACACCAGCTTACTTTCTGCATTACTTTAACACAACCAGGAGCGGTTTCAAGGGGATAGGGGGGATAAGAAATCCCCTCCCCCCCAATTATATTTTTCAATACAAAAATAGAAAAAAGATTAAAAAATTAATTAAAAATACTCTAAGTCCCCCCCCCCCCCACAAAACCTTTTTCTGTATCCGCGCCTGAACACAACTTATAAAAACTTACTAATAACAAGCTAATTATCCCAGTATTTTAATAATGCGTTATCTATAAGTACTTATTTTTATCATTATTTTATATATAACATTTTTGGAAAATCTATTTTAAGACTCATTATTTTTTCAGCTCTAGTAAGTACATATATTTAGGCTGGAAAGTAATGACAGTTTGTGCAAGCAAGTTATTTATGTTCTTATCTATCACAACATGTCGAGATAGCTCAGATGGTAAAGCGGTTGACTGACAACCTGGAGTCCCAGGTTCGAATGCCGTGTGGTCACATTTTATTTTAAAAAAAATATTTTTTCATTAAATTTAAATTTTAAATTTATTTTTGGACTTATTATTTATGTCCATACTAGCATATAGGTAACCACATATTTTTTAACTTTATGTAAGGTGTTTAGTAATGATAAGTCATTATTTTGCGTGACATCCCCATATAAAAGTAAAGAGATTTGTAATGCCATTTATAAGTATTTACTTGCCATTACCAAATATGTACACACAGAGAAATAAAGTGCCAACCGAATTGAAAAGAGTATATTAATGGTAGCAACTTATTAATTCAGTTAGTGCAACTTTATTTACATTCGATTTCAGAAAATTTTTGGTGTTGCAACTAAAATTCTGTTGAATTAACCGAGCTTTGTTGTAAAAACTAATATAAAATTGTGCCAACTGTCTGAAATTAGTAATAACCGAATTTGAGTCGTACTAACCAAATTTCAGTTGACAAATAGCTACATTTTTTCCTGTGTGTACTTATATAACCTCTTATATGGTAATACTTTTCTACACTGGGATGTTATATGTACCAAATAAAATTGACTAATGGCATACAACAAGCAGCATGTGCTTGCTTATATGTTAACAATCACCAATATCTCTATTTATTGGATAAACTATGACTACTGTAAATTATATTTTTTATTTTAGTTTGAAAATTAAATAAATGACCAAGTGTCGATTGATTACAACACACTCTAGCTAGTCATTGTAATGAACTAATAATATTGGTACACTTCGAAAAAAAACTCACTCAAACGATACTAACTGAATTTGTTAAAGCAAAACAGTTTGATAACCTCAGAGTTTTTGCTGAAACCCGATACCTAAATCTTAGTGGTTGATGTCAATTAAAAAAAAAAAACTTTATAACACTTTTTCTACATTTTCTTTTACCCGAATTAAGTTTTGAAATATGATCATTTTTAATAATTTAATTAAAAAAATCGATATATTACAATTTCTTCCAGAAAAGGTATTTTTTTTATTCTTAAAACAACGAGTTCAATAAAATTCTTATTTTTTAAAGTAGTGCGCTCCGGTAGGCTAGTTGGTAGCGTGCTGGCTTAACAGTGCAAGGGTCGTGGGTTCGATTCCCACCAGAGGCACTGGTCTGTTTAGGTAATAGTATATAATTTGTAATTATATGATTGTTAATTAATAAAATAATAAAAAAAATACCAAATATTTTTTAAATAAGTTTAAATAAATTATAAGATTCAATATTGAAATATTTTTTTAAGTGTAGTTTAAAATGTTTAAAATTAAAACTAAATGGCGACAATTGGACTGAAATTTTGCAAAAAGAAAAATAAACGTTCAAAATAAACGTTCAATAACCGATAACACTACAAAAAAAAATGGACTTTTTATATACTACGCCACTACCCTGACTAAGTAGGGTATAATGGGTTTGTCCTGCTGTCTGTAACAACCTAACATTTCGATCATTAAACACACTAATCGAATCAGAAACACTCACAAGCGAAGTCTACCATGGGTTCTCTCCGATCTTAATTAAATTTGGATATGTGATAAGGAAAAAAGAAATAAGGGCCTCATACTTTTTGTTAGCGTCCCAATCTCACGTTTAAACGTTAAAAGGTGGGGTCGAAGTTAATACGTTTTTGTATGGAAACATGTCAGACTCTAATCAAATTCAGATTTTTTTGAACGCAGTTTTGATGTATTTGAGAAAACAAAAATGGTGATACCAGTATTGCCTATGTAGTGTAATAGTTTATTTAAAATATTTTAAATATATCTTTAAAAGCTCTTCGGAAGAAAAAGCTGATCAATTACGAATGTCGAAAAAACTCAGATTCCCTGTCGAATAAATTTAATATGCATTAATGTACATCTTTTGTTAGCTTATTCCAACTATAATTCTTTAACAAAACGCCAGTTTTAAAATTTGAGACTTTTGGTTATTTTTCTTTTCTAGTAAAAGGGATTTGTATTGGTCTTGCTTTTTCTATCCTGCTAATCCTACTAATCTTGATATTCTCTTTTATAAGGCCATGTTGAGCCAATTGACGTTTTATCTTTTTTATATTGTTGGATACAGTTTCAGATTTAGAATAACTGCAATTGGTTACGGGGAATCAAAACCCGGTGTGAATATTTTATAACACCACAGTATTTAGTTGTACTTCCTTTTTTACTGTGCAATTTTTAATTATATCTAAATAACCGTTTTTTATCATTAAATAAATACAGCAAAATAATAAATAATTGCATTACTTTACTGAAAGCTTTATTGGGCACATAAAACTTAAATTTACACACATTATGCTTAATATAGAATGTTGCTATACATTTTTTACACGTTTTGTGTGTACCAATTTACACACATAGAGTAAATTTACCCAATTTATAGTAGGAGTACAGTTTCTTACTGTAAGTTGGGTAAATTTAAACAGAAATTAATTAGAGTGTAGATAAGGTTTTATGTTCAAAAAAATCAAACAAATTAAATGACATTTGCGTCACAGAAAAACCGTAATTTAAATTTTGAATTAATGCATATTTAAAAAACATGCAAAAAAAGCATCTAAAAATTGTATTTGCATCAAAAATAGAACCATTTAAAAAAATATTGGGCTAAAATTGTACTCCCTTCCGGCTAAAAATTAGCAAATTTATAAATGGGAGAAATCTATAACCCGGAAAATAGATTTTATGGAACTTTTTGACTTTAAGTTCGTTGGAAGAAATCTGTGCAAAGACCTTGTAAAAGTAAATGCCTAAGTTTCATTCAAAAATTATTTTATAAACGTGTTATACGTTTAATTAAACGAATTTGTATGCATATAGTCATAAATCTACACAAAGTAATTTATGTTAATAAACGCCAGTGTTGCCACTTTATGTGTATTAATATAAATTTTGTATAATTTTAACTTGATTGTGTGAATATATTTATTTCGCGTGTTTTTATCGTCTTCAAATTCTGAGAGTTTTTTATGAAAAAATTTTCAAGAACAGATACAGGGAACTGTATTATATAAATATATAACGAACTACATTCGATTCTTGAAACTTTTTGAATATTTATTTTAATCATTCAAAAACTATCAGATTTGAAAGAAAATTTATAAAAAAAAAAATTGATAATTTATGAACTGTCCCCATAAATTTTTTTTGAAGAGTAGCTCACATATTTTCGAGTTTTTACGTACAGAAAACTGTGTAAATTAAAAGAAAGTTCAAGAAATAAAACCCCTCATATTCTGAGAACAACTTCGTATGGAAAAATTTCCAAATTCTAAAAAAAAAATATTTTTCTATAGAAATTTTTGAGATTTCTGCTACTAACTTTTTAGAAAAAGATCGAGCTTTGGTATCCTCAAATTCTAATGAAAATTTTCTAACATAAATAAACTACAAACAGAAAACAGTTTTGTAGTTTTTTGTGGACTATAATATTCTATAAATAGATTCACATGCGTTCAACAAAATTTATATTATTAATAAAAAAATTATGTGCCTTGAGCTGGGCTCGAACCGGCGATCTTCCGTTTGTCAGGCAAGTACTTTACCTATAGCCTAAACCCTAATTAAATATGTTTTTTTATATTTCAACATTAAATATTTTGTAGTTTCAAATTTGAATATTTGTAAAAAAAAAAGATTTGTATATTCAACAGAAATTCGGTTGCTGATCTAATATTCGATTTTAACTGCAAATATTTTATTCAAGGGATAAAATCTCCGAAAACTGGTTGGTTGTTTGTATTAAAGGTAATGTAGAAGATAATATTTTTTCAATATTTATTAGGAAAACCAATATTTTGAATGATGTGACTGTGTTTTGGTTAATTTTATATATTTTCTGCTTACAATATAGTTTAATTATTCTGATGATGAATTCTAAGTACTTACAATTAAAATTATTGAATAATGATTAAATTTTTTTGGTTACAACTTAATTCCATCCAATTTATTCTCTGTGTGTAGCGTATAGGAACTTATTTAAAAGAAAATTTTGGTATAATTTTAACAGTTTTGCAGGTGTAACTTTTAGTTTCTTGTGTGGCAACACTGATTAAGAATATTAAATATTTAATGGTTCAGTTGTAAATTGAAACAAAATAAAATTGATAATTTCGCTTTTATCTTGTTTTTTTTTTTTTAATAGTATTGTTAACAAATATAAATTTATTTTTAAAGTAGTCAGGATATCTACAACAACAAAAAAGAAGCAAAAAAAAAACAAATCAACTCAACTCAACTCAACTCAACTCAACAACATCAAACACCGACAAAGTGACGACATTTCATGTAGAAAAATGATCATTTGATCGTGCATTTCAATGACACATCTTCTACTACACTATATTTACACCATTAAACACCACCCACCCCCTCTCCAACAACTCCGTTTGGTTGAGGGAAGCTGAAAAATAAAGACAAACTACTAGATTGGCAAGCCATTGATTATTAACTTGGCTAAAACAACTTTTTTTTATACAAAACTCATTGTTTGTGCTTTGTATGGATGTTGAGTTTTTGCTTTAATGAAGATCATGAATCAATAAAACCAGTTTATGTTTTTTTGGCTGTCCGCATGATCAGTAGCTTTAGGCCAAAAACCATTCAACGCAAACAAAGATCATTATACCATATTAATGATGATCATCATCATCATTATTTACCAAAGTCATGACTAAATATACACTGAAACAACAATAGCAACAACAAAATCGATTTGAAAAAAAAACCGGCAAACTACACTCCATAAACGATACAAGAAGTTACAAAAAAAAGGTGATGTTGTTGAAGCATAAAAACACCAAAATAAAAGAAACAAAACATACAAACCATGCCATGCCATGCCATGATCTGTAATGATCAAACATATCAACAATAACATACAACAACAAAAAGTGGTTCGATGACATTACACATGACACAACACAATTCCAAAAGAAGTAACTACAAAAAAGATTAATACAATAAAATACTCAACACTATCCACTATGGTTCGGAAGTTTTATAATTTATTTGCCAAATTAAAGTTTAAATTTCAGCGGCCAAAGTTTTTTAAATGAATAATTACAGGTCAAAGGTTAATTTGTATGTACACTCAAACTATAATTTGACCGTTGTACCATACCCATGGAATATAATTCAAGTAAAGAAAGATATAAATAAAAAATGCGATTTAAATCAGAAGAGAGAAGTAAAAAAGATTGGAGTGTCTGTCTTGAATTTCACAGTCTTTCTTATGAATCGGAGAAAATCAGGTAGGGGAAGTTGATGTACAGATTCTGCAAACAAGACATCACCACATTAAATGCGCTGTCTGGTACGAATGGATTATTTAAAATTACCATCCTCGCCATATGACCGACACAAGCGTGTTCCCTTCTCAAGCCAATAAGTTTCCGAAATACAACTCTAATTAAACTATTTAGGTATCATGACACACCCACAGCTGGCCTTCTTACAAAATACCGCGTATGCCGTGGTACAACGAATTTTGTAATAACGTTTGACCATCTTATATATGAGTTGATCCAGATTAGAATCCATGACAAGCTTTTATCCAGCTAAGGCTCAGGACCCGTGGGAATCGAAGCCGAACCAATGTTGGCCAACGACGGATGAGATACCAATTCGTAGTCCAATTCATGGAATTTTGCCATTGAGACTGCACATGTGTGCACACGTGTGCACCCGTGCATTATCTTGATGAAAAAGAACTTTTTTCTTGGCCATATGGGGTCGTTTTTTTTTTAAATCCTCGTTGAATCGGTCCAATAAGTTGGCATAATATTCGGCGTTTATTGTTTTTCCCTTTTGAAGGTAATCGATGTGGATTATCCCGCGTGCATCCCAAAAAACTGTTGTCATCACCTTATTGGCCGACAAACTTTCCTTGGCCTTTTTCGGAGCCGGTTCACCCGGAGAAACCCATTGTTTAGACCGCTGCTTGGTCTTCGGAGTGTTGTAATGGATCCATGTTTCATAAACAACTCCAAACAATCCTTTGAAGTTGTCACACGATTACGTTTATGGTCAATTGAGAGCAAACGCTGCACCCATCATGCAGACAGCTTTCTTAAACCCAACTGATCATTTAAAATCGAAACCACACTGACATATGATCGGCCAACAACATTTTCGGGTGTATTGACCTCAATTGGCCGTCCAGAACGTTCAGCATCATTTGTACTCTTGCGACCACAATTAAAGTCAGTAAACCACTTTTTTACCATTAAAATATGGTGCAGAGTCCTCATAGTATTTATCAAGCTTTTCCTTAGTTTGACTGACGTTTTTTTTTTCGCAAACAATAATGTTTAATGAACACTCGAAATTCACTTTTTTCAATTTTTAAAAAAATCCACGAGGTTGTATGTTTTGAACAGCTGTTAAACGCAAAGTAAATGACGAAACTGGCTCATAATCTGACAGTAGTCTATTAACAGGTGGTACTTGCTGGGAGCAGTGTTGCATTTAATATAACTACGAGGGAAGTTCGAAAAGTTACGGACTTATTGATCCGCCCTCGTATCTACATTAGATTTCTGAATATTTTGGAACTAAACTTTAGCTGAATTAACCGAACTTTGTTGTGAAAACCAATGTTCAGTTCTACCAAAAGACTGAAATTCTTAATAACCGAATTTGAGTCCTGGTAACCAAATTTCAGTTGGCAAATAGATAAATTTGTCTCTGTGTGCAGGTTTGGGAATGAAAATCACCTTAAAGTGTCAAAAGAGGCATTGAAGTGTTTTGGTTTTCTGAAACAAAGGAAAAGCGTCTTGAACTATAGTCAACAGAAAATGGATTACAACTTTGCTGAAATAATAAAATGTATCTCTAGAGCCTATATTCTTCATTAAAATTTACCCTTCTCAAGAAAATTATGTAGATCACATATGTTTAGAATCATTCCCGAGCCATAGTGCTTTGGCGTCAAATTTTATTATTTTTACATTCAGTCTTCTTCCCTCTCTCTTTCTTTATGTTATTTTTAAATCATCCAAATGAATACCCACAAATGATCATCAGTGATCACTATTGGAATAATTTCAACAAAAACGACAACATAAGAAAAAGATTTAAAAAAGCACTTGCTTTATAAAAACAACAAAAATATAAATAAACTCGAACAAAAACAAGTCTAGTATTTTATTTTGTATTTTTGTTCAAATTCAATTGAGGGAATCTCGCCTTTGTGGCGACTTTTTCATCATATATAACAATATAAATCAGTTTTTTTTAAACACATTCTCTTGTATGTGAAAAAAAAAATAAAAAAAAAAAATAAAAGAAATAAAACAACGAAGTACGAGTATCTGTGTGTGTTATTTTTTTAGTAGAGGATCGTTCAGACTTACGTCGCCACTAAACACAAATTTATGTAGCACTGCAAACGACAACAAGATTCATACATGCATACTTTTTGTTCGTTCATACGACGCGATACGTACATCTATCTATCTCTAACAATAAGTATCTGGCTAGCAGTTTAGCTAGGTAGCTAGATGGCTGCCTGACTGGTCGACCCATACGAGGAGTATATGTTTATTTAGTGTATTTACGTATGTTTGTCTGTCTGTATTTTGGTTTCTAACTTTATCTATTGGTTTTTAGTTAATGTATCAATATTAATTGTATTTGTGTGTATGGGTGAATAGTTTAGTATGCAATAGGGTTTCCCATAATGAATTGGGAATAAAAATATTTGAGAAAACTCCAATCACAATCATTTTTTGATATAACCTAAAATACAACTTTATATGAAAAATTCGAAAATCGCTTTTTCCCCTTCCCCGCATCAACTTCCAAAAATAACGTCAAAGCGAATGTCTACTAGAGAGAAGGAATATAACTCAGGAACATATTAATTAAATGATATTAAGGATTGAAAAAATATCAGAAAAATGCAATCAATGGCCCCTCGCGAAATTTATGAGCAAATAGAGACAGATCCAAAAGATGTAGTATTTTTATATTTTCCAATATTCAATATTGTTCAATACGGTGTGAGTTGGGCTAACTTGAAATTTCAGACAGAAATTTAACAAATGGCCCCCTAAATTTTAAAAATAAAAAAAAATTTGTGGATCAATTTTGGCGTTTTGGTACTTAGTTTTCAAATATTTCTACATTTACTCAATGGATATAAAAGTTTTAAATTTAAGTCCATAAAAATTAATAAAATATTTTGAAGTTCTTCACCGCTTTATCAATGTTTATAAAAGAATAACGTGACTGACTCACTTATCACTCACTCACTGAACATGGCCAATACCGGTAGAGCTTGGAACTTAACAATTATCATAGAGGTGCTTCCTACTACGTAATAAGAAGTCTGCTAACAAGGTAGGTATCCTGAGGCGGACTACCGAACCCGCAATAAAACTTTGGTATGTGATATTTGATACAAAAGTAAGAAGTATTCGCTAAGAAACAACCCAATCGAATTTTAGGGTTGCAAAAATAGGTTGGAAATTTGTTTGAAATTTTTTATTTGAGTACTTTTTAAGATCTTCAAAGTTGCTTATATTTTTTGGTAAACAACATGAATAAAACGTGAAAAACTAGAATTTGGATGACTTTTAATCCCACGTTTTAACCCATAAATATGGGATTATTTTTTCTCCTCTTCAACATTCAAAAGTTTGATTGCGATATGAATGTCCGTGTCGGGATATCTCAAATTCCTTTTCAAAGGGTTAACAAGTTGAAAATTATTCCACTTTGCGGTCTGCCCAAACACCTTTGTCTAGAAAGTTAATATTTTAAAGGAATAATCCTTTCAATATGACCTAACTCGATAATATGATACTTTTGGAAAGTTGGCCAGGGACGTAGTAAAAATAGTGGTTAACAATAGGAAAGGCCTCCCCTTGACGACTTTCGGGTTTGGCGGGGGAGAAATCTTCGCCTTGACGGCCTGCCAAAACTTATTTGTCTATAAGCCTGAAGTTTAATAAAGTTGTTTGTTCTTCGAAGTATGGGCTAATTCACAGAAATGTTATGTTGAAAATGTTCGCCAGCAACGAAGTAAAAATGGGATCTAAAAGGGGAAAGCCTCCCCCTTGGTTGGGAACTTGAAACTTTGCAGACGACAGCATAAAGGGTAAAAGTATCGCCCTTGATGGACTTCCTAAACTCCCTTGACTAGAAATTGGAAATTAAAAATATGACTTTCTTGGAATATGGCCAAACTAACTGATAAAGTGCTTATTGGAACTCTCACCCGAAATTTGGTAAAAATCTCCTTCTTAACATCCTGACAAAACCGCTGAAGCTGGGAACTTGAAATTTGGTTTTAAGGGTTATTAAACCTTTTTTTTTTAACTTGAGTCAATTGTGAATGGTATCTTCCGATTCCTCTTTTTCAACCTAACTGAACCCAGGCGTTAATAAACTTGAAATTTTGAGCGTAGGGTTTCCTCACATATTATATTCCCTTTAAAATTAAACGGACACGTTTCTTTTTATATATTCGTACTATTTGGGATTGTAACGAAATTTTTCGTTTTGCTATTTTTTCGAACAATTTGACATCCCTGTGCTGAAACGCAAGCATTATTAATATTAAATAATTTTAAAGAATACATAATTGTTATGGTGTTTTCATTTCGCAATTAGTAAGTTTTTGACATGGTTCCGAGCAATAAAGTACCAAAAGTTCTTTCCCTTGATCCCCAAAGTTCCAGAAACATAGGACAGGTTCGTCCCAGATTTCTTTTCTATATTAGTTATTTAAATTGTATACAAATATTTTTGTGGTCATCTGGGGAATTCGAATGCGCAAATAGATGGAACAAAATTATTAATTCAGGAAGAGTGTACCGTATTTGTTACCAATTGATCAAATTTTATCAATTTAACAAAAGTCTTAAGAATTTCTTGTTCATTATTTTTAATCTTGTTTGATTATTTAATTTTATAACTTTACGCTCAATCAACACCTTAACTAATTCTAAACATTTTAAATACTAATACACCGAAAAATAATAATACAATACAATCATACAACTCACACACATACGTACGAACGTAAATAACCCAATCAATTCAAGTGGGTTGAAGTAATAAAAATAAAAATTAGAAAAAATAAACAAAATTGAAAATAAAAATCTAAACACACATTCCAATCGTCAACAACAAAAAAATATAAAAAAATCTACGAAAAAATATACAAATGGCGCTCACTTTAACAAAAACTGACTGAAGTGAACAGCAGCAGCAAATTAATATAGAAAAAAAATTTGCTAAAAATAAACAACAAAAATTTCGACAAATAACACTACTCGCCAGCCAAAAACACCTGGCTTTGAAACAAATGTTTTTCATAGACCTGCATCCAAATCTGCCAAAATTTTGTTTTCTCATTTTCAGTTTTTGATATATTGCGATTTTTACATAATTCACCCCATTTTTTGGTACATTTTATCGTAAAGTCATGAAATTGTACTAGAAATATTAATCTACACAAAACTATCTTTAATTTGTGTATAATCATGTAGGTGTTTGTATCAGAATATCGCTTTGGTATTGCAAGGAAGTTGAAAATTTTACATTTTTATTTGTATCCTTATAAATGTTATGCATGTTAAAAAATCTTAAAATGAACAATTTTTTGTATTCAAATTGCAAATCCATTGAAAGTGTTCAGAAATATTTGCAAAAGAACTTAAAATTTTAACTCAATTTTCAAATGCTTCAAATAGCAAAATAAAATAAAATATTCTCTTCATATACATACGACTGAAGGATTTACAACTTTTTGCAGAACCCATCTTTGTAATTTTTAATAGATTTACTTACGCTGAGTCTAAATCTAGCAAAAAAAATGTTTTCTTATTTGTAGTTTTAGAAATATCGAGGTTTTTTATATTTATGGTACATACCCAGGTGAAAATCGTATCATATATGAACTTGTATATGAGCATTTATGAAAAAAGCTGATCATATATGGCCATATATTGATCAATATATGATCTTATATGGTATCATATATGAGCATATATGCTCGGATCCGAAATTTGAGGTTATATGGTCGTATATAATCATATATGAGCATATATGATTCATATATGATTCAATACGATATATTGTCACATATTCAACTATATATGGACATGAATATGATCAGCTATATCCATATATGATCATATACAAGCTCATATATGAACATATATCTTCATATATGAAACAATTTTCATCTGGAAACTCAATTTTTTTTATATAAAATTTTTTTTTTCTAAATATTTGAGGATATTTTCAATGAATTTGCAATTTGAATACAAAAATGAGTTTAGTGAAGTTTTCGATTTAAGCATAGTTATAAAATTATAATTTTTTTTTTTGCATGCATAAAATTTATAAGGATAAAACTAAACATGCCAAATTTTAAACTTCCTTGCAATAACGATAAGATATCCTAAAACAAACACCAACATGGTCATACTCAAATGAAAGATAGTTTTGTGTAGATTTATAGGCTTAAAAAAAATTCATGATTTTGCGATTAAATTTCGAAAAATTAAGCAAAATATACGAAAAAATAGGCGTACCTATGTCTATTAAAAAAATATGTATTTTCTGCAAAAAAAATTAAATTTGTTGAGTAGTGTAATATAAATGAACACGCTAAAAACGTAAAAAATAGCCAACACAAGCAGCAGCAACAACAACTATAACACAAATCTCACATCCGCACAGCTTAACAGAATTTTAAATAGTCGAAGAAACAGCTTTTATTTGTTGAATTTGAATTCGAACTTTTTTTTGCGCAAATGCCAGCAAAAAATAATAAACAATGCAAAATAATAACAACTGACGTATTTTTTATAACACATACACATTCACAGAACTCTACACTCATAGAAATAATCCTGTAAAAATTCAAAAAAAAAAACCTATTAAAAATTATTTAAAAATGACGCTGCAGAAAAAACTGCTAAAACTAGCAAATTTTTTTTTTCTAAATATTAATAGTTAAAATAAGAACAGCAAATATAAAAATGTTATCTTTACAAAATTTTAGTTATATTTGAGTTGAGTTTTCGTTAATTAAAAATAGCAATTTACTGTGCTAAAATTAGCAAAAACGTTTACTAAATATTCGTAGCCTTAAAACTATAGTATCAGCAAAATGTTTGCTATATACCGTAAATTTAGTAAAATTCAAATAACAGTATATTTTGCTAAAATAAATACTAAATTCTAAATTTTGGTAGATTAGTTTGTTACTTTCAATTCAATAAAATTTAGTTCACATTAACTAAATATTTGTAGATTCAACAGATTTATTTTTGCTATACTTATCTTACTAATATTTTGCAAAAATTATCTGCAAATTTAAGTAGTTAAAAGAAAACATTTTACTAAATAGTTGCTATCAGTGTATCTATAAATTCAATAGATGAATCCGCAAATACGAACGATCCCATCAACATGTCTGTCCTTTCTATTCTTAAATGTATTATAAATGTTTCTGTGATCAGTGATCTCAACTAGAAATCGATTTCATTTTTTGCAAATACATTTAAAAAAATAAAAAACAACACAATTAAATGTTTTAGTAGCACTAATTTGTAGTTGTTGTGTTAATTATTTATAAATTATTTTGGCAACTCTTTTATTTTTACGTATTTAATTTTTTTGGCAAGTGCCATATAATTTGCTGCACTACGTATACAAATTTTATAAATTCAATTATTTATAGCACACACTCTAATTAAATTTTGTTTAAATTTACACAACTTATAGTAGGTAACTGTACTCCTACTATAAGTTGGGTAAGTTTACTCCGAGTGTGTAAAAAAAAAATATTACACACATTATGCGTAATTTGATTACACACAAAATGCATATATTTATACTGAAAATGCAAAAAAAAACAGAAATTAT
The DNA here is from genome assembly GCA_021234595.1 of Delia radicum. Taxonomy (NCBI): domain Eukaryota; kingdom Metazoa; phylum Arthropoda; class Insecta; order Diptera; family Anthomyiidae; genus Delia; species Delia radicum. The sequence continues at coordinate 136,129,425 of CM037855.1, read as the reverse complement.
GTGTAATTTTACCTTACCTTACCTTTAAGAATAATATTATTTTTAAAATAATTTATTAATAAAAAGAAAATATAGGAATAACATAGGAAGGGCCTCAAATTCTTTTTTTTTATTTTTAAAATTTAGGGACTATTTTTTCTGCGGAAAAAGTCTGAGATACCATGGTCTTTTTATATATTCTGAGAAAAAGTCCTAGATTTTTTTCATATTAAAAGATCTCAGATTCTTCCTATTGACAAATTCTCAGGTTCTAAAAAACGAGAAAAGGACTCACGTCAGATCTTAATGACCGGACCGGCAGATCTTAATGAACTTCGGATATGTTGTAGAGAATAACAATTTAATAGACCAGTGTTTTTTAGCTGCCCAATCTCATGTTTAAGCATTACTAAGTGGAGTCAAAAATTACCCCATTGTGGGGTTGTGGTGTAATGGTTAGCGCGTTGGACTGTTACACAGATGGTCCCGGGTTCGATTTCCGGTGACGACAACATCAATTTAGAAAAATAATATGTATCAGTTTTCTATCACTTATATGTATCTCAGCGCCCACCTTCGGTGTTCCCATAGTACTTAACCCCACCGAAGTAAAATAATGAATCAGAGCTATGAAACAAAAAGCTTGAATAAATTCGCCAACTCTACATCAGGTGGCGAGCAACAACTGTTCTAAGATCTCGCGCAATTGCAGTGTTGCCATGTTTGAAGCCCTTCATCTTTCACCACCTTTCATCTCTCCACTATCCCCTTTCCAAAGAAAGCAACACATTAATTAATAGGAAGAATTTCCTGAGTGTTGCTTCTCTTTAAAAAAAAAAAAAAAAAAAACTAGGCACAAATTTGGTATTAAATGAAAGGTTTTTTGAAGACACATTCACTGGTTTATAAATTATGCCCAAGGACTTTCAAGTATTTTTGTTATTCAAAAAAATGAGTTTTGAATAACATGAAATCTGGCGTTTTATTAAGAAATTTTAGTTGTGCGAGTTCTGGTAGGGATACCACCCTTGTCAGATAAAAAAGGGAGATTTTATTTTAAGGAAAAGTTTTAAGAATTTAAAATTTTTTTTCTTTAAAAAAAAGTTTAAAAAATCTAAATTTTTGTATTACATTTTTTTTATTATCTGAGGTTCTTCGTATAAGAAAAAGTCTTTACAATCTGAGAATTTCCTATTTTAAAATACCCTTATAATCTCAGAGTTTTTCTTAGAAAAATCTTCTCAAAATCTAGAATTTTTTGTATAGGAAAAAATCTCAGAATCCAAAGTTTTTCTTAACAATGAAATATACTGATAATATTGGAATTGTTCTTAGAATCTGAAATATTTCTTAGAATCTGAGGTATTTCCATAGAGAAAAGCTCTCAGAATCTGAGAGTTTTTTACAAAGGCCACAAAGGGTTAAAGATTTTTTAAATAAAAGTAAAGTGAAAATTATGCAAACTTTGATGAAAACATTCAAATTTTGCTCAGTTTTTGACAAAATAAGCTACTTTTACAAAATATCCTGGAAAGGAGTCGCTCCAAATACACACTCGAATTATTATTTTTCCAATTAATTTTTTTCCTTAATAACAACTATTATATTATAAAAATAACAATCGAAATCTGCAAATTAGACATTTTAAAAAATCTTTAAAATAAATTTTTAAAAAAGACGTTTTTGCATTTTTATTATATACGTGGGTCATTTTGGATTCCTGTCTAAAGTGAATTAATTATATCCGCTGAAGTTAGAATTCCATATTGGAATAATTTTGAGTATATTAAATGAATAAATGAAATAAAAAGTAAATTTTTTCGAAATTTCAAATTTTGGGAATTTTTTATAACGGCACTTTTTTCCAAAAAAAAGTATCGTTACAAAATGAACTATAATATAACTCTTAAACTATACAAAATTCGAGTTGGCCTTTTTTTAGGGTGAAATGTACTCTTTAAAATGATATGCATTTTGATTTCTTAATGGAAGTGTCAAAAGTAATTTTTGGGGGTCTTGAGTTCAAATATTTCAAAATGGGCATTTTTAAAACTCTTTAAAAAATATACTTAGGAGCAAATGGTTCCTACAAACTACAAATCCGACATATTAGTAATATCGAATCCCCGAAGATGAGTTTAATTTTCTAGAAGGAGAACCTATCGAAGCCAGTTCTATAGAGAATATGATATTGTGCATCTCAGCAAGATTTGGTTTATTTTTAATTTCAAATCCCTAATAAAACATATAGTAAATATTTTCGGTAAAAGTCAGCACCTCTGCTTACAAATTGGTGGCGTGATTGTTATTTAAACCTCAATTTTTATTTCTTTTCAATTTTATATTTATATCTTTAGTAGACAGTTACACTTTAATTAAAATCAATTGAAATTTATATGTCGATGCATACAAAATATAAATACAGCCATAAAGTTGGACTGACATTTATATGTCAGTTAAATTTAATATTAAAAAGTGATGATCAGTAAGATATCTTCATCACTGAAAATCAATACCGAAAAATAGTGATTGGATTCCAAAAAAAAAAAAGATCTAAAAAAGTCTAAAAATTTAATCCAGCTTTTTCATTTCATTGGGGGGAGGGGGTTTTTTCGTTCACTTTTCTCTACGAAGTGAACGAAAATTTTTCTTAAAATTAATGAAACTGGTTTTGTATGAAATTATTAATTAATAAAATGATATTTTTCATAAAATTTTATGAAAACTTGCATTACTTTAATAGTTTCAATGGGCGAGCTGCAGTTGCTTGTATGCAAAAATAATTTATACCATGCAGAAAATTCTCTCAATGTAGTATCCGATTGAACAGTTTGGCCAAAAAAAAAATTTTATCTATTTCATTGCCAATTGGAGGCATTATAGATATATTTACCTCAAATTTGGTAGAATGTAAATTATAGTTTATTTTGCTAAAATCAACAGAAATTGTTGCTAAAAAAATTGTAGATTGCTGATTTCAAAAAAACAGACTTTTATTTGCATTAAAAAAAAACTAAAAAAATGTCACATTTTTTAATGATTTTTTTTTTCTAGTAATATTTAGAAAATGTTCTTGTTGAATTTAGCAGATTATTTTGTTAATTTCATAAAATGACGAGTATCTTGAAAACTAAGCGAGATATCGAAAAACTAATCATGAAGTATGTAACACGTACCGCTAATACAAATGTGTTAAATATTCCGAATTCACTCTTTCCCCGTTCCATTTCATATCATTCCATTTTGGACCAATGTTCCATTCTTTTATCGAAGTGTTTAAATTTATATTTTCAAATTAGTATATGGGCAAACAAATAATTAAGACACCCTGTGGTTGTTTCATAAAAATATAATCCCTCGAGGTCCTTCCCGAACCTAGCCTATTTGTATTATAAGTTGGCCAAGGAAACACGCCCCGACAATAAAACTAATGTAGGTTTGGGAGGAATTCCGAAGGATTACTTTTTAGAGAATTGTAACAGAGTGACTTATAATTTTTTTACCAATATGAGTGATAATACTACGATAATAAGCTCACGCCTAATTCAAATTTATTTTCCCGTTTTATACCATTTTGTTCTATGTGTTTAGTGTTCCAATTCCAATCGTTCTTTTCCAATTCGTTCTACTTTACTTGGTTACAAACCAGACGGAAAATTAATATCTGTATGATTTCAAAAAGTTTGGGCTCATGCATTATTTAAAATAAGTATGTGTCTGAGCGAGGGCTTTCCATCCCTGATTTGAGCTATTTTTCACAATTTTAGAATGGTACTTATTTTTCTTAATTGATTCATTATTATGCGCAATAAAATTTAAAACCATTTTTATTAATCAATGAAATCATTATCATTAATTAAAAAAATTAAAATTAAAAACAATTTCATAACCATTGATATCAATGTAATGGTAATGACGTCATCATTAATTCATTTGTCCCATGTATGCTTAACATTAAATGAATATGTATATCTACTTTCAAAAGTCGAGTGGCGTAAACTGGAGGTAATGTTGGTTTAGCCAACATGGAGAGGCAATTAAGATACTACTTTCAGAGACACCTAAAATTACACTCAGGGAACTTCTGCTTTAAAAATTTGTAGTTGTTTGGGTTGTAATACAGTTTCTTTATTTTTAATGTAAAAGTCAGTCATTTGTAGAACAAATTAAATTTTTTACTAACCTTGTAGTTCATTTAAAAAAACAAACCACATCAAATGACTGTTTTATGATTTGACATTCATTTTTTACAGAAGTTTTTTGTTATTTAAAAAAATAAAAATAAATAAATGTTTGTTTATTTTTTACTACCATGTGCTTCATTTTTACTACAATTGTTAGTCATTTTTTGAACATTAAAAAACAAATGAATATGTCAGTTGAACTTAATGAAATGTAAGTCGTCCTTTCTTTAAGTGAAATTTCATTTGTTTTTAACTACATTTGCAGTGGTCTTTACCTACAAAGTATTCTAAGTGTATGTTAAGAAGTAACAGAATAGTAGACAGAAAAAATACAGCGGATTGTTTTAAAAAGTTTCGGAATTTGCATCAAAACTCTAACTGAATAGTTGTTGGGAACTCTGAATACGAATCTTACATTAGATTTTCAAAATTAAAAATAACGGATCCAATATGGCGGATGATTACTTTAAAAAGTGATCGGTTTTGTTGTATATTAATTATTAAAGGGAACGTTTTAGAGGTATCTGAATACGAATCCGAGATTGGATTATCAAAATTCAAAATGGTGGATGATTTTTAGTGGCGGTTAATTTTTATGAAAAGCGAACTGTTTCGTATCAAATATTTTTTTGGAGAGTTCCCATTACTCCCTGAATTCTAATCTAAAATAAGATTATAAATTTGTTTTATCAGTTTCGTTGTTAATCGAATCTAAAGAAAAAATGAATTCCTTCAATTCTTAAATAATTACTAGAGAATTTTTCCCCAAAATTTAAATTCAGTAAAAAAATAGACATAAGGACATTCTATACTGGCACGGATCCAGGAAAATGTTTTGGGAAGGGAAGTTGAAGTATTTTTAATATTTTTCACAGTTTTGTACTGAAAATTTTATTTTTTTGGGAAGGAAATGTCCCATTTTCCCTCCTCTTGATTCCGCGCCTGCTATAGTTAACCTGTAAAAAAAGTTGAGGAATTTCTTTTAAATATGAACTAAAAATTTTTAGAATCTAAAATTCTTTAAAATTTAAATAAAATTAAACTTTTTTCATTTACACATTTTTCCTTGTATTTGTGTTGTTTAAAAAAATGCTCATATAAACCTCTTTAATCTTCTGAAATTAAGGAATTCCCTCTGAGTTTGGTATCCCCATATGAAACACTAACAACAACTACAATAATAATAAAAATAGATAAATGCAACCCAACAACAATTTAAACTATTAGAAAATTCTTGCAACAACAACATTACGATACTAAATGCACTAGAAGACTAATACACATTAGGCTGCTTCTTAAAAAAAAAAACAAATTCCAGAATTTTGGACGGGACACCCCTGCGTTTGATGAAGATTCATAAAAATAAAAATCTCTAATTTTTTCAAAATTTTCAAAAAATATTAAGGGGTCGCTACCAGACTTTGAAAATTTTCCCGATTTTCAAAGAGGACATATTTTTATTAAAATAGTTTAAAAAAAAAATAATTTAAAATTTTTTTTTATATTATATTTCACTCCAATTACTCAGGAAAAGTTTTTATAAGTTTTTATAAAATTGTAACCCTTAACCCCAAGCCAAAAAAATTTCTAAAATTATTGATTATTTTCAAAGCTGCAATTATAAACAAAAAATTTAAAAAAATGTAATATTGCAAATATTATAATAATATTAGCCACTTTCCTTTAAACACATCATAAGAATTAAAAAATAAATAAAACTGAAAGGACCCCTCAATGCACTTAGCGTGTGGACCGATTTAATTTTGTCAGATTTGAAGGAAAGTCAGTATTTGTATAAAAAAAAATATTTTAAAAAATATTTTTGGCGAAAGCAACTAGTTTTACATTGTGAAATGTTTACTTAGATCAAAATTACTGTGTTCCGAAATATTAAATATTTATCGCATCGTTAACCCTTGTTAACCGCAGATCAAATTGTTCATCAAAATAAAATTGATGGTTATATTCAAATTTTGTTTAATTTAACCAACTGAAAATAAGTTTAGTTCTTAATTCTTTAGTTAAATTAAATGTTCAAAATAGTAAATCATTAGTATAAAAAATCATTAACCCTTGTTGACCGAAGCCCAAAGAAGTCCCTACAAAAAAATCGAAAACTGATGTTTCACATGTGGCGATTTAGATTATGAGCAATTTTGACAAGTATTAAGATTCAAACAGAGGAAAAAGTGGATAATATTATAAAAATGTCATTTTTTGCCTCATGTATACAAAATTTTGTTTTTTTCTTAAATTAATTTGTATTTGAAAATATTCAGTTTTAATCATCAACTTTACAACATTTTAAACTTACTGCAAACATGGGTTAATGATGCGTCAAATATTTATAGTTTTGGAGCTGAGTAATTAGGATCGAATAAAATAATTTACAATGTTAAATTAGTTTCTTTCTCAAAAAATATATTTTTAAAATGTTTTTTTTTTTTATCTATAATATTGACTTTGCTCCAAATCCGCCAAAATTAAATCTTCAGTATTATTTGTTTTGAATTCTCATGATATGTTTAAAGAAAAGCTCCCAAAATTATTTTAATATTTGAAATCTTTAATTTTTTTTAATTTGTTGTTCATTATTGGAGCTTTGAAAATAATACGAAATTTTTTTGGCCTATATAAAAACAAAATATTTTTTTCTAGAGTACTTGGGGTAAAATATAATACAAATTTTATATTAATTTTTGTGACCCTTAAATTTTTTTTCCAATATTTTTAAAAAATTACACATTTTTTTTATGAATCTTAATCTAACAAAGGGTTGTCCCGTCAAAAATTCGAAGTTTTTTAAAATAAGAAGCAGCCTAATACACATACATACTTAATACCTAAATAATTCAATACAAAAATTTACACCGTCCTCAAACTTATGTGTAGAAGCGACGTCCATATGCCAATAAGTCGACACCAACAAAACCAAAAACAAAACAAGTAAGAATGTCAAATATGACTTCAACGAATTTTAAATACCCTATATATTTTTTCAAATTTTCTTATCGTTTTCACAAACTTTTCCATTCCAAAAGTATGAACAGAAATCGTACCTATATTTGAAATAAATTTTAGTTAAATGCATGTAAAATATTAATCTGCTAAAATCAGTAAAAAATTTGCTAAGTAAAGGGTCCGCCATCTAACTTGAATGGTAACACTTAGCTCATGTCTGATTTGACAGATAATTAGTTTTATCCTTCCGCTGAACGAATATGGTCCGTATGTTCGTTATCTTGTGAAAGAAACTGGCATCCTCATCGATAAACCAAAGCGTGAAAAGCCAAAAACAGTGCGTACACCCGAGAATATTGCTGCTGTGGCAGAAAGTGTGCGTGAAGCGCCATCAACATCAATTCACCGTCGTTCTCAACAATTGAACATTTCGGAGACATCATTGAGACGAATTTTGCATAAAGACCTTGGTATGACGCCATACAAAGTCCAATTGGTTCAGGAGTTCAAAAAAAAAAAAAAGTTATTTGGCGGACCCTTTATAAGTAGAAAAGAGATCATAAAAAAAAAAATGTGAAATTTTTAAAGTTTTTATTTATATATATTTTTTTTTAATACGAATAAAAATCCACTAAAATGCAACTAGAATATAACTAAATTTTTGTAAAAACAACAGCTTTATTTCTGCTGCTCTTTTTTTAACAATATTTAGTAAAAAAAAATATGCTAATTTTACCAGTTTTTAGTGCAATGTAATTTTTAACTAATTTTGTTAGCTTTTTCGGATATTTCGAATCTTTCGAATTATTCTGCAAGGGCTATTTCCAAGAAAAATATCCTTATTTGGATAAGTTTTTTGTCAGGGCTGATTTAGGCCTTTTTTTATCTGTTTATGTTAAGACTTTATCAATTTATGAACAGAAAAATGGATTCACATATCCATATGGACTTAGAATTTCTAAGGGATCCAAAATATATCACAGGTGGTCTAGAATTATAAAATGCTCCACAAAAAGTGAGTATAGGGTTTAAAAACACCATTATTCCAAATTCAAAAAAACCTATTAAAAAAAATATCTAAACAAATTTATATTTTATGAAAACACATGCTTACAAAATTTCAGAGATTTCATGACAACAGGACTAAAGTATACATTTATAAACGCTTGAGGTCCTCTAAATCCGAATCTGAATTTCAGAATTTTTTGCTATATTCGAGACGTTGTAACAATTTGTTATTTAATCTTAAATTCCTACCTATTGTTTTCAAAACTCAGGTTTACCCCTTCTGATATCTTATTTCTGCATATTGTCATTGTATTTATAGTGAAAATACTATATAAAAAAAATTCGACAAACGATTTTTCTAAAATCGCAAATTTTGTGGAGTATTTTTTTTTTTTTTTTTTTTTCAATACCAAATTCTAGACTATGGGACTTTCAACTAATATTTCGACAAGTTACTAACTCACAAACAAAAGCAATATACCTCCTTCTTTATAGAGAAGGGTATAAAAAGAAACGGCGACAACACAATGTCTACAACATGTCGCCCAAGTTCAGTATACATATGGACAGAACGTCTACATTATTATGCACTAAAATCTAAACAGTATAATACGAATACACCACTCGTATAGTTTAAACTGTTAAATTGATATTGTGTGTATGAATATAAAATATAATAAACCGAACAGAAAACAACAAGAAATACAAAATATCAGCAACTACAAAAACTAACAGGGCAAGTCGGTAAGGTGGTTCCGCCAGATTTCCTTGAAATTCGGATTGTTATGCGATAGAGGAGCAGAGGATAAAGAATTGGTAAGAAAAAATACCTGCCCAACCGCATAGTTAGGCGGTAAAAATGGATTTCAAAGTTGTACGAAAGTTTTTTATATTAAAAAGTTTTACTAATTGTTGTACCCTATTGGAATGGTCATCCAAATACCTTTCATTTGATACCAAATTTATATATTGTTTCTTGAAAGAAGCTTGAAAAAAACGCAAATAACTCAAAATTGGGCTATATTTAACCCTGAAACTTGAAATAGGGCAGGAAAAAAGGTACTCATTCTAATTTATTTTATAACCTATATCACATAACCAAATTGTATGGCAATCGGAGGGAACCCATCAGCAGTGCTTCCTTGAAGGTATGAATACAATAAGAATTGAATTGTTGATATGCGTTCATAAGTATGAGAGGCGCAAACACAAATTATTCAACAGTTATAGAGGAAACTACAACAATTTATACAAGTTTATTGTACGTATACGAAAGCAGGGGTTCCCAAATATAGGTAAACAAAAACTCAACTGGTATTTAATGACCTGGTAAAAATTGGGCTAGAACTAATCTAGTAATCAGCTGATTAACATTGTCTCAAAAAAATTATTCGATTAAAATTTTTTAAAAACAAAATGTTTTAATATCTTTTTTTTCAACTAAAATCTCAATTCTTCTAAACGAAATCTTCACTAACCTTGAATTTGAAAGAATTTCAAATCTTTATTTTTTCCACTGGAATCTCATCTCTTGTAAAATACGACCAAACCATTCACTTACCCTAAGCTTAACAAATTATTATTAGGTTCTCTATCCGTTGCCGATCTCCACGCCAATAATATTTGTAGAGAGGAAGCAGGATGATATATCCGAACTGGTTCTAAAGCAGTTGTCTTCGACCTTATATCGTTTATATTAAACTTTTTATACCTTGCAGGATATTTATATTTATTCTAGAAAGATTTCAAAATCTTTTAAGAATTAATAACATCTTTTCAATTATCTTAAGTCCAATTCACTTCTAAACGTCGATACATCCGGAAGTCCTGTTTTGGTTTTCAGTTCACTGCTTTGATAAAAAACAAACTCTGCTCTGAAGAAGTCGTTTTACGGAAGACCTGATCATGTTGTTTCGGAACTATGATTTCGGTCCATTCACCTCCTGGGTAGTAATGTCCTGTTTTTGGACTCTGTCCATGGACAACCCCTGTCTGGTTTTCTCAGGCTCATAAGAACACTGAAATTTTAGACTAAGCCGTCCTCGTTTGAGAAGGCGTTTGATTCTGTGTACCTTTTGAAAACTTCTCCCGATTTATATCGAGTTTTCTCAGAGATCGTACTGTAGAAGGTGTTAAAGATGGGGGTTTATCCGATAAGTTTTAGTAAAATACAAGAATACCGCATGGTTCCGTTCTTTCTCCTTCTCTAATTTTTTGCCAAACGGATTTCTCGACCATAGGACAGCAATATTTGACATTCATATTTCTTTTGATCACAGACTAAGTCTTTTGGAGGTTGTTGGCAAAAGGCAAATTAAGAATGGCACACTCAATAAGGACATAATTACAATTTCTGAGTGGGATCGTATGCATTTGGTCTATTTAGATGTCAGCAAGACAATAGGAATACAAGGAAAAAGCATTCTAGTTGAAAAATAAATTGTTCATATATATTAGTTAGTTCTGTTTGCTCTAATTAAAGCAATATATTGTGTATGCTGTGAGTGACAATAATCTTATTAGGTACACTCATCGCTGTCTTGGGTGTGGTGTAACTCGCTAAGAGGTGATGCTACTATTCATAGCCTGTTGATGGCGCTTGGTTTGATTCTTAGTCACAACACAAAGTAATTAGTTGTTCGTAGTTGTTTGTTTTCTATCTTAACTTTTAACCTCTTGTAGTGGATGTTTCAATTTTAAGTTTCCGATTTCTACCTTAAAGGCTTTCCATAGGTCATGAAATTTTTTTAACTTTCTTCTTTCAGCAGATGTCTTAAAAAGTGAAATTATATATTTAGTTTCTCCCCGTAAACATGTTCAAAGCCCCGGTCTTAGTGGATGACTATATTCCAAATTTAAAGCTCCAATTTTGAATGGGTTGTGCTGGGTGACTAAGGGCGATGCTTTTTCTATTTTTAACTCTGTGTTTTTAAACTATGGTTTTATTAATTTCAGAAATTCTCTACTCAGAATCAGGAACCCACATATCAAATTTCAAGTTCTTCGTTTTTATGGTTTGACCAGATCACCAAGTTGGTTAATTGGCCACTCCCCGTAAGAATTTACAAAAATCCCGTCTAATAAAGACGAAATTTCATGTTCCTCGCGTTAGCGGTTTGTCCAGGCCGCCAAAGGGGAGAATTTTCAACTTTATGCCTTTCCAAAAATCCCACCAAAGTGGATGTCTACATAGCATAAGAAAGACTTGGTTCTCTTTTTGCATCTACCAGTAGGAATTTTCAAAAATCACTTCTTAGTGGACGTCTATTTCAACTTCCTAGCTTTCACGGTTTGGGCTGGGTGATGTTGAGTCAGTCAATCGCTCACTCAATCAATGAGTGAGTGGGTGAGTGATTGAGTGAGCTACATTAATATAGATGGATACACTTTCTCTATACACATTTTTTTGTGCAATCTGTTCTGATCGTTCTTGAGTGCTTTGATGTTTTGCAGCTTTTGGCTGTGAGGAATAGAGTAGCACTCTAATGGATACCGGACCGCAGTGGTCAATATGGTGATGAGGTAGCGATAGATTAACTATATATTGACCAATAGCCAAGAAGTTTAATGTCACACCTACACAGTAGACTCCTTGTAGTTTTCCTAACACTTCAAGATGAGATACAAACGGCGGAGACTTAACCAGATCGATTCTCCCTTATGGCGTGTGCATCTTAAGAAGTATAAGACTTTGGAAAATGTCCTGTGGTCTGCGGTGCTAGATCAAGGAACATAAGGACATTATGTGGTTCATAAGGGACTTTATAAGTAATTTGAACGGAACTGTGATCTATGAGACAAAAGATACTTTTGACGTTGCGGGGTCAACCGGTGTGTTAAAGAGATCTTTGACACCAGTCTGAAAATCTACACAGAGAGAATTTCTTGGACGAGTTTTAATGAAATTTTGTCATTAAACCAATGAAGTTTTCTTCACAATGTCAATGAAAATTTTCTTAAACTATATGAAGAAACTTCATAGTTTAAATAAAACAATAAAACAACAAACAATTTTTAATTAATCTTTTTATTAGTCGTATGAAATTTTTAATAAGCCAAATGAAAGTTTTTATTAAATTTTATGAAAAACTGCATTTTATTAATGAAAAGCTTCAATTGACGAAATCCAATGACAATTCATAGATCTAATGCAATGAAACACCATTTGGGGCGATAAAAAATTGGCTGGCATGTAAATAAATTTAAAAATGTTAACAGTTTTATTAGTTTTTTTGTTTTTATATACATCGAGATTATTTTTATGTTATTTTTAATTTATAACGAGCTTCTAAACTCCGTATATTTATAAAAATAAAGTAAATCAAATATATTAGCTAGGTTGATACTAGTATTTCGATCTGGCGAAAGATCTCATCAGAACCCGAAGTTTTAGAAAAGCTAGAACCTCCAGACTAGGCAGAGCTTTAACAAAAAACCTATTAATTATCAATTTTGCTCCATGTTTGTAAGTTTTCTTTGATCTTATTTTATTTAATTCGTCTTATTTTAAGCGAGCTTAGGATCATTTATTTACTAATTATAATTATTTATTTCCAATATTTCGTCTCCACATTGAGTGACTTCTTCAAGGAACAATTTTTCTAATTTGATTTTTTTTTTTATTGAACTGAACATTTTTATTAAACCTCAATATCTTAAAGTTGGGGAATCGCTACTCTTTTCTAAAAACAAAACCGATCAATTTAATGTGTTTAAGTACGTTTTTAGAGTTTCTTTTTTATTTTCAGTTTTTTTTTACTTCTTATACGATATTGATAGTGATATTAAAAATCATTCGCTGTTGCTCTTTTTATTATAAATTTCATATGGATTTGTTGGTGGTGAGCTATAGCAAGTCATATATGATCACTTGGGTCTTTATGGCCTGTTTGCCTAACAAGCTAAACAAACTGATTGCCTGGTTGTATGCCTGTTTAAGTTAGTGAGTGAACAACTGAATGACTATAAGACGACAAACGACTGTTAAATGTCTAGAGCTGGCAATGTAGCCAGTAGTAGTCTGAAATATTTTAATACGAGACGAGTTAAATAGCTAGAGCACAATCTATTATAATGTGTAATAATGTTGGTTGCTTAGATGTTTAGTTCGATGGATGGCTGAAATGCTCGTTTTTGCCTGCCTGCGCCTACCAGTGTGTATGTCGTTTAGTCTGGCTATTAAGACGACTGACTGTCTGACTGACTGACTAACTCTGCCTGACTGGCTGTCGTTATTGCCTGTTCGTTTGTTTATCTGACTTTATGTCAGAACTGAATCGTTTTATATGTATGTATGTATATGTATATATACGATTTTAACGGACAGATTGTATGTGTGTTGTATGATCAGAGCAAATACTGTTACGGTAGCACCATCAAATAGTTGTTGATCGTACTTTGAGTGGCAATGTATTGTATTTTTTTGAAATAATATAACGCGCGTTCGCTTGTTCAATTAATTTGCTTATAAAATTTAAACGCTTTTATATATTAATACAATACGATTTATATGGTGTATTCATTATACATAATTAAATATATTTAATAAAAAAAAAAAAAATTAACGGGAATCCATTGAAGCAATTTATAACGAAAAAGAAAAAATAATTGATAAGAAATTTTTAAAAAAAAAGTGAATACAAATTAAAGAAATTACATAAATTCAGTGATTTGTTAAGAAAATTTTTCAAAAAAAAAAATAAATAAATAAATAATTACCGTAATTTTATATTTTATAACATCAAACAGAAATATTTAAATAAAAAAGAAATTTCAATACGTTTGTAATGAAAATAATTTAAAATAAGATTGTGTGTATTTGATTAAAAAAAACACACTCGTCACAGCATAAAATAAATAAAATGATCTAAAAGAATTTGACGATGTATAAAAAAACGTATATAATTAAACAAAACAAATAAAATATTTAAATAAATTGAGCTAAAGAGTTTTTGTGTGTATTTAAAAATTGCCTCAATTTCCAAAGAAATTAAAATATTTTTAAAAATGTGTTTATAACAATTATGAAATCTTCTAAAACGGAATATCTTCTTCAAAACAAATAAGTGAGTGCTCGTTTTTTATATTATCATTATTTATTTAAAATCTATTTTTAACTTTTTAAAAAAATATAAAAAAAAATTCTAAATAAAAGAAACCATGAAGAAAATTTCAAAAGTCATTCAAAATAATCTGTGATTTTTAGTTTTAAAAACAAACAGATAAAGTCAAAACAAAATTTTAAAAGACATACGATCATTTTTAAAGTGTTCTTGGAATATTTTTAAAATTTCTAAAGAATTTCATACAACACTTCAAAAATCCACCACAGCTAAACAACACACATACAAGGAATACCCTACAAAGCAAAAACAACTACAACAAAAAAACACAATTTTATGAATACGTCATATCGAGAAAAACCACTTGAGATACAAACAAAAAAACAAAAACAACACTAAAATGATGATACTATAGTCTTACAGTTGAGAGCAAAAATTGAGCAAAATAAAAAAAAAAAAAATTTTTTTTTTAAATTTTAAACTATTTTTTAAAATCTATATAAAAGGAATAAAATTCGTATTTGTTTTGCAACAAAGCCAATACAAGTTAATAAACAGTTACTCAAAATTTTGATTAAACATCTTAAACAATTTTAAAAATAGGATAATCCAGTTATTTTAGCCCGTTTTTTATGGGCTTAACCATTTCAGAATTTGAAATAAAAATTACATAAGATAAATCTATAAAAAAAAAAAAAAACTTTAAAACATATTTTTGGAGCGGCTTAATATCTAATAAATTGATTGCTCCAGTCTAACATCTTCTTAGAGGGCTTTAGAGCAGAGTTCGAATTTAAACACAATCAAACGTTTTTCTATCGTTCTGTTTTGCTTTTTGCTGAAACTCAACACAATCATTTTGTTGTGCACAGTAAACATAAACAGAACATTTCTTCATTTTCATTTTCATTTGTAAACAGAACACAAACACTTTCACAAACTAGTTTTCGATGAAAGACCGAACTAAACGATTTTGTTCTGTTTGGCCAATATTTCAAACAGTTGGATTTTGTTGTGTTTATGGAATGGAACAAAACTATTCGTAAACCGTTCTTAGTGTTTATGTCATATTACAAGTGAAAAAAATTTTCATTGAATTTTATGAATAAGTGCATTAGTTAAATAAAAAGTTTCAACTGAGGAGTTCGAGTGAAATTTCATAAAACTAATGCAAAAAAACATTGATAACATGCAGAAAAATCATTTCTTTATTTTGGCAACCACAACGTTAAAAACGCGTTTTAATGTTTAAGTTGAATGAACACTAAAAAATAACCACTACGAAATAATAATGTTTGACGAAAGAAACATTTTCGTTTTGTTCCGTTTGTTATATTACAAACAACGATTTGAGCGCTTGTGTTGTGTTTATAAATACGAACGAAACAATAGAGATCGTTGTATTGGTTTTTTTTGATAGCAACGTTATGTTAGTGGTACATAAATTTTCGAACTCTGCTTTAGAGTGTTTTAGAATGGTAGATAATAATAAAAATATACACTATTGATAACAACAAATATAATTTTGACCTTACTACACTGCGTTGCAAAACTATAATTACACATTTATTTCACTAAATTTTGAAGTTAACTTAATATATAAAAATTTACAAAAATTTAAGAAAACTATTTTAAAGCAGCAGTTGTAACAGTGCGTAAGGCCGCTTTTTTTTGAATGAACTCGAAAATTCGATCAGGCATACTGTCTAACAGATTTATTCGAAGTTATTCCGTTATAGATATCCACGCATCAATAACTGATTTTTTTTTAGATGAAAAACTCTTTCATATGGACGTTTTTCTGAGTAAACTCGACGGGTTAATACTTCTCAAATATTATAAATGGGATTTTGATCAGGGGAACATGCGGGCCATTCCAATACTCTTATATTTTTTAATGATAGCCATTCCATCGTCTGACCACCTACATGTACTTAGACATTGGGCTGTGTGAATAAAAACGTAGTTTCTACTATATAGTATTAAGTACTAGTACAGTAGAATCTCACAAATTAGAACTCTAACAAATTAGAAACGTCCAGATATTAGAACCGGCAATTCCAATGTATTGTACGCTCTGAAATTAGAACCTGTGGTTCTAATCTCTGGAAGTTTTTTTATTTTGTTTTGTATTTTCACTACAAATTATTATTTTGCAATGTATTGAACGCTCTAATGTATTGTACGCTCTGAAATTAGAACCTGTGGTTCTAATTTCTGGAAAATTTTTTTATTTTGTTTTGTATTTTCACTACAAATTATTTGTTTGCTCATAGAAGTAAAAATAAAACGGGAATCCCCGAGTTATTCGTGGTGGGTACAATTCGGTCATATGCATGTGGGATTTGATATGCTTGTACAAAATTAAAATTTTAAAGTTTTTCTATTAATTTAATATGTTCAATTAATTAAATATTATTAAATAAAAATTGTTTTGTGTTTAAATAAAGCCTACATAAATAGTTTTATTATAATTTTCTGTAAAAAAAAATGTCCAGAAATTAGAACTTTTCAGAAATTAGAATTGCCCGATGTACAAAGTGGTTCTAATTTCTGAGATTCTACTGTACTAGCTTTTACTTATTAGTACTAGCTATGCTGAAAAGTTTAAACTACAAAAAGTGTGAATAAATCTTTGCTAGTACTACGTAGCTAGTACTGAAAAGTGATAGCTAGTACTGGAAAATTTAAACTGTTTGAGAGATGCCTCTGTTGAAAAATATGGCTATTTTCTTATAAATTATGGTAACACTGTCAGTTTGTTTTGATTATTTGACAAGATGGGCGACAAAAATAGCGCGAAGTTTTTTTTGATTTTAGAAAAATATAAAATTATTTTTAAAAAGTGCCGTCAGTGAGAGTGACAAAAGAGAATGCCATGTCTTCACTTCATGAGGAATATCTCCTAAAGTTTGGCCAGGAAATAACAATTGGCCAACTAAAAAAAAAATACAAAACATGCGAAATGATGTTTCTTCCAAAAAATGTTGTGTTAACCATTTTACACTTTCTTTTTTAAACCTATATAAGTTAAAATAGTCTGCTGGATGAGAATTTAACCGCACACGATCTTGTTTTGTTTGGCGAATGTTCATAAATGCAGCCATATTTAAATAAAAACAAACAAAAATTCGCTTTTCGACTAATTAACCAACAATAAACTTATTTTCAGCACCGCAATGACATGCTTACAAAAATTTAAGTTAAAACTAATTACTTTAAGTACTTACTAGGTTTTAATCACACTTTTTTTCAGTAAATGCTGAAAAAACTAGCTTGTGCTAGACTGGAAAAAGTACTAGCTTTATCTGAAAATTGTATTCACCTCAAAACTAGTTTAAACTTAAAATTTGCTAGTTTTAGCTAGAACTACATTTTTATTCACACAGCCCATTGTCTTGTTGGAAAATAAACTCTTCTTCATTGCTATTTTCAATAAATGGTACCAATTTCTCTTCTAATACTGAAATTTCCTCAGAAGAATTCATTCTGGTGCTTGGAAATGAAAAATCAACCATACCATCGAAACAAAAATCGCCTCAAACCAATAAGGATCCACCTCCGAAATTTCATATTGAGAAATATTGTGGTTACTTACGTAGGTCTCTAAAAAAAGCTGTTAAAATCATCTGGACCATCAAAAAAAAATTACCTTTAAAAGAAATTTATGTTTAAGCAGCCCTACCAACAACAGCGATTATTGATTTTCTCCAGTTGGTTTATAAATTAATTTTAGCGAATTTAAGTCGAGCACTTTTGTAGCGGGGTAATAACCTTGGCACTTATGGTTAATTCGGACCAGGGATAGCAGGCAATACCGCTACCCTTTCAACTGAAAACGTTATCCCTAAAATACCGTTAACGAAATAACTTAAATACCGTTACCGCTAAAATGCCGTTACCGATTTAACTAAAATACCAATATCCTTAAAATACCGTTACCGAAATAACTTAAATACCGTTATCGCTAAAATACCGTTACCGAAATATTTTAAATAGCGTTATCCTTAAAATACCATTACCGAAATAATCTGACAAGATCGGAAAAAAAGCGCTGTAAATAGACATATTTCCCCAAAGTTTGATCATAAATGGGGCTAAAAATATCGGTGTGCATTGACATTACTTGCATAACGTGAATAACGTTACCATTAAAATACCATTACCGAAATAACTAAAAAAACCGTTATCTCTAAAATAACGTTACCGAAGTAACTAAAATAACGTTTCCGCTAAAATACCGTTACCGAAATAAGTGAAATACCGTTAACCCGCAACGAATCCATGATTTGGACACGTTTTCCTTACATTCATCGATAATCTGGTTGAGACTCTTTATTGTGTTGCTGGCACAATTGATTTTTTTACGAAGGTCCCGAGCAAAAACCTTTTTTTTTTTGACCGCCTGTTTTAAGTTTACCATAAACACTCATAGTATTTGCAAAATTTGTGACAACCATATGAGAATGGTTTATTTTTTTAGCAGTTTCCCGAAAACCTAAGCTATATATGAACATTTTTCATAATACAGCTTCATCCTATTTATGAAATGTTTCATAATAATTATGAAGCACCTCATAAAAAGTTATGAAAGGTCATTATCATATTTATGAAACATTTCATAAATATAAAGAAGCCTGTCATAAATTTGCTCTTTTATGACACAACTTAATCATATTTATGAAGTGTTACATTGGACGAAAATCTATGAAGTTTTTCATCATATTTATTAAGTTTTTCATCATATTTATGAAGTTTTTCATCATATTTATGAAGTTTTTCATCATATTTATGAAGTTTTTCATAAGTTTTCCCTTAGCGTGTGTTATGTAATTTTGAAAAAAAAATCATGAATAAATGCAACACAACAATGATTTTTCTATGAATGCAATTTAATGAAATCGATTAAACGAAAATAAGAGAATGTAGCGAATCATTTCCATTTCTTTTGTCAAAAATATGGAAAATCCATAAAAAATTTTAAAATCGCGGGTAACTAAAAAATTTGTTAAAAGTTTTTCAAGATTTTGAAATCTTGCATTGAAAAAAAATTACACTTTTAAAAATTACAAATTTAAAAGATTTGTAAAAAATGAGAATTTATTTCATCTTGTTTTTAATGAGTTTCAATAGTTCATAAATACTTTTTTAAGTTAAATGAGGTTTACAAAACAACTTTTTCATACAAAATTTGTTTAGGAAAGCTATTATGAATAGATTTATAAAAAATTAAGTATTCTTATTAAAAACTCTCAAATTCATCTCAGAACAGTTTGTTTTTAACACAAGATTGTAAAAAATATAAAAGCATTTAGGGCCTCAAGCTGGGCGGCATTTTTAATAGTGAAGTAATTTCTAAAAAAAATCAATTTTATGTATAAAAACATTTGAGATCAATATAAGGCATCTGATAAGTTTCATTACATTACCTTATAATATATTTATCTCTGCTATAATTATAACCACAACTCTTATTGTCTGTATTTGTATATCTACCTAAATACATGTATGATGATGCAGTCTAAATAGAAGACTTGTTGAATGTACAAGTCATTAAAACGGCGCCAGGATACCTGCTTCGGTATAATACCATACATACATACATATACGACGGCACATAAATAATAGGATTTTTTGTTGTTCTTGTACAACTTTTAATATTTTTCGAAATCTCTTTTACGTTAATCTTCTCTTTAAAGCGTTAAGTGTATTAACAAAAACACTTCTTTAAAATCTTCTTTTTTCAAAAATTTATGAACAAACATAAAAATATCATAAAGATAATAATTAAAATGCATACAATCAAAGAAGGTCGTTTTGATAATTAAACAAAACAACAAATTTTGAATTAAAAAAAAAACAACAACAACAACAAAATGTACCAATACTGACAATCGAAACTCGTGAGGAAATACCTTATTGTACATAAATATGTATTAGAATGTCCCTTAAAAATTGATTTGTCATAACACCCCCAGTTTTATTACAAATGGTTCCAAATGAAAGAAATATTTGTTTTCTTTGGAAAACCAGTGCGGAATTTTAGCCGAAAACTATTTATTTTTGAAAAATTGCATTTTTATTAAAAAATTTCCAAATTTCCAAATTTCGAAATTTTGAGAAATTTAATTTTTTATTTCATTTATTCCTTTAATATACTCAAAATTATTCAGATATGGAATTCTGACTTCATGGGATATCATTAACCCACTTTAGCATGGAATCAAAAATGACGACAAATTTGACAAACGTGCAATAACGATTGTTTTTGTATTAATTTTAAAGATTTTTAAAACGCCTAATTTGGAGATATCGATTGCTATTTTCATAATATAATAGTTGTAATGAAAGAAAAGAAAATAAATTGATAAAGTGATAACTCGTGTTTGTGTGTGGAGCGACTCCTTTCCAGAACATTTTATGAAAATTTATTGTTTTAACAAAATTTGAATATTTCGGAAAAGTGTAAATAACTTTTGGAATATATCACTTAAATTTGATTAGACTTCACTATCTTTATTTTTATTAAAAATATCGTTAGCCCTTAGTGGCCTGGGGACAAAACAGACCCATAAAACGTAATTTGTATTATGATAACAAGAGTGTGAAACTTTTAAATTGCTATAAAAAATTGCCACTTGATACAAATAATTATTTTATGCAATTTGATCCATATAGGGTTAAAGTTTTTACTCTTAACCCATAAAGACCTATTTGAAAATTAACAGAATGACTTTTATCAGATTTTGATTAAATTTAGATATGTGATAACGAACAAATGAAATTCTTTACCTACCCTTCTAACTTTTAAGGATTTAAAAGGTTGGGTAAAAAAATGGCTCCAGTTTCCTTTTTTAGTTGTTTTCATATTGAGTCCTAAGTAACTGTACAAAAATGAGTATCAAATTAAAGGTATTTTAAAAATTTTTCTAAAGATTAAAAAAAAATGAAGGGGGTTTATTTGTTTTTCCTGGTGCTATTTCGGGCACCTCCTTTTTAACCCTTACAAGTAAGATTCGTACAAATCAAATCTTAGTACTCTTTTTCACATATCAAAATTTAATGCAAATCTGAAAGAAATTATTATGTAAATTTCCTAGTGTGTCTTTATTGGTCAAAAGTGGAAAAATTAACTCTATGTGAATCAAATTACATAAAATATGTAATTTTTTTTTTTATAAATTTAAAAGCTTTGCAATCTTGAACTCATAATTCAAATTTCATAAAAGATATTTTAAACAAACGTAAAAATAATTATTGTCTAGAGAATTTCTTGGACGAGTGTAAAAAAAAGATTGTCATTATCTGACGGTTGCAAAACACTTTCTAACATAAAATTTAAAGAAACTTGCTTAACGGCGACTCAATCTCTAACCTACACTTGGTATCCAACTATTGTATGTGAATAAAGCGCATCATAAAACGTGATAATTACTTGTGAAAAAGAGATAGGATTAAGAAGAAAAAGCATTCTAGTTGAGAAATGAATTGTGCATTGGCATTAGTTAATTCTGTCTCTTCTGATCGAAACAATACTTGTGTGTACGTAGTGTGACCAAACTCCACTTTAGCCACAGTCATCGCTGTGTCGACCGTGGTTCAACTCGTTAAGAGGTGAGATTACGATGCATAGCTTGATGCTAAGGCAGTGAGTTCAAATACCAGTACGACACCAAAAAATAAAAAAAGTTTTTCATATAGAGCAAATTAACAATATTAAATACTTTGTTCAATTGACACATAAATTAACCACTGACGAGTCCCAGAAGGGGGACGAAACTGCGGCAGTCTGGTGTATCCCTTGTGTCCGTAAAATTTTTCAATAAAAATGTTTTCTTCTTCTTCTTCCAGTAAAGAGACTAACTAAAGTAATATTCTACAGTAATTAATATAAAAATTAATTGCGATCGTCATTATCTGACGGTTGCAAAACACTTTCTAAAAAGTGATGATGTTTTTCACAATGTGAATGAAAAATTTCTTAAAATTCATGAAAAATCTTCATTAAAACTGCACTAATTTATTGAAATGTTTCTATGGACCAGTTCCATTGACACTTCATAAATCTAATGCAAAAATTCATTGATATCATGCAGAGAATTCCCTCAGTGTAGTCAATATATGACGATATTTTTCAAAAAATTAGCCAAAGTTTGATGAAAACATATCAATCATCAATTTTCATAAAATGTCCTAGAAATAAGCCGCTTTCACACACAAACACGAATTATCATTTGTTGAATTTATTTTTTCTTAAATTACAACTGTTATATTATTGAAGTTGCAATCAACATCTCCAAATAAGGCATTTTAAAAATATTTAAAGTTAACTTTAAAAAACACGTTTTTGCATTTTTAATAAATGTGTGAGTCATTTTTGATTCCAGGCTAAAGTGGGTTAAAGATATCCGATGAAGTCTGAATAATCTTAAGTATATTAACTCATTAATGGCACGTCATAGATCCGCTGGACATTTTTCAACCAAACTTTCCAGATATATGAAACCATACTTCATTAAGAAATTGTTGCAATTTTTGTTTTGCCTTAAAAGCGCCCTCTAGTTGAAATATTGCCAACCAAAGTTGAAATTTTCTCATCATATTAATCCTAGACGGTGGAAGATAATTTAAAAATTTAAATTTTGTATAATTTTGTGAACAAATCTTTATTCGAAAGTAAATAATAAAAATATTTTTTTTAACTTAACCGATTTTTAAAATTTTTTGGAAAAATATTGTGGTTTTTTAAAACCTGACGATATAACTTTTATAAGTTTAGTAGTATTTTAATAAAAAGCATTCATTATTTGTGTTTTGAGTGAAAACGGAATAAATTTTGGAATATTTTAGACTTTGTGTATATGAAAATTCCATCGTACGATCGATCAGATTTTCTAAAATTTAATGCAATTGAGAAATACATTTTCAACAAATCAAAAATATATTTAAATAGTTTTTGAAAAAGTTCCATCCCAAAAGGTTAAAAATTGTTTTTTTTTCAAATAATTATTTGGCAACTCTGGATTACAATTTTTCACAATTATGTATTTTATTCTCGATTGTAGTCAAGAAGTTGAATATTTGTACACACAGAGAAATAAAGTGCCATCCGAATTGAAAAGTGTATATTAATGGTAACAACTTATAAATTCAGTTAGTACAACGATAATTAAATTCGATTTCTGAAAATGTTGGGTCTTGCAACTAAAATTCTGTTGAATTAACCGAACTTTGTTGTGAAAACTTATATAAAGTTGTGCCAACTGTCTGAAATTCGTAATAACCGAATTTGAGTCTTAGTAACCGAATTTAAGTTGGCAAAAATCTAAATTTTTTTCTGCGTGTAAGGCTTTTAAATCACTTAGTTATCTTTTTCCAGTAAAATAAATAGCCATATAAAAGTACTTTGTTGAAAAAAGAACATTGTTTCAAAAATGAGTTTAAGGAATAAATGAAAAAAAAAAATTTTATTTTTAAAAATTTTAAATTTTGGCAATTTTTAATAAAAAATTTAAAAATAGTTTTCAAAAAAAAACGATTTCTTCCATTTGCAATCATTTTAACTAAACTGGGGGATGTAATGAACAAAGATCGATCATAATTGTAAGGGACATCCTAATGTGTGTGCATGAAGGTAATATGTACTCTCATATAAAGTAATTTACCCATACACATATAAATTTTCTCTTATACTATAACATATGTAGTAAGTATGGCTGTAAGTCTTATTAAACGAAATATTTAACATATGTTTGCATTTTTTGTATCTTATACAAGGAATACCCCCTTGTTTTCAATAAGTATTCACTCACTCTATGCTACGTCGTACTTCATAATAGTCCCATTTACAACCCACGCTTATTTTTCGAAGTATCAAAACAGCTGCATATATTTTGTAGGAACTTTAAGACTGTTACTTTTCTGTTTTTCATCATCTTATTGTGCTCTAAAATAATTTATTTTTTTGCAAAAATACCCGTTTTTTCGCATTTATTTTTGAGTATGTAGTCATAAATTGATTTGACCCCCTACTGCGTCATGTTTAAGAAATTTAATTTGTGTGTGTTTATTTTGTTTTCATTTTTTTTTTTTTTTAAGAAATTCCACAATATTTACGTTTCCATGAGTATGTTGCTCTAAAGACCTTCATATAACTTGGAAAAATACTAGAAACAAAAATATTAAAAGTTTTCCATGTGCAAAATTTATAGTAATTTAAGAATTATTTCAAATTTGAAATAGAAAAACCACTCTGTGGAAATATTATATGAACTAGACTATCCTAGGAACACCCATTTACTTCATATACTCCCTTAATATGAAAATTATCTGTCAGTTTTACAAGTCATGTCTTGGAATTACTCACGGACATGCCACTTCACTGTATTTTTTACAAGATTTTAACGACCTTTACTAGATAGTTCTATGACATATCACAAAGGACCAATTTACTTAGGCATTTTTTTTATAAGAGGTGGTCAATTGACACATTTTAGACGCATTGTGACGCATTATCAAATATGTCCATTATTGAACAGTTGCAATGCTATGTAGGTAAAGACCACTGCAAATGTTCACTAAAAAAATTTGACAGTAGAATCTATTGAAAATGGCAGTTGAAACAACTGTAATTTCAGTTAAAATAACTAAAAGTGCAGTTGTTTTTAACAGTTAAAAACAACAATCAAATGTAGTAAAAGCAACTAACAATGTCGTAAAAACAACTGACAAATTTTTACTACATAAAGTTTGAAACAACTGTACAAGTTGTTATAAAAAAAACTACTGTTTTAACAGTTATTTTTACGGTATTTCAAAAATAATTTTTTACAAAGAAAAAAAACATTTATTTTCTTTCAATTTCAATATAAATTTGTACTTTCCATATCCTACATAAAATGCAAAGTCAAAATTTCAGACGGTACTCCAGTTATAACGTTTTAATTTATTAATACAATGAAATTTTCTAATTATTTGCAAACTATGAGCATTCAATAATAACAAATATAAACTGAACGATAATTTTTAAAAACTCGACTTAATCTACTACATAATTTTAAATAACTACCAAAATTAACTATTTACTGCAAAATTACTGTTTTGGTTGTTGTTTATTAAAATATAAAAGTAACAGATTCAGACAACTGTCAAAAAAGTACAGTAATTTTATTCAGTTGTTTTTTTAAGCAACTGTCATAAAATTTATTTTTTATTATTTCATAGAAAAACAACTGTAATTGCAGTTAAAAACAACTACTACTGATAACTACACAAACAACTGTCATGTAGTAAATGTTAAACTTTTTTAAGTGCATTCGCTTTAATCATTTATCTTTAACGGCGCAAAAAATATGGCGGTTTTAAGTTTAAAGAAAATTTAAAATTACAATTTTTTCTTGTCTTCCCACTGTAGAAAAGCATTACCATATAAGTGGTTACTATAAGTACATATTTGGTAATGGCAAGTACTTACAATTGTCATTACAAATCTCATTACTTGTATATGTCGATGTCGCGCAAAATAATGACACATCATTACTAAAAAAATTGCAAAAAAATATAAAAATATGTATTTTCCAGTATGGACAAAAATAATGAGTAAAAATAAATTTAATAAAAAAATATTTTTTTTATTGAAATTTTTTTAATAAAATTTGCTCATGCGGGATTCAAATCTTGGCCTTCACGTTGTCAGTCGACGGCTCTACCTTCTAAGCTATCCCGACATGTTATATGTACTTGATAGTTAAAAACATGAATGACTTGTTGCTTGCACAAAATGGCATTACTTTCCAGCTTACAGAAAATCAAAAATAAGTAGTTATATATATACTTACTAGATTTGAAAAAATAATGAGTCTGAAAATAGATTTTCAAAAAATGTTTAGATCATTATAAAGGGAAAGAAAATTGTCGAAAATTTTACAAGGCAGCATAGCTTTCCAAGATGAGGTACAGCTTTTATGTAAATACCTTTCAAAGGTATGTTTTCAAATTTTCAGATAAAAATATTTATATTTGCAAAAATTTTCCTAAGAAAAGCCTCAGTTTTAGAACATATTTGTCATAAAAGTAGGGTTTTTGGTAGAAAAATTTTTTTTAAATAGAAACATTTTTGGCTGATTTGTTGCACATATCCTTTCCAGAGGTATTCACATATCATACTAAAAGTTGGACTCTGGGTTCATCTCGGAAAGCTATGTTCCCATATAAATTTTTTGGACAAATCGCTAATTTTGCATGCTGAAACACCTGCTCCTTATAGGCTCTTTCTACTGCATAAACATTTGTGAAGGTCAATTGCTAATTTAGCGATAAAATTCGCTTAAACCCTAAAAATTCAGTTTAATCCACAGTTTTGTGAATCAAATATGTACATTAGAGCAGATTATTTTTTTTTAACTTTAAATTTACTTCAATTATTATTGCCCTCTAGGTCTAAAAGTATGTAGTGCGAAATCGTATACGATTTCGATTTTAGAAAATTTTTATTAAAGTGCTTTAAGAAAACTATGTCTTGCGGAATATAATCTGTTTTTTTTTTATTAATTTTGGCATTCTGAACACGAATATTTTTAAATTTTTGAAATCGTATTAATGGTTTTTGAGATATGGCGATTTGATGTTTACAAAAAATGGCGTTTTTTTACACCCTTCTAGAAATTTTTTGAATATTTACTTCTAATTTTTTACTAAAGCAATTTAAGAAAATTTTTCACATGTCAAAAACTTTGGTCTCAGGCCTCCACGGATTAAAGATTTCCGATTTTTCCGATTTTTCTTATTTTTAGAACTAGTGTTACAATAATCTGAACAATAAATTAAAATTTTCAAAAAAAAAGTGTTTTCTTCATACAAAAAAATGCCGCTCTAAATAAGAACAGAGGGATTGTCTTTAAATTTCAACAGAAAGAAGTCAGATTGATTGCATTTTAAAAACGTTATATATAAAAAAAACTGCATTTACATGCACCAAATTTTAAAGTCATTTTGTGAAAAAAAAACAGCACCATACATCGAAAAATAAAGTACGCCATTGAAATCAGCGTTCCTGAAATATATATGGAATTAGTGGTCATAACCTTATTAATTTATAAAAGTTATAATTTTGTCATCCGTGTAATTTATTCTAAAAAAAATGTCTATTAAACCTTCTTGAAAAATCTTCAAAATTTATTTTTATTATACATAAAAATTTAATATAATTTGTTTTTATAACAATTTCCTCATTTTCATATTATTTTTCTAATAAATTTCAACAGGAAATTCCCAACACATGACGTAAAGTGTGAAAACATATAATTTTTCTAGCAAAATATATTTTAAAAAAAAATTCTTTGAAAAATGAAAAAAAAAAATTTAAGAAAAATATACTTATTAATTTATTTGACATAAAAACTGTATAATAAAAACTTTTTGATTTTGAGTTTGAAAAGAAAATACGTCAAACAATTTGAAATTTTACTAAAAATAATTTAGCACATTTTAGAAAGAAAACAACCGAAAATTCAAAACATTTCAAATAATTATATTATTTAGTATCTTCTTTCAATACATTTTATAAGATAGAGGGGAAGAGGGGATATGTATGATACACTATAAATTTGATAATTATAATCAGGGATGGGCAGGCAATACCGCTAAAATACCGTTATCCGGTTCAAAACCATTTCAACTGACTATCGTTACCTAAAATGCCGTTACCAAAATAATTGAAATACTGTCATCCGTAAAATACCCTTTCCGGTATATCTATAATACCAACATCCTTAAAATACCATTACCGAAATAACTAAAATAACGTTACAAAAATAATTGAAATAGCGGTATCCTCAAAATACCTTTAACGATATAATCTGATAAAATCAGAAAAAGTAATCGCTGCAAATATATATATGTATGTAAAGGGTCCGCCATCTAACTTTTTTTTTTCAACTAGTGCTTATTTCGTGAATGTTAACACTTAGCTCATGTCTGATTTGACAGATAATTAGTTTTATCCTTCCGCTGAACGAATATGGTTCGTTATCTTGTGAAAAAAGTGATAGAAACTGGCTTCCTCATCGATAAACCAAAGCGTGAAAAGCCAAAAACAGTGCGTACACCCGAGAATATTGCTGCTGTGACAGAAAGTGTGCGTGAAGCGCCATTAACATCAATTCACCGTCGTTCTCAACAATTGAACATTTCGGAGACATCATTGAGACGAATTTTGCATAAAGACCTTGGTATGACGCCATACAAAGTCCAATTGGTTCAGGAGTTCAAAAAAAAAAGTTATTTGGCGGACCCTTTATATTTTACTAAAGCTTGATCATAAACTAGCTAGTCATTATAATTCGGTCATAATGGGCTAAAAATGATCGATTACATGTTATTGTGGGCGTTGTGGTGTAATGGTTAGCGCGTTGGATTGTTACACAGATGGTCCCGAGTTCGATTCCCGGTGACGACAACATCAATTAAGAAAAAAAATATGTATGAGTTTGCTATCACTTATATATATCGCTGCGCCCACCTTCGGTGTTCCCATAGCACTTAACCCCACCGAATTAAAATAATGAATCAGGGCTATGAAACAAAAAGCTTCAATGTATTCGCCAACTCTACATCAGGTGGCGACCAACAACTGTTCTAAGACTTATCATCTCGCGCAATTACAGTGTTGCCACATTTGAAGCCCTTCATCTTTCAGCACCTTTCATCTCTCCACTATCCCCATTAATTAATAGGAAGAATTTCCTGAGTGTTGCTTCTCTTTAAAAAAAAGCAAAATAATTAAAATAACGTTATCATTAAAATACCGTTACCGAAATAACTGAAACCCCGTTATGCCTAAAATAACGTTACCGAAATAATTAAAATACCGTTACCGCTGAAATACAGATACCGAAAACAGTAAAATGCCGTTAACGCTAAAAACCGTTAACGAAATAACGGAAATATCGTTACCCCTATAAACTGTTATCGAAATAAACGAAAATAGCGTCACCCTTACCGATATCCGCATCGAATCGGTTACCATCCATGATTATAATATACAATGTAAAACAAAACAAACAAACCATTAAATTTTGAATGAAATTCACACAAAAATAATAATAATTTCGATTTTCAAAGGTGAATACAATATTATAAACTTTTGAACACAAAAAAAAGAAGAAATTTTAACAAATGTTTTATTTCTATACAAAATTAGATCATTAGACTACGTATTATTTTGTGTTTATTTATTTCTAGACTTGAATAAAAACTTTTCGTTTCATTTGATATTTTTGTGAAAATTAAATAGAATTAACAGTATTTTATTTTTATTTTTTTAAACACCCGGTATATAGAATTTTTTGGCACTACATATTAATTGTGTTCTTAGTTAGATGAGATTTATTTTTCGTATTTTAATTTTTCTGTATTTTTTACTTTTTGTCTATGCAACAAGTTAAGATATTTAGAAATTTGTTTGTTTTAATTGTGTTAAAGAAAAAGTGTTGAGTAATTTAATGATTTTATTTTTATGAATAAAGCATAAACAAATTATAGGTAATTTAAAATTTTAATTTCTTGCTTAGCACAGTGGGGGAAATAATTCAGTAATTTCATCACTGATTAAATAGACTCTAAAATAGAACACCTCGGTTATTCAAAAATGTTGAGAGATTGCCAATTTAATATATTTTTTTCAACCGATTTTCAAAAGTGAAACATTTCGATTGTCTGCTTGTAATTTCCAATAATAAATACTCTTACTTATGTGGGTTATCTCTGACAGTGAAAAATTTATTCGCATTTGAAAATTAAAACCTGTAGTGCGATTCACTACGCTTTTTAAACCATAATTTGTTTGTTTAAAAATGTTAACCACAAAAATAACCATTTTGCTATTCACTAACACTTTAAACGATTTTTTCTGGCGTTTAAAGTCAGCTGTTATTTTTAACAACACAAATTGTGGTTTATTAACAGCAGAGTTTTTGGTGTGGTTAATTTTTTTTAGAAGGTTTTATTTATCGTTGTGCCAATATATAAAATAAATATAATGGCTTTGGAGTATTTAGCCTACAATTTATTGGAGAATGAGCCAGTTAATAGTGCTCCTACAGTCAATTTGAATGCACAGAAATATAAAACTGTTTACCGTGGTTAAAAATAAGTTAGTGAATCGCATAGTGGTTAGTGCAAACATCAAAATGTGTGGTTAAAGATAACACCTGCTAAATGTGTTAAAAGTTAGTGAATCGCACTACAAGTCCGATTGGTGTTAGTAAAATTAACAAAAATTTATGATGATGCTCGTTAGGAAAAGACCTAACCACGTGCTTGATTACTAAGAAGACAAGAATGGAGCAAAATTGATTATTAATAGGTTTTTTGTTAAAGTTCTGCCTATTATGGAGGCTCTAACTTATCTAAAACTTCGGGTTCTGATGAGATATTTAGCCAGATCAAAATACTAGTATCAACCTAGCTAATATGTTTGATTTGCTTTATTTTTGTAAATATACGGAGGTTGAAAGCTCGTTATAAATTGAAAATAACATAAAAATAATCTCGATGTATATAAAAACAAAAAACTAATATACATAACTGTAAAAAATTTATTTAATTAAAAAAAAAAAAAACAAAAAACCGGGGTTTAAAAAAAACGTCAAGCTTAAAATAAAATGTCCCTAAAGTTGCAAACTATAAAAAAACGTGATTTTAGTAATTTTTTTATCAAATAGGAAGCAATACCCTTTTGCCTCCAGATTTAAAGTTTCTTTAGCAATATATATAGTATTTTTGTTTTTCTGAAAGACTACTACCTATAGTTGCGTTTTATGAAAACTATGTTGCCCAGTTGCTGATTATAATCCCCCAGACCCCTCCGAATTCGATAATTTATTTACTCAAAATTCAACTTGAACCAAATTTTTCTCTGAGGGCACCACCGATATTGGAAAATGAAAAACAGGTACAGGTTCTCCAATTTAGTACAAATATGGCAGCATTATCCTTTCTTAACATAGCTTAAAATGTGGACAAGATAGCAATAAATGTAAAAAGTCTCATTTCAGGAAATTTTTTACAATTTTAGGGAGATTACTTCCTATCAAAAAGTCAGATTCTTTGGGATTTTTCCTTAAGAAAAATTTTAAAGACATGTTTATACAGAAACCCCATCATATGCTGATGACTTTTTTCAATACAAAACACTTCAGTTTCTGAGAACATTTTCTACAAAGAAACTGGAAACTTTTTTTTCATTTAGCTTAAATCAAAATATAAAAATCTATCCAAGTTTTTTAACAAATAAAAGAAAAATACTTAAAATAAATGAAAAATATGCTCAAATATGCACAAAAAAAGGAGAAAATATGAAAAAAAAAAACAAATGTCAAAATATACAACATGTACTTACAAGGGAGGTATCCCGCCCCGAACTCGCAGATATGCTGTAAAAAAGAAAGAAAAAAGAGACACGTATTTTCTTTTAGCTGCCCAAAGGGTTAAAAAGTGGAGTTAAAAATACATTTGTTTTTGTATGAAAACTACACAGGGTTAAAGTACTCAAGAAAACTAAAATTTTCATACCTATATTGCCTATATAGTGGACACAGAGGTGCAATATTCTTGAATGATTTGAAAGATAGGGGAGAAAGGCTCTTTGGGAAAAGTCGCATAAAAACCGAACGATTTCAAATTTTGGAAAAAGCTCTCCCAGAAAACAGTATCAGTTGTGGCCACCGAATTTGTTGCCAATCGAATTCTGGCGGTTACCATTTTTAGTCGTGAAACCTAATGTGCAGTTGCCTAACCCAATATTACATTCCAAATAAATATTATTATCACAACAATTTTAGTGAAATTATAAACATAACTTTTACTTTGAATAAAAATTATATCAAACTTGTATAATAGACAAAGTAGGTCTTGTTTACCCCCCTCCCCCCCCCCCCTCTACATCTTGTTTTTTAACAAAACAAAACAAGTGTGAAAATAAAATGGGAAAAAACAAAAAGCGTGTGTTATATATCTACCAAAGGTAGAGGGTGCACATAACAAACAAGTTTTCAATTTATTTTTGATCAATGGTGATGATCTTTAACTTCTAGCACATATATTAGTTCTCATTTAGTGAGAAAACTAGTTTATATGAATGTTTGATGTTTTGCTTGTCACTTCTTTCAAAACGTGTTCTTAAGATGGGAACCTAGAAAATTCCCGAAATAGTTTTATCAACACATTCCTCAAAGGGGTCAATTAATAAATTTCAAAACATAAACTCTATAGATTATTTGTTAGGACAATATCCTAATAAAGAAATAAACAGTATGGCCTCGAACTTAAATAATTTTCATTTTCAGTGCACAATTAAAGGTCGAAAGAACATAATTTTTATTTTTAATAAAAATTATATCAAACTTGAAATTATATAACTACTTCGATTTGTCTGGTATTGAACCGTGTCCTTCAGATTAATAGTCCTCTGTAATACTAATTGCACTATAATTACTTTTAATTTTCATTGCCTTATTTGCTATTTAGACATTTGAATATATTATTTTAATTCAAAAAAACTTTTTGTGTATGTCTTTTCCAAGATTTGAACTCGGAAATTCGGAGTACAAGGCAAACTCCTCTCTACCCACTACACCACAAGCACTTATAAATGTTGAGTGCTAAATTTTAATTTAAATATTTTGTTAGGAAAACAAATATTGTCTCAAATTCGTTTACCAATACCAATCATTAGTTGCTTCTATAAACAATGCAATTCACAATTCGGTTAGTACTACTGCACCTCTAATTTAGTGGCATATTTGATTGCGAATACCATATTTGCAGTAACCACTTTTGATTATCAACAAATATTTTAAAAGATCTATAGATGGTACTAATTCTCAAAAATAAATGATAGCTTCTACCGTACCAGGCGCGGATCCAGGGGGAGTTAAAATGGAACATTTCCTACCCCAAAATAAAATTTTCATTAAATACAATGTGAAACAGATTAAAAAGTTATTTTAGAAATACTCTAACTTCCCTTCTCAAAACCTTTTCCTGGACACGCGCCTGACCGTACACAACCGAATTTTATTTGAAAAGTTGATTGGAAACATCAAGAATTGGATAAATGGATTGTTTTTTAAGTTCCTTTTTTTCTCTTTTTTAATTTCCAGTACAGTATTTTTGCATTATTATTCGATTATTGGAGTTTTAAATAAATTAACGTTCTACCATATATTTATTTATTTATTTATTTTTAGTAACTTATAATTAGAAATTACAAGATAATATACAAAAAATAAGAGCCAGCTACTGTGGCCTTCAGCTCACTTTAGTATTATATCTTAAATTCTAGTTTAGTAATTTTTGCTTATATATAATGATACGTATTGGTTGATTTTAAGAAATGTATTAGTCTCCTGATGTTTTCCGGAGATGGATTTGATAAAGCCTCAATTAGGTCGTTACCATCGAATCATAGGTATCTTTGAGTGTCGAATTTGGGACAATGTAAAAGTAAGTAGGAGGGATTTGGAGTGAGGGGAGTACAGGTACAAATCTGAGGAGTAGTCAAGTTTATCCGATGTCCGTGGGTTAGTCTTGAATGCCCAAGTCTAATTCTTTCAAATTTTATTAAATCCATCCTGTTGCACTCAAAGCGATCTTTTCTTAAAAAAGAGGATATATCTATCATATGGGGATTCGATGTCCTGTACCACGATGAGTTAATATTGAATACATCTATTCTGTAATTAACAACGTAGTTTTTAAGAATATAATTTTTCCAATCAGAGTGGTTATAGTTCGGTATTGTAATAAGAGGTGATCTGTTGGCCACCCTGGCAGCCCGATCAGCAAATTCGTTGCCATTGATACCACAGTGGCCAGGCAGCCAAACTAACATGATATCGGGCTGTCTGGCTATTAATAAGTTCCTTATTTCATTAATATAGTGATTGGCACTATTTATATTACCGAGTTATTTCAGGGATGAAAAGGAGTCAGAACAAATGGCAAATTTGCCTTTTTTCGATATATATGTTTAACTGCCTTGTAGATAGCAATTAGTTCCGCAGAGTATATTGTGCAAAACTTTCATTAGGATGGAGTATTTGATCACTCAGTTTTCAGTGGTAACACTGAATGAAAAAGATCTATTAAATTTCGAGCCGTCCGTGATAAGAAAGATGAAATCGTGCAAATTATTCTTCAGCTCTCTGAATAATAGCTGAAACTGTTCATCGTTTCGACCGAATTCCAACCAATCCTTTTTCTGGGTGTTAAATTTATACAAAAAAATGATTTTTTATATGTAGTTCGGTAGATATTTTCACAAAAGTTCGGATAAAATACTATACTATAATACACCGAAATTATCGGTGAAGAAATGTGAAAATTCCAATTTTTAATATTCTTAAGGAAATTACAATGAAATGTAACTTTTTCGCTACTTTTTAAGGCCTTGTCTATTTAATTGTTACGAAAAACACATTTTTTTTTTTGCATAAAAGTACGAATAAAATACTTAACTAAATATTAGTGTCCGACCGAACTGTTCGGCCAAAAAACTATATTTTGTCGGTTTTTTGATATCTAGAGGCAATGATGGCAAATTTTGGTATTGGAAACATGTTTGTTGGGCCGATTTAATTCGATTTTGTGTATAAAATTTAAGAGAAAAGCCGAAGTTTAGCTATAAAGTTCGGCCGCCAAACTATTTTCAATTTGGCCGAACTTTCTGAGGCCGAACAGTGAATTCATTGCTTAACTACAGACTTTTCTTCAAACTTGACACTCAAAATAGCATCTAATCAGCCCAATAAACATTTTTCCATCCGCCAAATTTGTCCATAATGCTTTAAAATACCGAATACAGACCAAATGCATTTTCTGGCCGAACTGGTTCAGTCGGACACTACTAAATATGGTTACTTTATTTAGCACGAACTCCAATTATAAAACTGTTTTATGATCAACTACTAGAGTTCAATCCTTGCCCAAGTACAGACGCGGATCCAGGAAAAGGTTTAGAGGGGGAACTTAGAGTATTTTTAATTAATTTTTTATACTTTTTACATTTTTGTATTGATGTAAAACCACGTGCCTGCCCTAGTAATAACAAACGATAATATGTTTTTTGACTTGTTTTTCTAAATTTTAAATTATCTGAAAAAAATTCTTCATTTTTTACATAAATTTATGCAGTTTTGACCTAAAAAAACAACTTGTTAACATAATTTATTTTAGCTCACCAGTCTTTTAAACATTAAACAAAGTATTACAATTTGTATTTAAAAAAACTAAATGAAAATGAATACCAATGTTAATACTTCCACATCATGCACTTGACAAAACACGACACATTGGCGACAACAAAATAAACACATTAGAAAGAAAGAGACAGGCAAGGAGGCATTCCCCTAAATAATTATTGTATATGACACCATCGCACTATAAGCACACATGTAAATATTTAATATATTACATGGCCCACGCCCGCCCTACCTACCCTACCGCCTCTTTACAATAGGTGGGTAGACTTTTAAAAGCGGTTGCTTGTTGTTAATTTTTTGTGTTTTTCTTTTTATTTCAATTTATGTTTAAGATTATTTAAATAATTTAGACATTTTTTATCATCATCAACATCATTCACTCATTCATTCACATTTAACAGATTGTTTTTTGTTTGTTCATGTAAATTGTGTAATAAAATGTAATCATTTATTTTTGTAATAAATTATCACTTTTGTTGTTATAAATAACTATATTTTTTTTTCTTGAGTATATCATACGGTTTTTTAGTTTATAACGGGTCCGCCAAATAACTTTTTTTTTTTTGAAAATGCTACAAAAAAAAAAACTACTGAATATTTTCTCAAATTAATTTTTTTATTTGAAAGTACAATCCTTCCGGTTCTAAAACTTCGGGTTCTGATGAGATCTTTAGCCAGATCGAAATACTAGTATCAACCTAGCTAATAAGTTTGATTTGCTTTATTTTTGTAAATATACGGAGGTTGAAAGCTCGTTATAAATTGAAAAAAAAAAAATAAATAAATAATTTCATTCAAATTGCTGCCTAGGCTGGCCATGCAGTAGCCTACACGATCGGTCCAATTTTTAAGCACATTATCGATTGTGTGCAGCTGTATTTCACCAATGGCTTCACGAATATTATCCTTTAAAGCGTCAATTGTCTCTGGCTTGTTGGCGTAACACTTATCTTTGACGGCACCCCACAAATAATAGTCCAACGGTGTCAAATCGCAGCTCCGAGGTGGCCAAACGACATCAGCTCTGCGGCTGATAATGCGATCTTCAAAAACAGGGCGCAAAACATCGAGTGTAGCTTCGGCTGTGTGGCACGTAGCGCCGTCCTGTTGAAACCAAATGTTGCCAATATCCTCCTCTTCAATTTATGTGAACATAAATTCGTTCAACATGGCCCGATAACGATCGCCATTGACTGACCATTGACATTCTGCAACATTACCATGATTTTCAAAGTAATGTCGCAATATTTCCCAGCGCTGTTCAAGCGTATACACAACCATATTCGTTCAGCGGAAGGATAAAACTAATTATCTGTCAAATCAGACATGAGCTAAGTGTTACCATTCACGAAATAAGCACTAGTTGAAAAAAAAAACGTTAGATGGCGGACCCTTTATATTTTATTTATTATAATTATATGATTAGCAGTTTTTTTTTGTAATCGGTTTATTTCTGTTTTAAATTGACTGTGCCACGACTAATGAACTCAAACAAAAGTATGAACTAAAATTAAGTTTACGCCTTAATTAAATTTAGTTTCTAACATTTCTTTAAATAAATAAAATGGGTTACGAATAAGGAAAATTTATTAAATTTTAGTTCATACTTATTTGTCATGAACTCAAAAATAAATAAGCCATTTTCATTAATTTTCCTTTCCTGAATTAGGTTAATATTCTTAAAAATATTATAAACTATATTTATTTTTAGTAAAAATCTCAAATTTTAAGAAGTTATTAAACTAAAAGTTAAAAAATTTAAAATTCTATTGAAAAAACTAAAACCTAATACGCAACTTACATAAATTTAGTTTAAGAATTTTAACATCTTAAAATTATGCACTCATAATAATCTATAGGTAAAATACACGAAAACCGTTGTTCATTTTACGAAAGTTTTGGTTATTTTAACATTACGAAAAAATTTGTAGAATATACAAATCACATTTCGTAAAGTTTTGTAAAAACTTTTTTTAAATAAAAATGTGGTGCATACCTTACGGGTTTATTTTAAAATTAAAAAAAAAATGTAATGGTGCCACACCAGAATCGAACTCACGATTTCAGTGACGTCCTGCTGTGTTGAAGTAGACCCCTCTACCATTTGCACCAAAGTAGCTGATGCAATACAACAAACTAAAAAGGAACTTAAGTCGAAAATATTATGAAATTTTTATGAAAACTAGAAAAATATGCTACAAATATTTAATAAAAAAGGTAAAATGGCAATTAAATATTTTTATTATGTTTATTGAACTAAATAAAATAATATAATTTTTTTATAAATATATCAAATAATATATTAAAAAACAAAATAAAAAAATAATAATAATAAAAAACTTAAATAACAATTTCAAACTAATTGCATTTTATTATTAAATATTTTATCTTTTTAAATATTTGTTTTATTGAATTTCATACTAAACCCGGCAAATAAAGTGGAAGTAGTGTTTTCGGGTCCTCTTTAAATTGTTTTAGGATCCTCTTTATTAAACAAAATGCAAAATATCCATTTATATCAAAACACAAAAACAGTAATAATGAAATAAAAAAATAAAACATAGAAATTTAAAAAACATTAATAAACAAAAAAAAAAAATTGTCCTGGCCAGGAGTTGAATTCGCAACCTTCTGATTGCAAATCCGACCTCTAACCACATCAACATCCATATGTAATATTTGTAACATTACAAATTTTTGTACAATGTACTAAAAAAAATATTACGAAATCATGTTTGTATTTTTTACGAAATTTGTAAATTTATATAATTTGTTTTATACAAAAGTTTTGTAATATAAACAAAATGTTTGTACATTCTACGAAAAAAAAATTACGAAAAATATATTTGTATTTTTAAGCATGGATTATTATGAGTGTGTTTAAGAACTTCTTAAAAATTGTCTATGTGCAGATTAACTTTAAATTCTCATTTGGTGTATATTAGAGTGCTCCAAAAAAAAAGTTGTGAGTTATTGAATGAGTCCCCTTAAAAATATGAATTTGGTTGTAAAACAATGTATCCTAAAAAATTAGGACAATCGGATAAGAGGAACACGTGCCTCAACGGGCCTGAAGTTTGAAAAACGGTATATATGGGAAAAATATGACTATTTTTTAAAATTTTTTAAAATTTTTAATATTTAAAGTTGATCTTGCTTCTATAGGATTAAATAATCATAATAAACAGAAAATTATCTTTCTAATAAGGCAATAGAAACTATAATCGGTGTAAAAACATCCAAGATATTACAATTGCCTCCGGCAACTAATGTGTCACAGAACGCTTAATCAAGAAGTTCGAGCCCAAATTTTGAAATTCGTAGAAATAATGTAATGCAACAACATTTTTGTATTTTATTAGCTCCAAGGTACTCAATTAAAA
Organism: Delia radicum; assembly: GCA_021234595.1. Taxonomy (NCBI): domain Eukaryota; kingdom Metazoa; phylum Arthropoda; class Insecta; order Diptera; family Anthomyiidae; genus Delia; species Delia radicum. The sequence continues at coordinate 136,090,588 of CM037855.1, read as the reverse complement.
AGTATTTTTTATCATGTGCTTTGCAAACTCGTTTTAAACTAAAGCCAAAAAGTCTAAATTATTAAACACAGTTTTCAAATCTCCAATTTTAAATTTTTTAAATTTTTTTTAAAGAAATTTAAAAAAATCAACGATTGGACTTTAAGTTTTAATTAAGCACATATTAAGGACTAAAACTTGAAAAAATTGAAGGTATTCCCTCTTTTCATTTGGCCAGTGCAGCGATTTAACTTCAGCGGATTTCGAGAAAACAGCGATTTTTGTCACTTATTAAGGTTTTATGAATTTTTTTATTTTTTTTTTTCAAAGTCATAGCAAGTTTAAAAAAAGTAATATTTTTCCCATATATACCGTTTCTCAAACGTCAGGCCCGTTGTGGCACGTGTTCCTCTTATCCGATTGTCCTAATTTTTTAGGATACGTTGTTTTACACCCAAATTCATATTTTAAGGGGGGGGGGGGCAGTCAATACCTGACATTTTTTTTGCTCCATACAAGGTTGGAGCACCCTAGTGTATATAGTTCATATTATATAAGGGTTTTTAGTTTTGTCAGGTAAAGTTTCTTTCTGTTTAAGTTAAGTAATAAATTTCATATTCAAACGAAAAAATTCTTATAATTATTTTTGTTAATATTAACTTAAGATAGGAGATAGATGAATTTGATTACTTGACTGATAGGTGGCAAACCCAAACACTTATATTTTTTAAAGTATATACCTTTTGAGAATTACCAAATAATAAATAACAAAATTAAACATACAAGCAGTACTTTTTTTGTTGTTGTTTATTTTAAATATACCTACACAGAAAAAAATCTTGCCCTACTTTTTTCAATTAAATCGATTTGTTGAAAATTTTAAAAGCTGTCAATTAAAAATTAATTGAATCAATTAAATATTTACTCAGATTCGGAACTTGCTTGTCATTTTTTATACTATCGCTCAAAATATATTGTTGTTGTTTTTGTAATATTTATATATGTAGTTGTTTTGTTATAAATGTTTATGCATTAGTAATAAATATTTTAAATCCATTTAAATAAGATTTTATGGATTCTCATTCATTTTATTACTTCATAAAGTTAAATGAGTTAATTTCAGTTGTTTAAAAGTGAATATTAATTTATTCTAAAACATTATCATAAAATTGATAATGTAAATTTTGAAGTTAAATTTTGTTTAATAAAAATATAACTATTTTTTTAACAAAAAAGAAATGCAAAAAATAAATTAAAAATTATTTTAAAAAAAAAATGTTTTTGCCACGTTTCCATAAAAAGAAAAAAACTTTTTTCTGTGTGAACTTGTTCACATAAGTATATATAAATCTGCTAGCTAACTGAGAATTGCATGACGGTTGAAATTCAATGTTATGAAATTCAAGCTATAAAAAGCATTTGGTATGGCAACAAGACTTTTATAAAAAAAAACAGTTGGTATGGCAACAACAATTTTTTTGTTTTTTTTTGGGAAGATATACTATATTGATCACTTTTTAATCAAATGAGTTATTGTTTAATTGAAAAATAATTCAATTACAGAGCAAATTAAGTTATTGAATCGGTATTTTTCGTGATTGAAATGGGTTTTTAATTTTTTGTGTGTACTTAATTTCGGTATAACCTAAGAACTAAAAATAAGTTAATTTTGCATTAGCACAAGTTCAATCGTCTTAAAATTTTAGAAAAATTAACTTAGTTTTACTAAACTTTTATTAGATTTAAGCTAAATTTATACTTAATTTAAGTCAAAAATATACTAAATTTTAGTAAAGTTCAGATTTGCCAGATACTTTATTTCGTTATCCTCAAACAAATCAAAAAATATCACCAAAAAATTCTCTAACAGCAAAATGTTTGAATAAAGTAGTAGTGTTAAAATTCTTTACTTAATTTGCCCACTTTTACTAAATGCCAGACACTTTTTGTCGATATCAAATCATCAAATATCCCCAAGCTCAACAATGTAAGTTTCTGGTTTAGTCAGAGCTCGAGTTCATTGTTAAAATAGCCCAAATTTAGTTTGACTTTTATAATTGGTACCATTGCAAACGACACCATTTTCAAATGTATTTCAAAAGTTATAAATTGTATTTCAAAAAATATCAGTTGTATTTCATATTTACAATTGTATTTACGAAATTATAAATTGTATTTCACAAACTATCAATTGTATTTCAAAAATTAATAATTGTATTTCATAAATTGTCATTTGTATTTCAGAAATTATTAATTGTTGAAATTTAAATTATTAATTGTTGAAAATTGAAATTATTAAGTTGTTTATTATTACTTCTGAAATACAATTGACAATTTCTGAAATACAATTAAAAATTTCTGAAAAGCAATTAATAATTTTTAGAAGATTAACAGGCGTCTGTCTGCTCTATACCCTAAGCCTCAGAGGTATATTCACCAATTATTTTTTGTATGAGATTAATGCATTATAAAAAAAGTAAAAATTAAAAAATATAGGAAATTTTGACCTACATATGTCGGCAACTTATTCGATCGCGTCACAAGTTCTTCGCATCATCGCATGGTGTTGGAATTTGCCACATACCTATATGTAAAATTACGCCCTTTATCATAATTTTTGAGAGCACCCAGCAAATTCCACCTAGTGGTCAAAATGGGCCACATGTACGTGTTCCCTAATGTGGACCTTTTGAACATTTTTATATAACTTTTCTAAATTAGCCGAAAAATGTCCAAGGAGTTGGCATATAAGCTCATGTGTTTTTAGTTTTTTTTATATAGCCCAAATACCAGGTGTAGAGGCACATTAGGAAACATTTTGTTATTTATATAACGTAACGTGACACCGAAAATCTTCTTGCGTGTCATTACTTACATGCGTACCATAGTTTTGACAGCCTTGTCATATGGCGACGCTAAGATAATAAGGGTCAGAGAAAATTTGTTTTTCAGTCGCACTAGCCGTATGTGGAATTGTCTCCCTGCGGAAGTCTTCCCTCCAAATTACAATTTAGAAAAATTCAAGTCAAATGTCCACAAAAACTACTCCCTCTTTCCTCCTCCCTATAACCTATTTTCCTGATATCAACACAATGCAATGCATTAGTAGGGGCATCCCCTGACTGTTGGTTCAACGTAAAAAAAAAAAATTTGTTCTCTAAAATGACCAAATTTGTTCACTTTACAATTGTCACCTGATTTCCTTTAAAGTTATTTCTACAAATTTCAATGATTTTTGAATTGGATTTAAAAAAAAATCACTGTTCGCAATTAAAAAGTTCTATCCAAAGAACCTACAAAAAACCCCACAATTTTAGAGCAAACCCCTAAAGTCTGGCAAGCCTCAGTCTTATAATCAATTTATTTATCAAATTGTTATAATAAACTTATGTACTGTTATATATGAGTATTATTTTTATTATTTAATAATCTTTGTATACTGTTATCATTATGTTAACGTCATTTCTTATTAACTACTCTTCTTCCCCTCTTCTTCCAACACCTATTTCTTAATTAAATCATTAGTATATATATTATTTTGTTAAATACTGATACACTCTCAGTACACATTTATTTGTTGATTTTATTAAAATATTAACCCTTTCACGGCTGAACTTAAACTGTTGGTAATTTTTAAATTTTTTCTGCGGATTCATTTCTAAACAAAAGTGTCGTCCAAAATAGTTTTTGCAACTCCTTCTATGAAAAAATCCATGGGACATATATATCCCATTGGTTGTAAACGGTTAAAATTAGTGAACAAATACGTTTCCCAAGTACATATTAGCGAAACACTGTGGAGTTTATTTCTATTATCTTGATTACGTCATATTATATTGTTTGAGTCGTAAATCGAGTTTTGACTGTAGTCCTAAAATATAATTTTTATACAATATTTAAAAATTGTGAAGGAATTGAGAAATTTGGAAACCAGATTTGGAATTATGAAATAAAAATCTATAAATTGGACATTTTATAAATCAAATTGAACAAAAATTGCTTAAATTTCTATACGAACAAAAAATAAGAAAACGAAGACCTCCTCTTTTTTTACCTTTTAAGACAAAAACAAAAATTCTAATTCGTTTGTCACAACCGAATTTTGTTGTTACAACCGAATTCGGTTGTCATAACCCTCAATTCGGTTACAACAACCAATTTCAGTTGTGACAACCGAATTTACGAGGTTGCAGCAACCGAATCAATCCGGTTGGATGAAATTCAATTGATACAACCGAATTTGTTATGTAAGTGTATATGTCCCATATTGTATTAGTGTCCTGTAGGAATTGGAATGAATCAATTCCAAATATCTCAATGTTTCTTGAAGCTTGAAGAATTAGACCATGTCCAACCAAAAGTTTGATCCCCTATATCCAATATCTTTCTAGAAAATAAGAACCAAAACAATAACGAAAAATATATTCATATTTTTTAACTTTGGGGTCACCCTATTTGTCTCAGAGATATATTCGTGCATATAGTCTATCCCTTTTCGATACACATTACATTCGAATAAATCTGCTGTAAAGTCTAGCTAATACAACAACCACAAAAAATGTGACATATATCAACCATTCGTCGTCAAGGGGTTAACTATTGAAGTGCGCGTGTTATTAACCTTCCGCCCTCTTTCATGATCTGCCATCTTTGGCCATTCATTCGAAATATTTATTATAGATTTATTTATATCGTTATTATTGATATAATCATATTCCCCATTTTAATTTTAACTGAACTGTTGAGTTTTCATTTCGTTTCGCCGTTTTTTGCTTTGTCATTATTATCTAATCCTCTATTTTATTTGTATATTTAATTATTATTCATTTCGTTAGAATTTGTTTAAATTCTTGGAAATCATATTTCAGCACACTTGTATAGAAAGATATCTAGAGGTAATTGTTTTCTTTGAATGTAGTGTATACAAAGTAGTAGTCAAAATTTTATTAGAAATATATTAAACAATTTAACAAAAAAATAATATTTAAGGTGACCAGATTTTAATTAACCTTAAAAGTAACTTCAAAAATGTATATAATTTTTTGTCTGTAATTTAGTATATATTTAATAAGTCTTATTCTTCATTATCCTGTTCTGCCGACTTATCTAGATTAGGCGCGGATCCAGGATCCATTTACTCCCCCAAAATGAATTTTTTCAATACAAAAATGTAAGAAATTATAAAAAATTTTGAAAAACCACTCTAACTTGCCTACCCAAAACCGCGCCTGATCTAGATCCACATGAGACTAGATGAGTATGGTTTGCTAAGCAGTTAGAGAGGGTGTTGACATCATGAGGGTCTCTTTGACATGCGGGGCACGTGTTTGAGATGGTTGGCTAGATCTAAAACCAATAAAAATTTAGGCGTAAACACCATCCCGAGCGTAGTTGTGTCAGAATAAATCTTAAGCTTTACGGTTTCATCCGATAAGTATTAATGGCGTCGTTTAGAGTGTCCCGATGATTATCATTTATTCGTGCCCAATAGGTTGCCTCATGCTCATGTAACGTATATAAGATCCCTCATGCAACGTATGTATGTAAGATCCCTCATGTAACGTTGGACCTCGCCGTATGAAGATCCTTTTTGACATGCCACGGTGGAAGTTGGTTCTAACCCCGTAAGATGGTAATTCGGGTGCCCCCAACATCCCTGCTTCGTCAGCTTGGGACACTGCTTCGTCAGCATTTGACTGTATTCCTTTACTGTGAGGATCTTTGTTCCAGCCTTACTTCTTTCGTCCAAGTAGTAAATATAGTAGTCGAGAATTTGGCAGGGGACAACTGCATATTCCTTGCAGTAAATAAATTAGTAAGATCCTGTTCAGACCCATCGCCAGTATCGTACAGTCGAAAGTTTCAGTTACAGTTTCGACCTCTAAATTTTTTTCGAAAATCTTATAAAAATTAGAGAATTTTTTTCGCATTAATCTTAAACCCATGGTTGGCCCGTCAAAAATTCAACGTTTTTATAAATAAGAATCAGCCTAATGGTACAGCAAACGTATACGTAACTAAATATTGCTCATACGTCTTGAGTATTATAATGGTAATCCACACATAATTTGAAACATTTTCTTTAAGAATTGTTTAAAATAAAATTAAAAACTTTAAGTACGCACTAATTATTAAGAAAAAATTAATCAGAATTTAGTTAGAAAGTTTAAAATTATTAAGTTATTAACCTGGTCACTCGAATATATATTAAATATCACAAAACAACAAATAATAAAAAAAGCAGAAGTATCCAATAACACCATATACAATATAAACACACACACAAAGTCACACACACACAAAAATAAATGAAAAACAAACAACAACAAAATATAATAACTAACTACATATAAATGTGAGTGAGATGAGGGTTTCCTCATTTCTACTAGTGAATTGACATGATTGACGTTTGATGGTACGTACGATTTTCTCTGTTGTGTTTGTTGTTGTTGTCGAATTTTTTTTATTAACCGACTAAACGATCATATTGTATACGAAAGAAGACAACACATATAAATAACGAATGTTGGAAAAAAACTGTTTATCTGTACAATTGAGCAAAAAAAAAAAGCTGTAATAAACAACAATATAATATGAGTTGACTGAGTGACTGATTGTGTTTGTTTGTCTGTATGCATGTACTAATAACGTTAAATGGATGGCTAGCTTAAACATGTCGTTGATGATGTCTCGTATTTTTTATTTGTTATTGTTGTTGTTCTTTTGTTGTTGTTGTAAAATGACGCAGCAGCTAAAACAGCAACAACAACACATTCTACGTAATATTTAATATAACCGAGTAGAGTTTTCTTGGTTATTATTTTGATGACAGTTGTTGTTGTTGGATTTTAAAACAGCTCATGTTAACTTACTTATACACAGGCATTGTACACACTTTGTATACGATATTTAAACAAAATATTTACAGGGGGTGTAATAAAAATAGCAGTGTAATTTTGTTAATCTATTAACTACTTAACTGCGTAACGATTAAAAAAGTTCATATATGATCATATACATTTTTTATATGATCACACGAGTAAAAAAAATTATATACCTATAACGATATATTCTCTAATAAAAAAATATATGATCATAAAATAGCATATGTATCAATATGTTTTTATATATATGTATGTATGTACATAAAAATATTTTCAAAATGTTTCACCAAAAAAATTCATGTATAAGCACATCCAATTATGTATAAAAAAAAATAATATTCTGTATATTATATATGATAATACATGGTGGATAAATTTCTATAAAATTAGATATAACCCAATACATACATAATTATATATAATACAAACATCAAAAACGTCTTCTGTCGTTTTAGACATACTTACATATATAAAATCCAAAACTGAAAAAATTTACTAAGTCAGTTTCTATGTAACTATACATATATAATTCAAACATCGCAAAATATTTTACGAAAATAGTTTACAATTTTGCGAAATATATTTTCATTACAAAAAACAAACCCTCCAGTTAGAACAGATTACTTATGAACCTTTTTTAAAACAGCTTCTTTTATTAACGGTTACATGAAACCGTTTCTAGAACATGTGAATGGAAGTCAAAGTGTAAGGTTTCACAGTTGCAAATAGGACAAACTGCATATAAAAAGAATCAGTTGAAATTATAAGCTATTATTATACAGGATAAGTTGTTCTTTAGCCTGTTATTTACTGGGTCATTTTAATATTGACAAACATTTTTTTAAAATTAAATTAAAATTAACAATTTCGTTAAAAACAAAAATTTGATGTTCTAAAAAAATATACATACATAAATAATATTTAAGTTATTTACAAATTTCAATTATACATTTTGTGTATGATTGAAATCAATCATACAGCCTGTTTTATGGAGGTCAAATATATGTAACTTAATATCTTTTAATTTAAATATATTTGGACTTTAATGTATCTAATTTTATCAAATATAATATAATTAGATGTAATTATATCGGTACAAAACTCGGATCGAATTGGATAGTTATTTATTAAATTGTATCTATTTAAAAATAATTAGATCCAAAGTGATACAATTTAATAGAACCATTTTGCGGATCAAATTATATCCTTTTATAATTGCGGAAAATATCTCATCATATGTAATTTTATAAAATCTTTTTTATCCGGCATCAATATTCGTACATACTAGAAAAATGTACCTACATTTCCATATATGGTCACATATGTTCATATCCGAGCTTTGAAGAATTCATTCCTAATTCGCATTGTTTGAAATGCATTAAAATTGAATGACAAAAACGTTAAAATTGGTTATTGGACAAAATAAAAATAACGGAACAAATGCATAAATAATAATAATATATTTTAAAACCTACACCCAAAATTTCATAGCAAAAGCATTTTTGTATTTAAAGATCATTCAGTTCCTTTCAGTGCAATTTTTATTTTACTACCATCACTAATTTAATCAGGAATTGCAGAAAAAATTTCACTAGAACACTGGTTTCAAGCGCATAAATTACATTTTATTTTAACAACCTACACACAATTTTGATTGTTAAAGGTTTTCTAGTCTCACGTGAAAAGTTAGTTTTTTGGGCATTAAGTGAAAAGCTTAAAGTCAGGTAATTAAACCAAAAAAGTTAAGTCTATAGGGACTTAAACAAATATGTTAAGTCCCTAGGAGCTTAAACCAAAAAGTTAAGTCATTTGGGAATTAAACAAAAAAGTTAAGTCCTTAGGGAATTAAAAAAAAAAAGTCAAGTCCTTCGGGATTTAAACAAAAAAAAAAAATAATTGCCTAAGGTAATTCAATGAAAATGGAATGAACTCCTAATACTCAGGGAATTTCTGCTGTAAATATTTGTAGTTGTTTGAGTTGTAATACAGTATATTTATTTTTAAGTGAAAAAAGAGTCATTTGTAGAAGAAATTTAAATTTTGACTACTACATATGTAGTCAAAATTTAAATTTAAAAAAAAATCACATCAAATTACTGTATTATGATTTTACATTCATTTTATACTGTAGTTTTTTATTTAAAAAAAAAAAAAAACAAATAAATGTTTGTTAATTTTTACTACATACGTGGTTCATTTTTACTACAATAGTGGTTAATTTTTTGAACAGTTAAAAACAAATGACAATGTTAGTTGAATTTACTGAAAAGTAAGTCATTCTTTCTACAAGTGAAATTTCATTTGTTTTTAACAACATTTGCAGTGGTCTTTACCTACATAGTATTCTAATTGAAGGAATTCATTCCCTAGGGAATGAATTCCCTGACCAAAAGTTCAACTGACTGAATTTGAATGAATTTTTGTTGAATGAACTCCATAATTTTAATGCTTAATATTTTAGTCATGGAATTCATTCTCTAAATTTTAATTTTTTAACAACTTTATTAGTTTTTATATACATTGAGATTATTTTTATGTTATTTTTAATTTATAATGAGCTTTCAACCTCCGTATATTTTCATTTAAATTAATTCACAGGAATTCATTCTTAATATTTTCTTATTAAAGAATTCATTTCTTGAATTAAAAAATTCAATATAATTTTAGGGAATTCATTCCCAAATTGAATGAATTCTTCAAAGCTCTGGTTCATATGTATATTATTTTATATGGTTCATACATTATACTAAAAATACAAAAATAGTTTTTTCGGACTTTTTATATTTTCATACATTTAGTTATATTGTTCTACCTCAAGTGCAAAATCTAATATGATATTGTCATTTCAGATTTTATTTGTTGCAATTGTTTTATTGACATCACCCAAATCATGAGTTTTCCGCAATATAAAACGATAATTGGCTTAACTCAAACCCGGACATTACATACAACCAGTGTTGCCATTTCAATAACAATAATTTTCATTTTCATTGCACAAATAAACTTCAAAAAAAACATAATTTTTATTTTTTAATAAAAATTATATCAAACTTGTCTAAAAGACAAAGTACAGTATAGTTTACTCCCCCTGTTTTGTTTATAAACGAAACAAAAAATAAAAAGAAGGAAAAAACAAAAACGTGTATTGAATATCCACCAGAGGTGGACCTTGCACATAACAAACAAGTTTTCAATTTATTTTTTGATCAATGGTTATAATTTTTAACTTCAAGCTCATATATGTATTAGTTATCATATAGTGAGTAAACTAGTTTATATGAATCATTGATGTTTGGCATGGGATTGTTACCGCTTTCAAAACGTGTTCTGATGATGAGAACCTAGAAAATTTCCGAAATAGATCTATCAACACATTCCTGAAAGGGTCAAATAATAAATTTGAAAACAAAAAACTCTATAGATTATTTGTTAGGACAATATCCTAATAAAGACATATAGAGTATGGCCTAAAAATAGTAAAATTTAAAATTCAATCATTAATTTGTACTAAAATCTAATGGTTTATGTATTTTTCCATTAAAAATATTTTTGCAGATTTTTGTAAAATTAACCCAATTAATTTAAAAAAAAACGACAAAAAATGCCTATTTTCAAATTAAAAATTAAACCCTTAAACGCAAGCTACAATTATGTTTTCTGCATTAATCTGCTAGAGAATCTTCCATAGAAGAGATTGATATCATAATCATGGATAAGCTTCTCCTACTTCCTAAGATATGTCCATCCCGGACAGGCTTTTTGCCGATTTTTGTAAAATTAACCCAATTAATTTCAAAAAAACAAAACGACAAAAAAGGCCTATTTTCAAATTAAAAATTAAACCCTTAAACGGAAGGTACAATTATGTTTTATGCATTATTCTGCTAGAGAATCTTCCAAAGAAGAGATTAATACCATAGTCTTGGATAAGCTCCTCCTACTTCCTGAGATATGTCCATCCCGTAGTGGGTTAATCGCTTTTTAAAACTTTTTCCAAAATTTTGGTGTTCGCATTAAGAAAACAAATTTAATTTTGTATTTTCCTGAATTTTTTTAAACTAAAAAAATTGTATGACAGTTTTAAAAACTGAAAAGTTACTTAATATATTTAAAATTTCTATTAGAAACACCAAATATTTTCCATAAAATTTTAAACATTTGCTAGCTTTTTGTCGTACAAAATGGCCTTACATAAGAAAAACTGAGCGCGTCGCCAAATTAACAAAATGAATTAGTCAATTTTGTTACACTTTTTGCTCAAAAATAATATTAAATAGAAAATGTAAAAATCTAAATGACTAAATCGAGCCAGAAAATGGCTAAATTGCCAACACTGCATACAACAGGCAAAATCAACTTTATCAGAATTTGTCTGCCTTAGTTGTATACACTAAGGCTGATATGGAAAACCTTATTATAAAATCAAAACTATTTGAAAAGCCACAATTTTTACATTTTAATATACTTTGTATATCAGTATATGTAGTATGTGTGTTTGTTGTATTACAATTTGTAAAAACAACATATATCCCAATAAAAGTTGTTTGTAGGAAAAGAGCAACAAATAAAATCTAGTATGACAATGTCATATTACATTTTGGGCTCAAGGTAGCACAATATTCTAACTAAATGTATGATTATATTGTCATATTAGATTTTATTTGTTGCTTTTTAAAAAGTTTGGTAATTTTCAAACACAGGTACAAGGTTGTAAAAATGTTTGCTTTTTAAAGATTTTGATTTTGTGATTAGGTTTACCAAAATTACCAAATCTGCCAATTTAGGCAGACAAAATTCTCATAAAATTGATTTTGTCTCTTGCATCTAATGTCTGGGTATGAGTTAAGCCAATTAACGTTTTCTTCTGCGAACAACTTAGGATGAGGGTGATGCGTATGAAACAATTGTATTGTCTACCATGAAACTTTGTACTGTCTACTATCAAACTTAAAAAAGCAACATATAAGATCTAATATGACAAAATCATATTAGATTTTCTACTTAAGGTAGAACAATATTCTAACTACACTCAAAAAAAGTTAGGAAAGTCAGCAAAAACATTTGCTGAATCAGCAAAATGTTTGTCAGGAGGGTGCTTTAAAAAAATTGCTAATGTCAGCAAAATCTTTTGCTGAAAATCAGCGAGCCAATTTTTAGCAACAAAATTAGTAGATTCAGCAAAAGTTTTGCTAACGCTTAGTGGATTAAAATTTGGAAAACCCTTGCTAAAATTTAACAAAATTTTTGCTGAATATTAGTTGACTGAAAAAAACTCAAACAATTTGTATATAATTTATACTTTAGTTAATTTATTAGCTGAACATCATAAACTTTTTTTTGTGATTCTTTTAAAAATAATTTAAAATACATTACAAAATATAAAAATGTTCATTCTCCCACATTGATGATATGAATTAATGTCATATCTAAAAAATAGATATAATTATTATAAACCATATTAACTTTCAATTACTTACATCAATGGTTGTCTAAATGATGCCATATTTTAAAGGAAGGCGAATTCCGTAGATAATTCTTGTCTTTCGCTTTATGCTGTCTACATGAACGCATATTTGTTTGCAATTTGACCACACTGCATTTTTAATCTCTATACACATTTAGTTTACAAATATGTACACATTTAATTTTTATTAAATTTAAATATTTTGTTTTTTATTTAATTAAGAGACAATTGCTTTCACAAGCTGCTACACAAAATTTAAGTTGTTTTAATCCACAATTTTTTTATGTATAGAGAAAAGATACAAAAATATTCCACGGTTGATTTTTGTATATATCTTAAAAGAATTGTACGCTTTAATATAATTTTCCTCGTCTCTACTACATCTTGACGTGCCACGACATCTACTTCATGCTGGGTATATTTTTCAATCTGGTTGTCCTCCTCACTATTAATGTGTTTATCAGCATAATATTTTTAGCAAACTATATCAGTAAAACATTAATAAAATATTAGTAAAACATTAGTTCAAAACAGCAAAAAATGTATAGTATACCTGATTTACAAAACGTTTTACTAACTTTTCTACTAACTTATTTTTTGAGTGTACCCTATGAAAACATATACCGATATAGGTATATATAATCATATATAGACATATATATAATTCATTAAAACATCATATCGTAGCTAATCCGAAAAATGGCATACATAACCTTATAGCATGAGATCCGATGGGATCTCATCTCATGTAATTTGATCCGAAAAATTTGTATATCTAATTTAATCAAGTTATATATAATTTCATAGAATTTGATATAACGGAATCTCAATTTTGTAATGCCATATACAATTATATGCAAAAGTGATAGAATTTTTTCTTGTTTCTAAAAAATATGTTTATATATATTTATCAATATTAGCTATTTTACTTTTTATGTTTTTGTTTTGCTTTGTTTGGATTTTCCGATTTTTAGCATTAAAATTTGCTTTTTCTCAAGATTTTTCGGCTTTTCATTGTTTTTTTAAAGATTTTCTGACTTAAAAGTGATAGATTCTTTGTTAATTTTTACCATATATGATAATATAAATTTTATATATAAAAATAATAGTATTTTGCTTTTTAATTTTAGTACATATAGTATAGTAGTACATAATAGAATGTGTTTAATTTTATTCTATTATATGATCTCATATTTAGCTATATCAAGTATATATAATGAGATAAAAAATATCAACTTATATATAACATGAGACATAACGATATGTGATGATATTTAGAGCTGTATTAAAAATGTTCGTAAAAATAAATATGAGATGTAAGTATATATCGTTACATATGGTCACATATGTAATTATAAATAATTATATCAAGACATATATGACTATATATAAACTTTTTTAGTCGGGTAAATATATGACAATATGGAAAGTCGGAGAAAACTAATTTTGTAGTTTTAATACAAATATTAAAACATTTTTGAGCATAACATTTTAATTTTGGAATATTTGCTCAAAAGTTATGGTAAATTTTGTAAAATTTGGTTTGCACATTTTAAAATGAATAAACATGTTAAAAGTGATATTTATATCAACACCACTGTATATAAAAGTATGAAATAATTATATTATTATCAATGAGTAAAATAAGAAGCAAAACGCAATACGTAAGAGGTTTATTATTGGCTTTGCTGCTCTTCTCGTTGTCGTGAATTGCCGTTTAGTTTTGCCTATCTTGTTTTTTTTTGTTTTTGCTTGAAAAATGATTATTGTTATTGTTGTTACTGTGGGTTATTTACTTTATTCATCGTGTTGTTCTTGTTGTTATTGTTATTATTGCTTTTTAGTATACTCACTCATTTAGTGTGGTGCTCCCCGAACCTTCAACTATTTTAGTTGTCAGCAGTGTTGCCACAAGAGAGCTCAAAATTACACATGATGGGAGCCAAAATTACATTTTGTTACACATGCTTATGAAAAAACTTAAAAAGCGGGGCTCACTGTAGGTAAACCTAATTCAGGTTGGCTGAATCCATTAGTGTTTACCAGTTTTCTAAGTTGGTTCTTACAAAAAGATGTGAATTTAAAACTGATGGTTCCAAGGACCCCAAAAACGCAATTTTCCAGACTTGTTGGTCATTTATTTTAATCTAGGTTGTTTTTATATTCCCAAGCAGCTTTTGTGCAAGTGTCAAAATCGGTTTAGCTGTTCAAAAGTTGTGAATGTAAACGAGCAATGTAATAAAATGTACAATTTTGTATGGAAAATTTCGTTACATTACATTACATTCATTACATTTTCATTTAAAACTTTCGACATTTTTTGATAATAAATGGTAGAAAGCCGTAACCAATTTATTTTTGAGTTATCCTTGGTACCAGAAATTTTTAACTAAAATATATATTTTTTAAAGCTAACCCAGAATCACAATTGAATTTTGCAAATAAGAATTAGAATAACCCGATGAAAAATGTTTCTATATACTCATATACAACTTGACATCATTATATATGATTATATGCGTGGCAATATATTACTATATATCTTCATATCTTATACTTAGTTTATAAAATTTTTTTAATATGGCGTAATATATCATCATATATCATTGTATCGTATGTTATATATTAGCATATATTGTATATCTGATCATATGAAATAGATATATATCTATATATGATCATATGTTTGTGTATATGGTGCAATTGATATATATGCCAAAATATACCATTATATATAAATATAAGTAGTAAACTTTAATGAAACAAATATAATCACTTTTATATATTTTTTTAGCACTGTTTATAATTAGAATATAAATGGGTTTCAAAATTTACTGCAAAAAAACATGAAAAACTACGGATTTTTATTTTGAATTGATTATTAATATTTGTTTTTATTAAAGTACTAAAAAACAGTGTTATATAGACTAAACAAGAACTAAGAAGCTAACATCTGTTTTTGGAACTGTCTTAAAGCCAGTTCAGGTTTTCAAAAGAGGTCGTTGGAAACTGTTTGTTTAAACAAATTAAACACCCAACCCTTATAACATGCGTATGAATTCTAATTTTTCAATTTTAAAAATTAAATAATTGCTTAGTTCCACTATATGCAATAGATATTCTACCACTGATGTAGTATAAATAGTTGTTTGGAACAATTTGGTTTATCTTTCATAAAAAATATCGTATTGGACCATAATACCGACCATATAAAGTTATTATTTATAATTGTATAACAAGAACGTGTAAAGTTTTCTGTTTATTTCTGCTCTTTCTCTGTAACTCTTCTACTTGAACATTTTGCGATGAAAAAATTTGATTTTCTTCCTCGGTAAATGTTTTTTTCTTTTGTTTTACCTAGCGTTTTATTTTTATTATGTGTTTCAACTTCAGGTTCATAAAAAGCATAAATTTGTAGTTTAACATTATTTTTTAAAATTAATCAAGTAGTAATGGGTGTTTTTTATACAGGTATAGAACTTTAAGTTTGCAACACTTTTTTAACTGGAGTCCATTTTGTCAAATGATTTATGTTTAGTTTGGCATTTCAACATGAATAGACTGACGCCTGAAGAACGCTTCCGAATTGTGCAAATTTATTTTGAAAATCATGGTTATGTTTTTTTTTTTTTGATTTATTGTCGTCTTGAGGTCATGTGAATAAATTATTTTAAATAAATAAACAAAAGTTTTTAATTTTTATTCGTTTATTTATTAATTCTTCCGATATTTCGACAGAAGTCTTCTGTCATTTTCAAGGAAAATTTTAAATAAATATACGCGTACTAATACGCAACATGTCACACAGCTCGTGGTAACCGCATAGTTTCACGTTTCAGACCCGTGAATTGGCCTCCAAGATCGTGCGATTTAACGCCGCTGAACTATTTTCTGTGGGGATATGTGAAGTTGCTAATCTACGCCGAAAAGCCCGAAACGATTAACCCCTTGGAGGACAACATTCGCCGAGTTAGTCCACAAATGTTGGAAAAAGTCATCTACAATTGGACCTCCAGATTGCACTACGTCCGAGCCAGCCGTGGCTCTCATATGCCAGAAGTCATATTTAAATTATAATGCCAGAATGTGGGCGCCGTGGTGTAATGGTTAGCGCGTTGAACTGTTACACAGATGGTCCCGGGTTCGATTCCCGGTGACGACAACATCAATTTAGAAAAATAATATGTATGAGTTTTCTATCACTTATATGTATCGCTGCGCCCACCTTCGGTGTTCTCATAGCACTTAACCCCACCGAAGTAAAATAATGAATCAGGGCTATGAAACAAAAAGCTTCAATAAATTCGCCAACTCTACATCAGGTGGCGAGCAACAACTGTTCTAAGACTTATCTACTCGCGCAATTACAGTGTTGCCATGTTTGAAGCCCTTCATCTTTCACCACCTTTCATCTCTCCACTATCCCCTTTCCAAAGAAAGCAACACATTAATTAATAGGAAGAATTTCCTGAGTGTTGCTTCTCTTTAAAAAAAAAAAAAAAAAAAAAAATAAAAAGTACTGATCTCTGAAGCATTATAAATTTTTTGTTTAATTTTTTTGTTAAAAAACTTATTAGATAAAATTGTATTAAAATATATATAATTTGATCATATTTGATAGAGCCATTTTTCAGATCAAGCTATGTGAGATTATATCCCATGAGATACCATAAGAATAGCTTATGTATGCCATTATTTGGATCAGATGCGATGCGAAGTTAGTCTCCGATTCAAACACAGTGTAATTAATAATTTTATTGTAAGTTCTCAGAGTCAGATGTTCTTGTGCAACAGTAATTCGAATTAAAGTAACATTAAAATCTGATGTTTTCTAAAGATAAATTGTAGAGATCTTAAAAGTTTTCCTCTACACTCAAAAAAAAAATCATTAGAGTCGGCAACATTTTTGCTGGGAGGATCCTTGCAGAAAAATTTATATTATCAGCAAAAAAAAAATTAGTAAATTCAGCAAAAATGTTGCTAAATTTAGCAAAATTTTTTGCTGATATTAGCAATTTTTCTGCAAGGATCCTCCCAGCAAACATATTGACTTTTTTTGAGTGTTGACTTTTTTTGAGTGTTGGAAAATGTTTTTGCAATCTCAAAAATGTTTTTAAACTCATGCACTTTCAATTAAGAAACGTCCTCAGAATTTAACAGGGTTTCTGTTAATAAAATTATTTGGTATGTGGAAGCTACCTACATAAAAATTTCATTACAATTACAATTGGTTCTATTAAAAATAGACCATAGGATATACGTTTTTTTTTTGTTTGAAAAATGTTTCAAGAGTGTATCCGTTCTTTAAATGGATCAATTCCTGTTTACAGTGTCTACCATTTGTTTTAAGTTTTTTATATAAAATACTCATAAAAATCTTAACGTTTTTAATAAAAAAAATTCTCAGTATCTAAAATTTATCAAAATAAACAATAATGTATGTAAGTATGTATATAAATTTGAAATTACACATTGATCAATTACATACAGTACACACAGACAATTTAAAATTACACGCAATTTGTGGAATTACAGAAGAAGTGGCAACACTGGTTGTTAGTCAGCTTTTTTTACGTATTGTTTTTGTTGGCTGAATTTTTTTTTATTTTGGTTTTGCTTTCTTTTGCAAGTTTATACTTGTTGTTGTTGGTGATTTTAATTCGTCTTTGTTTTATTTTCGTTTATTTTTTGCTTTTTAGTCGTGTGTTGTATATTATTATATTTTTTTTTTTTTGGTTCTACTATACTTATAGTATATACTATGAGTAAGTGCGAAATTTGTGGTATTTTTTTTTGTCGCTGGTTGATTTTGTTTAATACTTGTACTTTGTTGACTGTTGTTAAGTTTATTCGTTTGTTCGTACGTTAGTTGGTTGTTTTGAACAGACTTTCGTTCGTTCGTTTATTGGTATCAGATAATGTGTTTAGTTGGCGGTTTTCTCCCCTTCTCACTCCTTAGCCCAACTGTTGGGGAATGCCTTTGATTATCTTGTTGCTCGCTTGCCTGCCTGCCTGCCTGCTGCCATCACAGCACAGTAAACGACACTTGTTTAATTATATGCTTGATTTTGTGTGTGTGTGTGTATTTGTATAGTTTAGGAAACTACGTTTTTAAATTCTTTTGTTATTATTGCTTGACGTTTTATAGCAATAGCAAAAACAATTGAAGAGATTTATGGTATATTTGATTTATTACATCATTTGTTACATTATTGATAAAATAATGATTAATATACACAGAAAAATGCCACTTGTTGATTTTTTTGAAAAAATAAATATTTAATTACTTGGGGCATTAATATTTTAGTCAATATATGTATATACATAGGTATAAACTTTTTAAGTTCTTTTTAAATTACGTTTTCAATACAACATATATTGATACAATTGATATATTAGTTATTAATAGAGCAAAGAATTTCATGCAAATGAATGTTTGTAGCCAGTAGCCCAAAATCCATTATGAGCTCCCGACGAAAAATGTTTATTTATTGATATACTTACATAATTCAATATATGTAATTACATACATATGTGGTTACATAAATATATGTAAAGATATATATTTACATCTCATTTTTATTATAAACGAAAATTTTTAATACAGCACTATGTATCATCATATATCGTTATATCTCAGGTTATATACATATAAGTTGATCTTTTTTTTTATCTCATCATATATACTTAATTCAAGATCATATATACTTACGTGTAAAAATATATATAAGTACGTATATAAAAGCAAACTAATTCTCACATTTATGTATAATTATATATGCTAAAAATTAACAAAAAATCACTTTAATATATAAACATCAGAAAAGACAAAACATGTGATATGAAAAATAAAAATAATTATTGTAAAAAAAGTAAAAGTAAAAATCTTAGCTAAGCTACACTAAAAATAAAAGTTCCAAGTTAATAGAATAAATTATATTTCATGAGTAAAAAAAAAAGAACTTTAAGTCATAAAATCTTAAAAAGCAATGGTAAGCCCAAATATTTTAACAAAAGTCTATTTTAGTGCTGAAAAGCGGAAAATCCAAATAAACCGAAAAAAAAAAAAAAAAAACGTAAAAAAGGTAAAAAAAAACGCTAACTTGGTTTATTTGATAATTATACATAAACATATATGGTAGATTGTATACATTATATTTGTTTCTTTATTTAATACCCAGCCAGAGCTTTGAAGAATTCATTCCCTTATTCCCATTTTTTTAAATGAATTTCAAAATTAGGAAATAAGTTGCTGACCAACTTTAAGGAATTTAATGAATTCCTTTTTTTCAGTCGATTTGTTTTGAAGGAATTCATTTCCATATTTAAAATTCATAGTTTTTATGAAATATTTTCATTACTTTGTATTACAAAAAAAAAATCCATTTCACTATAACACACTTTTTCAAAAAAAAAAAGAAATGAAAATCAGTTGACTTTTTACAAAGCACTTACGACTGAAGAAAATTTTTTAAGAAATTTCACATTAACGCTTTATACGCTAAATTTTATGAGATCGCATCAAATCAAATTTTTTTTTTTCGAAGTTTCAGTTAATTCTATCTAACAAAGAAAACACTACTCCTTCTTTCCTCCTCCCCATAACCTATTTTCCTGATATCAGCACAATGCAATGCATTAGTAGGGGCATCCCCTGAGTGTTGGTTCAACGTAAAAAAAAAATCCAAAATGTACTATATAGAAAAAAAATTTTAAAAAATATATTAAACTATTTTTTTCCATATTACAAGTTAACATTTTGATTGAAAAAAATTCGGAATTTTTTTCATTTTATGAAATTATGAAAAACTTAACAATATTAATGAATTTTTATTCAGTTACGGAAATTATTCATTAAATCAATGAATCCATTTTAATGAAATCGATTCATTAATACTTGGAAATCGATTCATTAATACTTGGAAAACTCTATCAGAAATTACCAAAAAAGTTCACCAGAACATTGGTTTCAAGCGCATAAATTGCATTTTACATTAATAACCTACATACATGGTAACTTTTATTTGGACATTAACCATTTCACTACTGACTTTTTGTTGGTGGAAATATATTTTGAATTCAGATTTTTGTTACGGATCCTCAAATTGAAAAAAAAATGAGTCCGAAAATAAAATTTTTTAAACTTCTTAGCCCTTTTTTACCACTAAAACCTTCGAATAACCAAATATGCTATGTTTGTGATTATTACATAAATATACGTGCAAAATTTCGTGATTCTGCCTTTGCTAGTTTAGGAGATACACCAAATGCCTCTTTTTCGGCTGATAAACAAAATAGCACTTTGTTACCACATATAGCGAATATATTTCCCTGACGAACAGTTTTTGCATAAGAGGATATTTTTCATAGGCCAAGCCTCTATTGAACATATTTAAACAAAAATAGTAGTAAAAGAGAATAATTCGGTTTAAAGGGTTAAATTCTGGGAACTAAACAGAAAAGTCAAGTTTTTTTTTATTTAGATCTGCATGTTTTAGTACTATTTGTAGAAATTGTCAATGTAAGCAATGCTATAAAATATTACACAGACCATATGTTTTGAGTTATTTCCATCCTGAAATTCTTGCAATCGCTTAGAGCCATACAATTTTACAACATTTGGGGGGAAAATATTTTTTGGTGATTTTGAAAAATTTTACACTTTTGCATTTTTCCAAGACCAAAATTTCTGAAAAAAAAAACAAACTCAGTGACTTGTCTACGGTGGCGTATGATTTTTCCACTTAAGAATATTCTCGATAACTTAAATTTTTGATCAGTAATATGTAGATTAAAGTAGGAGACTTTTATAAGTCTACCATTACCACGTCAAATCCCCAATATACTCTCACTTTGTATGGGAGCTACTGATTAAAATATTTTTTTTTTTGTTGATTTTCTACTCTCTCTGTCAAACATACATATTAATAAACTTACAAACATACATAAATTTCGTGCAAATATTTTTATTTTCTGTTTTTACTTTGTTTTTCGTTAGTATTATTTTGCATTTAGTTGTTGCTTTATTTCCATTTTATTTTTGCTGTATTTTGCTCTGTGATATTCTTTTGAGTAGTTGTAGAGGAGTATACAATTGGTATTTAGTGGTGATGCCAACTTTTCTAATACAAAACGCGCAGTCAGGCACTTAAAGAAGGCACTTACTTCAACAAAACGGTTAAAAAGCACTATTTTAGGAATATATAACTTAATTTTACATTCTTTTTGCTTAGAAAATGTTGAAGTTTTAAAATGTTGAAGTTTTTATTGCAAATTAAAAAAAATGCTTTTGAGAAAAATTTTAATGTATTTTATGCTAAAATGTAAAAAAATATATGAAAAAGTTATATGTTTGGCCTAAAAACGTTAATATTAGGTAAAATTATATTAAAATTAAACGTTTTTCAGAAAATGCGCTAAAAGAGCTTAATAAGCTATCCTAGCTTCTTTTGTATAAAAAGCGCTGACAGAAAATAGTGCGAGTTTCGGATAGTAAAAAAGCGCTAAATTGGCATCTCTATATTTATGAATGTATGAGAGGTATAAACGTACCATAAAGCTGTTTCAGCTTTGGCACTAGTTAGTGTGCCCGTCCGTCTGTCTGCCTGCCTGTCCATTTGCTTGCCTGCCTCTGATGATGGCTTTTTTTTTTGAATTTACTTGGAAATTGAATGAATTTCTTTGGTACGTCTAGTCGCGTTTCGTTCGCATGTGAAGTCATATGTAGTAGACGTTCGACAGTGATTCCCTCTTTATACGTAAAAATAAGGAAAAAAACAAATATATAAATAATAAAAAAAAAAACATTGAAACGCCGCGTATAATTAATGTATTCTTTGTAATAAGTTAAAATTTATTTTTTCTATTCGTTCATATAAAAAAAATATACATCAAAAACCTACGGTTTTAAATAAGTTAGTGTTCAGATTAAAAATATTTAATGTTAAACAAATATAAAAAAAGTTAACAGAAATTAATTAAAAAATTAAAAAAAAGAAATATTTCAAAACAAAATGTTATAATTTTTAAATAAGTAAGTGTGACTATAAATTTTTATAAAATGTGTCAAGAATTTAAAAATTTTTAAAATTGTGATTCCATAATAACCGTTATATTTAAAAAAACTAAAATATAAATATTTTAAAACTTATTAAATATTTTTTTAGTATCAAACCACAAAAAAAAAGTAATCGTGTCTAAACCTTTAAACAGATTGTTTTGTTTAAAATAATTATCACTCATTTGCAAAAAACCTAAAAACAACCGGTTTGAATTGACTACAAAGATGACGTATTCAGTATGGGAGCACTTTTTGTTATTTGTCATTTCTTATTGTTGTATCTATATTTACTAATAAGTCAGTCATAAAATGATTGATGCCGGTTTGTTTTTGTAAAAACAAATGCAAAAAAAAAACAGGTTGTGTCTGAAACACCCTGTTACATGAGTAAAATATATGTTAACCCATGATGGCGCCCAATTTTATACATTTCAGAAAGATCTGGTTAAGTTCTTGAAATAGAAAATCGAAGTGAACGGGAACGCTTAATTTTATAATAAAATTCGTAGACAAACTCAAAACTTATAAGGAAATACATATAAATATGAGGAATTTCAAAAATTTTCGACAATGAAGCTAAATATTTTGAAAAATTTTTTTGTATGACATGAATAATCTTTTGTGTATACATATGTTACACGGAAAAAACTAAAATCGAGTTTCAATTAAAGACTTTGTCAATTCAATTAAAAGTTTAATTAAATTCGGCTCTATTAAGGAAATTGTAGTATCAATTAAAATATTTTGTAACCATTAAACTGATTTTATTTTCTATTAAGATTTTAATCAAAATTGAATTGAATATTGTTTTTAATTTCAAAAAATGCCATACATAACCTTATCTCATGGGATCTCATTTGATATAATTTGATCCAAAATATGGGTCTATATAATTTGATAGATTTATATATAATTTGATACAATTTGATATAACTTCATAAAATTCTTTGAAATACGCGCTCTATTTAGTTTCACATTCCTCATAATTCAAAATTAAATATTAATAACAGTGGATTGGAAAAATAGCTTCACATATCTCAGAGAAGACAAAATAAGTTCTGAAATGAGATATTAATTTTTAAAATCGTACTACGCGTTCAATAATTACGACCACTTGAACAGAATGTATTGTAATACATTTGTAAAAAAATACAAACTTTAAGCAGTGATAAAACGCGAGCGGGGAGCCGATAGCCTATGTAGCTAGTGCTCCTTAAATTGTAATATTACATTTATAAATAATTGTGAGTCTTATAAAGGATACTAATAATAATAACAAAACGCAAACGACAACAAATTTTAAAAAAGTAAACAAATTGTTTTGTCAACTAATTTGGAGTTTACATATACCAGGTTCCATTGAAATCGGAAGGGGTGACGTTGAAAAAGTAATAATTTTGTCAATAATACTTCTGGAATGACTCTATATAAAAGTTATAGATTTTATTTGTTTTGTTTTTTTTTTATCTTATTATATATTATTATACATGGAACTATATAAAATCTGATATATAGATATATCAAGTATATATGATTAAATAAAGAAAATCATCTTATATATAACATAATATATAATGATATATTATGATATATAGCACTACATTAAAAATTTTAGCAAATATTTGTAAGAGATGTAAGTATAAATCGATACATATGACTACATATATAATCAGATACAAGTGCATCATATATATGACTATATATTAATTTTTTTCATCGGGAAGATAGGTTCTATTAAAATTAAAATTTTGCAAAAAAAAATCACCAAAAATTTCGGAAAAAACAAATAAAAAATGCTAAATAATCGCCAAATGAAAAAAAAAATCGTCAAAATTGAAAAACAAAATAAAAGCCAAAATTGAAAAAATAAAATTGAGAAAAATTACAATAAATTTTAAAAAGTTTAAAATAAAACTAAAACTTGATATAATTTTTATTAAAAATAAAAATTATGTTTTTTCGACCTTTAATAATAGATCTATCAACACATTCCTAAAAAGGTCAAATAATAAATTTGAAAACAAAAACTCTATAGATTATTTGTTAGCACAATATCCTAATAAAGAAATATAGAGTATGGCCTCGAACTTGAATAATTTTCATTTTCATTAAAACTAATACTTTTTAAATCGTTGAAATTGGAAAAATACGGGATAAAATTAATAAATGGCAAAATAAAAAAAAATCACAAAAAATTTCAAAAAAATTGTTTTAAAATGGCAAAAATTTTAAAACAATTTTTAATTTTTTTTTTTTTAATTTTAGATATTTATTTAAATTGGGTGATCTTTTTTTTATTTTTGTGGTTTTTTCAATCGATTTTGTTTTTTTTTAATTTTGGCTATTTTTTTTAATTTTGTAATTTTTCACTTTATTGTCATTACCCACAGGATCGGTCCCTTCGCGCCAGAGACCGGTCCTCTGCTAAATCCTACCCTATGTAAACAACTGGCAACTTTAACATGGGCTTGTCATAGGAGGGGGTCATTTGTCCTGCTTTAAACCACATAGTGGCATACCACAGAACTAACCAAAGATACCACAAGACTGTCGTAAAAGGGGCACGTCGGAGGACTAACCAAAACGGACTAACCACATGACTATTCTGAAAGGGACATGTCGTACAATTTAATAATTTTTAATGTAAAATATGGTAGAAACATAACTCACATCAATTGTGAATAATACTAGTCCTGTGATAAGTCCTTTTCCAGCAGTCCAGGTTCTTTTAGGTCAATTTTCGCATGATGATAATTTTTTAATAAACCAAAAAAAAAAAAACATAAATATCGACAAAAAATATCGACAAAAAATAAAATTAATAATTTTTAGTTTAAAAAATAAACGAAAACTAAACAGCTTTCAGTGGGTAAAATTCTGGCCAACTGGCTTTTTCTTGTTAATAAGCATTCTGGTTAAGTGGTATATCCTCCCTTTACCAGTCACAGGATTGGTAATTTTAGAACAATTGACACTGCTTAATTGACAGTATTAAATTATACCAGTCCTGTGATAAGTCCTTCTTTAACCAGTCACTTTTAGGACAATTGACTCCTCATTCCCCATAGGGTATGTCCTGTGATAAGTCCTTCTTTAACCAGTCACTTTTAGTACAATTGACTCCTCATTCCCCATAGGGTATGTTCATTTTCAATTAAACATTTGATATATATTATTAAGCTTTTAATTGAAAGTGAGTTTGAAATCCAACAAAAGTGTTATTGAAATTTTATTGACGATAATTTTGTATGTGTATCCGATGTTTAACGCCGCAAAAATAATTTCGGTTTCAAATTTTAATTAAATTAAAAATATTAAAATTAAAGTTTTTGCTTGGATTTAATTACAGTTGCCTGATTTTATAGATTTCATTATATTTATCGCATGCCAAAAAATATAAAAACGCACTCAAAATATTTTTTGTCATAAAAAACGCGATTATTTTGGAAAACACGAATTTTAATCCGGTTTTATGATATTTAATTGGGTTTAGGGTTACCTATTTATTTATTTATTTCATTTCATCTACAGAATTTAATTCTTAGAGATTACTAAACTAGAAGAAAACTTAAAAACTAATTATAATGTTTAAATAAAACTTATCTTTATTTAAATTAAAGTTTAAAATTGGAGCAAAACTATTACATAAGTGTAAACATCTTGCAATCGGCTCATTTTCGGCGTAGTTTGTTCTATGAACAGATTCTTCGAAAATCCGGTTTACTCTTAAATCTCTTGGAGGGTGATATAATATAAAATGATCCCTAATTTCGTAACAATTTATTTCACCAGTTATAACATTATAAACAAACATTATTGCGGAATATAACGTGCGATCTTCCAAAGATTGTAAGCCTAGCATTTTCCTCCTAACATCATAGGATGGTAAATCATAAGGCCAAATTAATTTCAAGACCGATTTAACAAAAATCTTTTGAACACGTTCAATTCGATTTGATGTACCTATTTGATTCGGACACCAAATAATAGAGCAATATTCCAGTTTACTACGGACCAACGAAATAAACAACCTTTTAAGCGTATAAGGATCTTTAAAATCCTTGGAATTTCTCCTTACAAAGCCAAGCATACTATAAGCCTTAGAAGTTATACAGTCTATGTGGCTAGAAAAAGAAATTTTGCTGTCGAAAAAGCCCTTTTGCTATTTACAGAAAATCAAATAAACAAAAAAGTTTATGTACCGATTCTTTTTGAGGTTATGAAAATATAGTTTGCTCCATAAAATTTAAAGTCCTTACAATTTGTTGATGACTTTTCGATTTTAGTATTAAGCTCATAAAAATCTTTTGTTTAATGTAAGTATTGACGGAATTTTCACAAGGCGATATGTGTTTTCTAAATATTAATAAAATAAAAATAGAAAAAATAAATGTGTTAACTTTACAAAATTTTAGTTATATTCGATGTGAATTTTAGTTAATTAAAAATACCATTTTACTCTGTAAAGTATAACTCGATTTTGAAACAAAAACTGTAATATTAACAAAATGTTTGCTATATTTACATCTAGCTTAGTAGAATTAAAATATCAGTTTATTTTGCTAAAATCAACAGAAATTTTTGCTAAACAATTGTAAATTGCGGATTTCATAAGGGCAGACTTTTATTCGCATTAAAAAAAAACTAAAAAAAATTTCACATTTTGTAATAATTTTTTGTCTACTAATATTAAGTAAATGTTTTTGCTGATTTTAGGAGATTATTTTGTTACTTTCAATTAACTAAAATTTAGCTTAAATATAACAAAATATTTGTAAATTCAACGGATTTTTTTTTTTTGCTATTCTTATATTACTAATATTTAGTAAAAACATCTGCTAATTTTTAACTAATTTTTAGTAGCTTTTTTTAGCTTTTTTATAAGTTTATTTCTATGAGTGTAGGAATGGAAATATTTTTTTTTTTTAATTTATCAATTTAGTCCGCGTCGTGAAGATTCACTCTAGTTGCGAAACCCCTCAACCCATGGTTTTTATAAAAAAAAGCTACTAAAATTAATTAAATTTCGAAATTTTTTAAAAATTTCACACAATTTTTGCGTTTAACAATTTTAAAATGTTTTTTTGACTCGTAGGTGCTGTTTACCAAAAAACAATACTCTAACCAATTTAAAATATAATTGTGAATGTCAGAACATTAAATTTTTGTGAATGTCAGAACATACATTTTCAAAAAATTTACGTCAATTCTTTATAAGTTTGTGATGTAGGTAGCCCGTTATTGGTTCGCTGACATGAACTTGATATGTCTCAAACTGTATAAAATTAGACAATTTTTTTAAATAAATTTTTCAAAACTCCATTCCAGTAAACGGCGCTAAAACCCTTTGGAAAAAACTGCAAAAGTTTAAAAATTGGAAAATTTTGGTTTAACTTATAAACCACTTTACAACTTTCTACCTAACTCTGACCATCGTTTCTCTCAATTCAAAATACCTTGACAATAATAAGCATCTGAAGTCAGTTTCATCTGGTGTCGAAAATTTTGAATAGCTCATAAAAAAAGGCTGTAAAACCTTTATATATTATTCATATGGTGAGGACGTTGGCTAATGGGAATTCTGATTTAAAAGAGAATCAAAATTAATAATTCTTTACAATTGAAAATAAGCCAAATTTATCTAAAATTTATTTACGGGTTTAAAAGTTATAAATTATAATATGAAAAAGTGGTCTTATTTGGCCTAAGCGAATTTAACTCCTTAGTGGGGTTTCACCTGATTTTCACTCATTTTATTCGACTCGGAAAGTGTTTCTATTTAAGATCTATTATACGTCTTTCGCTACAATTTTTTGCTTGTTCTTAAAATATTTTTTAATAATAATATTTGTTATTAAAAATGTGTTCACTTTTTGGCCATCTTATTTATTATAGGGTTAATATCGTATAATTTTGCTTATAAAACTCTATTGATTTAAACTTAGCAACAATTTGTATTTATTTATTTTTTAATTCTCCCTATTCAAGTTTATTAAGTATTAATTAAGCTGAATATTATTAACATATAAATATTAATTTGATTATGTCTATTAGTATAATGTGATTATTCGTATAAATATTTCTTCATAATTCAGTGATAATGCCATATTTACATTATAATATTCTATACACAATGATCTGGGTGTTGTACTTTTGTACTTTGATCATTAAAAATATATACAGAATTTTTATTTTTATACTATAATACAGAAATGTATCAAGTTTAAATGATTTTTATTGCGTCAAAATAGAAAAATGTATATAAAATTCATTATTTAATAAATAATTTATAAATTCAGCTAAAATATTTTGTATATAATAAGGAATTTATTATTTTGCACGGAGAAAATCATAATTCAGCTAATGATTGAAAGGTACAAATATAAAAAGTATAGTCAAAAATTATGTTAATATAAAAAATAATATAACTTTTTAAAAAAATTGCAAAAATACTGCAAGCTTTGAATTCAGCTAAATTTATTTATTAAAAATTAACTAATTGTTTACTAAAACAATAAATATGAAGAATTAAGCTAGGTAATTTCTAATTCAGCTAGGTTTTTGTGCATGAAATACTAAAATGTAATAGTTTGAAGCACAAAATAATGAGAAAAATCTACCAAAATGCAATTCAGCAAAGTTTTCAGCAGTAAACAAAAAATTTTAAAAAAGAGTTTATAAAAATATATCAACAGAAGACAATTCAGCAAATTATTTTGTCGGCAAAGGAAAAACAAATTTATATTTTAATATTCAGCCACAAAAATGTTAATTCAGCTTAGACAATTTAAAACTAAGAAAATGTATTTACCTCGGAAAAGTTATGCATAAAAAACTATCAAAACATAAATACAGCAAATTTTTATTTTGAAGCAAAGAAAAAATGTATTAATATTTGTTATATTCAGCGGGAATATAATTCAATTTAGTTACAAAAATTACACATAAAGATATAGCTTAGAAAACGCATTTGATTTTTAATAAAACAGAAGAACGTGGTAATTCAGCAAAAGTTTTATTAAGCAAAATCTACAAATTATATGCTAAATAAAGGTTGAAGTTTTAATTAACCCTTTCGACCCCGAAGTTGCCTGTGGGCAACTTCACTGTTTGTGGCCATTTAGCACAAGCTGTGATTGATATATTTCTTTTGTTTAGGTAGTTGCTTACAAGTTAATGTTTTTAGAAGTGAAATCAAAACAAACCACTAAAATTTTACAGTTAAATTTTTAATTATGTTCAAAAATGTACAGTTGCATCGGCGATAATTAGTGATTTATTAATAGTTAAAAATATATACATAATTTAAAAAAAAAAACTCAAAAATCGTATGATGAACAAAATTAAAAAACTTTTTATATTTTATGTAGAGTTTAGTTTAAACAAAAATAAAAAATTTAGATTTTGGAAAAATTTTAACCCGTTCGGGACCGGCAGCTTGTTAAAGTTTTAACTTTAGGTACAAATATCTCCGCTAGTTGTGCTGCAAAAGCCATGAGATTAATACAAAATATAACTTTACCATAGATCAATGTTGTCACAAAGTTTGATCGAAAAATTCAAAGCCATTAAAAGTTGGGGTCGAAAGGGTTAAATAAAAACAAGCTTAAACATTTAATTCAGCAAAGATAAACTTTGCAACTCAGCAACGTTTTTGTTTTTGCAGACAATAAAAACAAATAAATAAAATTTAATTCAGTTAATGTATATTGTTATAAATGGTAAATTTTAATTATTCTCCTGAGAATTATCTAATTAAACAGGTTTTTATAAATAAAAAGCTAAAAATAACATACAAAATTAATATGGAAGTGATAAATAAGTTAATAAAATTAGTTCAGC
The DNA here is from genome assembly GCA_021234595.1 of Delia radicum. Classification (NCBI taxonomy): domain Eukaryota; kingdom Metazoa; phylum Arthropoda; class Insecta; order Diptera; family Anthomyiidae; genus Delia; species Delia radicum. The sequence goes on along the minus strand of CM037855.1, from coordinate 136,060,359 downwards.
TAGAAAACGTTGCACAAAAAATGAATTCAGCACAAGAAAAATAAATATAGCATTACTTTGCAAATAAAAGAAATAAAAGAAATTTATTACAAAACTTATTTAATTATTATTTAGCAAATAGAAGAATTTATTATTAAGTCCAGTCGGTTTAAGAACATAAAATCCCTTTGCTATTTGGCTAAAAATAATTCTAATTCCGCTGTTTTAGTAATGAAAATCTGAAAATAATTTGCTAAATAAAGTTTGAAAAGAAAATCGATTAATGGAAAAGCTAAACAAATAATTCAGCGAAAACATTGCACATAAAGACCACACAAAAATGCATTCAGGGAAGTTTTTTCAAGCAAAGTAATTATAAGTTAACATTTTTTATGCAGTTGCAAAAATATAAATTCAGCTAAGCTAATTTGCAAATCTATATGCAAAGATACAAATTCAGCAAACATAATTTGTTTCAAATGTGAAAACGTTTGCTTAAATACTAGTTTTATAACATTCAGCTGAAAGCTTTTTAATTCAGCTTTTAAAAAAATATCTTTTAAAATTCAAGCAAAAGTCAATGAAAAATATGCTATAAACAACAATCTAGCTGGTGATAATTATACAAAAGCCTCTAAAACAACAATTCAGCAAATGTAGTTTTATTATAATTAATAGACATGATCTAAATTACTATGTATCCCAACATTTCATTGGCAGTATTGTTTAAAATAATTAACTATAAAGTATAAAACTTTTCAATTTAGCCATTAAAGAACTTTAACATTAAGTTTAAAATATAGTTTAAAAAAAGTCAATGAAACAAATGTATAAAAATTTATTTAGCTGGGAAAATAACACGAAAAAAAACTAAAAAAGCAACAATTCAGCAAATGTGTTTTAATAACATTAATAAACATGAGCTAAATTATTATGTTTGCCGACGTTTCATTGAAATGATTCCCTACGAAAAAGTTTATATATAGTCATATACAGTGCACTCGCGATACTATGAACTAATTAAAACCAAGCCAGTTCACTTTTGCAAGATTGTTCATATTTGCGTATGGCATATAATTTACCTTTAAAAATGTTTTTCCAATAAAAATAAAAGTTCCTTATGTTAAATTTTTTATTTATTGTTTATTGGATTAAAAAAAAAACAATTCATTTTTGAAAAAGAAACAAAATTTAAAAGTTTTATTTTTTATTTTATTTTATTAATTAATAATCAGATAATTACAAATTATATACTATTACCCTAACCGAGCACTAGCTACTATGGCCTTCGGCGCGTTGTAGCGAAAACAGACCAGTGCCTCTGGTGGGAATCGAACCCACGATCCCCCGCACTAATAAGCCAGCACGCTACCAACTAGCCTACCGGGGCGCACAAAAATTTAAAAGTTATTTTGCGAAAAATACGTTAAAAATACAAAAATAAGCTGTTCATATTTTAAAGCTTTGGCACTAAGTTCATATTTTAGAGTAGTCAATGGAAGAAAAAAAATGTTCGGTGTTCTTCATATTTTCGCGAGTGCACTGTATGTCTAGATATAATTTTATATAATTACACATGTGGCCATATGTTACGATATATATTTACATCACATATTTATGTTAACGAAAATTTTTTATACAGCGATATATACATCACATACCTTTATGTCATGTTATATATAGTTCAAAAGTGATTCTACTCAAAATTTTAATTTTTCGGGTTTATATGCTTAAACTATGCACAATACACTTGTTTATCTATACAAACAATATCAGTGTATTTTGTTGTTGTTAACTGTTGCTAAAAAACAGTTATGTCTTTCTTTATGTTTCAATTGGCATAAAGTTGCAAATATTTTTTTCGATTTTTGAAAAATTAAAAATTTTGAGTTGAGTCACTTTTGAACTAGGTTTGAGATATATACTTCCATGCATAAATATATATAAGTATATATGATACATTAATACCAAACAAATTCTATCACTTTTATATATAATAATATATGGCATCACATACAATTCTATATAAATATACGTGTTAAAATTAAAAAGAAACATTCTATCTCTTTTATATATAATTATATATAAACATATCTTCTAACTAAATTAATTAATATTTGTAAATTTAAGGTCACATTTACTAGCTTTATATATTATGTTCAATACATGTCACTGGTACTTTCATTCATAAGACGTTTGTCTTGTTGTGCCAGGTTGTTCAGCTTAATGAAAATAAATAAAAAATTACAAAAAATGCATAAAAAAGTACACACAGAGAAAAATTTAGCTATTTGCCAACTGAAATTCAGCTACTACGAATCAAATTCGGTTATTACTAATTTCAGTCGGTTGGCATAACCTTACATTAGTTTTCACAACAAAGTTTGTTTCATTCAACAGAATTTTAGTTACAACTCCCAAAATATTCAGAAATTTAATGTACTAACTAAATTTATATGTTGTTACCATTAAAATACACTTTTTAATTCGGTTGGTACTTTATTTCTAATTTGTCTTCTTTGATAATTATATAATTCTTTGATAATTATATAATTATATAATTATAATCGCGATATCTTTATCGAATGTGTATTTTTCTCCACAGTACCTATTGCTTATGAATTTATAATGATATCATTCTCGGGCAAACTTATCATCGAAATAATATCGTTATTATATCGAAATAATATCGTTTGGTTTGTTGGGTATTAGTCAAATTGAAAATACGGATAATTTCCCAATACATTGATTTATACTTAAATTTTCATTATTATGTATTTTAATTGTGAAACAAAATAGGGGTACGGATTTAAAAAGAATTTTATGAAGTTATATCAAATTTGATCAAATTATATATAACTTTATCAAATTAGATAGACCTATTTTTCGTATCAAATTATATCAGATGATATATCGCACCAGCTGTGATATGATGTGATAATGAATTATATATATATGATTGTATATACCTATATCGGAATTTTTTCATCGAGTTGTTTAAATAAAAATAAATAAATAAATAAATAAAATGTTGTTAACAACAATTTAACATTATGAATTGTTAAATATGTCACCTTTGACTTTATTCAGCTAAAAAAAAATTAAGCTGAATAGCCCTGAAATTTTTCAATTCAATTAAAAATTTCTTTCTTTTTCACATTTTTTTCTTGAAAGAACTGATAAAAAATTATATTTCTTGCTTTTACAGTTAAAAATATTATTTTATTTTCATTTAATAAAATCAATTGATGGCACACTTGACCTTTAATTTATGTGGTGCGTGAGATAATATTATAACACAAAAATCATAAAAAAAATTTAACGGAAATATGCACAAAACTACTGATATTGTAGGTACAAACAAGAAATTGAACGAAAACAAAAGCTAATAAAAAACTAGAAAAAGTACTACAAAAAAAATTTTTTTTTTTTTAACGAAATGAAAGATAAGAATTGCTAAAAAGCTAAAATGGCAACAAAAAAAATCTGATTTTGTGATAAGAACAATAAAATAAATATTCTAAAAAGCACATTGTATAGTATGTTTAAATGTGAGTCACTAGAATAGTTGTCATTAATTTATTTATTATTATTATTATTATTGTATGGCAGGTGTCAATTTTCTAAAAAGTTAGAAAAATGTTGAGGTTTTTCAAAAACCAACTTTTTTTTCTTTGTATGATAAAGGAATTTGATAGTTTAAGTTTGATACAATATAATATAATTTTATCGCTAAAACCAAAAACCAAAAACCTACATAGCTAATAAGTACAAGAATCTAATTGTATGGATTTCTTTTTACCCCCTCAGCTGAATGACAATTGCCTCTTTTTCTATCGTTTATTAATATGAAATATGTTTATTAGAATTTTTGTGTTAATAATTTCATTATCAGCTTGAATTTAATACTGTTGACAGTATTAAACCAAAAAAAAAAAAAAAAATAAATACAAAAAAAATTATAACTGCTGAATAATTTTCACTGACGTCAGCAACAAGTAATGCAGCAATAAAACGATAATTGTTAAAACAAAAGTAAAAAACACCTCGTAGATAATGTGAAAAAAATAGCTAAGCAAGCAATAACACTCTGCTAACAATGTCTGAGACTTGGCAACCAACACCTTCACTTTACAATCTACAACAATCTATAACAATATTTGCATACAAACATACAAAAATATTCATATATTATACTAAAAACTATTGAAATAAAATTTTAATAATACATTTTTGTTTAGCTTTATCATCAAGAATGAAAAAAATAAATAAAAAAATACAAAAAAAAAAAATAAAAATTAAACTCATATAGAGGAATTGTTGTTTATGCAACTACTACACAAGTCAAATCAACTGCTAAAAAAAAAACTGCAAAGAAAAAATATTGTACACTCATAAAAAAAATAGTTTAAAAAGATGTTAAAACCATGGATGGTAACCGATTCGAAGAGGGAATTAGTAAGGGTAACGCTATTTTCTTTTATTTCGGTAACATTATTTTAGGCGTAACGATATTTCAGTTAATGGTATTTCACTTATTTCGGTAACGGTATTTTAGTTATTTCGGTAACGTTATTTTGGGGATAACGGTTTTTCAGTTCTTTCGGTAACGACATTTTAAGGGTAACGTTATTTTAGTTATTCAGGTAATGTCAATACACACCGATACTTTTAGTCCCATTTAGGGGGTAACGATATTTCAGTTATTTCGATAACGGTTTTTAGCGTTAACGGTATTTCACTTATTTCGGTAACGGTATTTTAGTTATTTCGGTAACGTTATTTTAGGTATTTCGGTAACGTTATTTTGGGGATAACGGTTTTTCAGTTATTTCGGCAACGATATTTTAAGGGTAACGTTATTTTAGTTATTTCGGTAAAGTTATTTTAGGGCTAACGGTTTTTTAGTTATTTCAGTAACGATATTTTAAGGGTAACGTTATTTTAGTTAATCAGGTAATGTCAATACACACCGATACTTTTAGTCACATTATGGCCGAGTTCGAATGACTGGCTAATTTAATATCAAACTTCGGTAAAATATGTCTATTTACAGCGATTTTTTTTCAGATCTTGTTAGATTATTTCGGTAACGGTATTTCAAAGATATCGCTATTTCAATTATTTCGGTAACGGTATTTTAGCGATAACTTTATTTTAGTTATTTCGGTAACGGCTTTTTAAGAACAGTAACGGTATTTTAGCGAGAACGATAGTCAGTTGCAATGGTTTAGAACAGTATTTGGTTAAAACAAATTTATTTAATTGGAATTTATGAATATTTTTTTAATTTAGCCACTAAAATATATATTCAGCTAACGAATGTTTTAATGATTTCCAATAAATCTTCATTTCTAAATCTAAATTTCAGATCTTGTCAGATTATTTCGGTAACGGCATTTTAAAGATATCGCTATTTTAATTATTTCGGTAACGGTATTTTAGCGATAACGGTATTTGAGTTATTTCGGTAACGGCTTTTTAAGAACAGTAACGGTATTTTAGCGATAACGATAGTCAGTTGCAATGGTTTAGAATCGATAACGGTATTTTTGCGGTATTGCCCGTCATTCTTGATTAATACAAATTTAGTTCATTGCAATTTATGAGTATTTTTTCAATTTAGCATATTCAGCTAACGAATGTTCTAATATTGCAATAAATCATATACTAACATTTTCAATAGACGTATAAAGGATTACAAATTTTAATTCAGCTACAGTCTTTCACTTTAAATAATTTAAATTAATTTCTTATAACAATAATGTATACATTTTATTATTCAGCAACAAAAATGTATATTCAGCTGGAAATTAAAAACACTTTTACAATAAGGTTTATTATACTTTATTTTGAAAAACTATTCAGCTAAAAAACATATACATATACAGCAAAACATGTTTACAAAACAAATCATTAAAAACTATTTTGTAAAGCTATTCAGCTAAATAAATCTCCATTAAAGAACACAAATCCAGTGTTTGTTGTTTATTATATTTCAGTGTGATATAAAAGTAATACATGTTTGTCTAATTCAGTTGGAATTTAATTTTTTTTTAATATAAAACAGTATTTGAAAGTTTTTCAGCTACTAAAATTTACAATTTAGCTGATGATTTATAACTCTGCAAGTCATTGATAATATTTTTAAATATTTTTAGCTCCTGCTAAAACAATTCAGCTAACAATTTATTTTAAAATAATCTATTTACATGGGCTTAAGTAAATAAAAATCTATATATATAGTTTATCTTCAGCTATAAAATTCATGTTCAGCTAAGGAATTTCAGAAATTGAGTGAAGTAATGCTAATTTTATTTCGTTTTATGAGCTATTGTGTTTTATGAGCTATTCAGCAAATGTTTTATAACTTCTTAAGTCAATAATGATATTTTTAAACTTTTCTGTTACTGTCAATGTGCTCGAGCTTAGAAGTTACTATGAAAAATCTATTTGCATGGGTTTAAGTAAATAAAAATCTATATATATTTAATATTTAGCTAAGAATTTTATATTCAGCTAAGGAATTTTAATAATATAAAAAGAACTAGTAATTTGAATGTCTTTTGATGACCTACTGGACCACTAAAATCTTAATTCAGCAAATGCCATATAACTTCTTAAGTCAGTAGTGGCATTTTAAAAACTATACGTTTACTGTAAATGTAATTCTTCTGTAAATGTAATTCTATTGTGATGCAAAATCGTATAGTCAGAATAGGAATTTAAATATCTGGCCAATGCTAAGTGAACTAAACTTGCAATTAACAACTTGAAAATAACTAAAGTTGAGTACTTAACCATAGTTATTAATGCTATTTGGAATCATTTGTGGTTAAAGTTAAACTCTGGTTAATTTTTAAAAAAGTTTCTCGCCCTAAATTGCATTATTTTATAACTTTATTATTTTTATCTTAAAAAATTGTATAAAAAATCAACTTCTTTTAATGAATAGCGGCTTCATTTATTTACGGTTGTAAAATGTGTAGACTAATTTAAAAGATATAAATTATATTCAGCAGCTAAAATACATATTCAGCTAAATTGCTTTAAACAAATAAGCAGTTACTTTCAATTTACACTATTTTACACATTATTCAGCTACAAAATATCAATTTAGCTAAGGAGGTTTTTAGTTTTTGTAAGTAGGTAAATCTATAATAATCCACGTATAAAAATAAGAGTCAAATAAAGGGTCCGCCAAATAACTTTTTTTTTTTTTTGAAAATGCTATAAAAAAAACTACTGAATATTTTCTTAAATTTCTTTTTTTATTTGAAAGTACAATCCTTCCGGTTAATAATGGAAAATAATTTCATTCAAATGGCTGCCTCGGCTGGCCATGCAGTAGCCTGCACGATTGGTCCAATTTTTAAGCACATTATCGAATTATTGATTGTGTGCAGCTGTATTTCACCAATGGCTTCACGAATATTGTCCTTTAAAGCGTCAATTGTCTCTGGCTTGTTGGCGTAACACTTATCATTGACGGCACCCCACAAATAATAGTCCAACGGTGTCAAATCGCAGCTCCGAGGTGGCCAAACGACATCAGCTCTGCGGCTGATTTGAATTTTCGCACACATTCTGCAACATTTCCCAGCGTTGTTCAAGCGTATACACAACCATATTCGTTCAGCGGAAGGATAAAACTAATTATCTGTCAAATCAGACATGAGCTAAGTGTTACCATTCACGAAATAAGCACTAGTTGAAAAAAAAAAAAACGTTAGATGCCGGACCCTTTATAAAAAAAAATCTTTCGTAACATGAAATTTTCGTTTCTTTTTCGCATGGATTATTATATGTACATTTAAATCCGTACACATAGCTATAATATGTATTCAGCAAATGTTTTTTTTTCAAATTCTTAGCAATAATATTCGTTATGAACTACTTTAGGAAGCTATTCAGCATCAACAGACTTAATTCAGCTAAGGGTTGCCATTTTATTAGTAAGAATTAAACGTTAAAAAGTTTTTTCTTAGTAATGTTTTAAAATTTGTAAAGTTAAACAATGAATTTCTTTTAACATTTAAATTATGATATTCAGCTGCAAATATAGTTATTCAGCTGAGAAAGTTTTTGTATGGATTCATGCTGTAGCATCATTAGACTTAATGAATCCTTATTCAGCTAAGGTTTTCTCATCTAAAACAAGATGAAAGAAAATGTTGTTTTGAATTATTTAAATTATTAACTTTGTGTTATTTTAAGCAACATTTTTTTAATTGAGCGAATAATTTTCACCTGAATTAAACAAATATCATAGTATTAAAACAAATTTTATCTCCCCAATTAAATGTATGCGCTATTTTAATCTTTATAATCAATATTTTCTTCGAGTGTGTCTGAATTGTCGTGTTTATATATAAAATGAAATGAAATAAAATAAAAAAACTTGACAAAATGCTAGATAAGCTTAGCTCATAAAACACTTTAATTATTCATATACATAAAGGGTCCGCCATCTAACGTTTTTTTTTTCAACTAGTGCTTATTTCGTGAATGGTAACACTTAGCTCATGTCTGATTTGACAGATAATTAGTTTTATCCTTCCGCTGAACGAATATGGTCCGTATGTTCGTTATCTTGGGAAAAAAGTGAAAGAAACTGGCATCCTCATCGATATACCAAAGCGTGAAAAGCCAAAAACAGTGCGTACACCCGAGAATATTGCTGCGTGAAGCGCCATCAACATCAATTCACCGTCGTTCTCAGGAATTGAACATTTCGGAGACATCATTGAGACGAATTTTGCATAAATACCTTGGTATGACGCCATACAAAGTCCAATTGGTTCAGGAGTTCAAAAAAAAAAAGTTATTTGGCGGACCCTTTATATTTATATGAATAAGTTGTTGCTATTTTTTGCTATAATCAAGTCTCTTAATATTCATTTTATATTTATATATAATGTTTTTTTTTTTTTGTTATAATACTGCGAACATTATCATAAACTCTATAATAATCTTTATTTGTCTAAAATAACAGACTGGTTTATAGTTAAATATTTGTTTTTGTTATATTTTTGCAAAATATTTTTTTTTTTATTATTTAAAAAGATTTTGACAAATCGTGCTAATTAGTTTTGTATTTGGAATTTCTCTGTTTTTCGTTTTATGAGTTTTTTTTATAGACCACAATTCAGGAGATAAGGTTTCTGAATACGTCTTTCTTATATGAATTTGCTAAAACCTTATACAATTTTGATTTATTAAAACTTTTGCTGATGATTAAATAGTAAAGAAATCTTTCGTATGAATTTTATTTCTATTAGAAAAGTGTGAATTGATATAAAATTTGTTTTATTTTATTTTATAGCAATTCAAATGCTCGCATGACTAGCAATTGTATTAATATTTTAAAGATTAAAATTTTATTTAATGAACGGATTTACTAAAATAAGAATTTTTGAGTTTGTTTTTGATGTTTTTATATTTTAACAATTTTTAATTACTTTAATTAGGTATTCAGCTAATAAAATTAGTAGCTTTTAAATTAATTTTATAAATAAAAACGGTATTTATTAATTAACTTACTTTTCAGTTTTCAAATTCAGCTTCTATCTTTTCTTAGCTGACAATAACAAGTTTATTAATTTGTCAATTTTTTTGAGCTAATAAGACCTAAAATATTCATGTAAATAAAAACTAAATTTTTGTTTACAGTTTTGTCCTGACGTTTCGTCGATTATTTGTCGACTTCTTCTGGGGATTCGTAAATTTTGATATTATTACATTCAAAAATTTTTTATAAATAATTTTATATTTAACATGTAACATACAACAAAAAAAACTCGAATTTAACAATAAAAACACATCCTAACTTAATATCACAGCTTAATTAATGGCTACGTTGTAGCTTGAATTTATGTTCTTTGTGTCCTCTTTCAAGTTCATGGTTTTACTGGTTTAATTGCAAAGCTTAATTATACGTAAAATGAAAAATACCAAAAATTATAGTGCTGAATACCAATTAAATAATTTTTCTTAGAAAAAATAAATGTTAAATAAATGACTGAATACGTTTTTTTCGTCACAATTTTGTCGGAATTTTATACATTTTGAATTGAAAATTTTATATTTCAACTATTTTAATAGTATTTATTTTTTAAAATCAGGTCATTTTGTGTTAACCTTAACAGACAAACCACAATAACAAGTATTTTAATTTTATAACTCATATGTGGTTGAACACATTTATCTTATTGAAATAGATCATGAAACACACTTCTTATTAATCGGAATAGCAATTTAATTAATATAGATTTTTGATTTCCGTAATACTCTTGATTTATTCAGCTGAATTGCAAACAAATACTTTCAATCCGATATAAAATGCTAAGTTTTTTAAACAAGCTAAATAACTTTCATATTCAGCTCCAGTTTTGCTCTGCTAAATATGTATTCAATAACAAATTGTAAGTCTTTAAATTAAGCCATACCTGTGATCAATTTTAACTGTGATTATTTTTAGAAAAGTTACTCGACCCAATTGGTTAATAATGCTATATAAAGAAATTTAAGTTTATTTCCGCATTCAGCTAGCTGAATAACAGTTTTCAAAAATTTATTGAACTAGCTTAATTTCAATTTTTCTTATTGCAGAATAAGTTTTATTATTCAGCTGCTTTTTTTTTTTTGATCAAATTAAAACATATGAATTAAAAGCCATTTTTTAAATGAAAATTGTATGAAAACAACAAATACTATTTAAAATTGATGTATTATTTTTTCTTTTTCAACTAAACTTAACGCTAACTTTTTTGTCTATAATATTTTTTTTTATTGTTCAGCAGACAAATGTTTTTACAAAACATAATATGAAAATTGTTTACAAGGAAAATATTATACCAAAAAATCGAATTTTGCACTTGCTATTCAGCTAGCTAAATAACACTTTTAAGAATATGTTTAACTGAATAATTTCCCAAGTAAAAAAGTTTATATGTATTTAGATATAATTTTATACAAGTAAATGTTTCAATGTATTAATTTACATAGTCATATAAACATATATGTTGAAGCATACATATTTATATCAAATTGTATATGGCTTTGTATTGTTTTAAAAATATAGTATTTTATATTGTCTTGTATGCAATTATACGCAATTATACTTAAAATTATATGTAACTATACATATATATAGAGTTGTATATTCCTTCGTATATAATTCAATATAAATGTACATATAATTATATAAATCTTCATGTGAACCAACATTTAAAAGATTTATTTTATAATTTTTTATAAATTCATATATTGTTCCATACAAAATTATATAAAAACATATGATTGGACCTCATATGTTTCTGGCTTGCTTTGAATATTTTTTAATTGAAATTAGATATGCTTATTACAAAGCCACATTTAATTATATATGGTGCCATATGAAAAATATTTTCCAAGTGATTTGAGATATAATTCCGGAGTTGGAAATTCTAAGTTAGTTAACTTAAAAAATTTGTATTTCTAAACACAAGAACGATTCTAGCGCAAGAGCGCACCCGCGGGAGCTAGAGTACTTTTAATGAAAATTACCCAAAAAAAAAAGTTGAGCCTTTCTAGCAACATACATTTTTTTCAGCCACGTTAGATAACATACGAAGTTTAACGTATGTTAAGAGTTCATGCAAACGAAAAAAAAAGATTAATGGATTTTAATAGTTACAAAGTCTGAAAAAATTTAATTTTTCTGCAAAACAACCTTGTTCGGAGTTAAGTTGTTGAAATTGAGCCATTATTTCTTGGCTCCATAGTTTCACTTTCGTAAAAAAACTGAAATATTAGTCACATATATGTTAGTTTATGAAATTATATATAATTTGATATAATTGTTGAGAAAAACTAGGAACTGTTTGTATCAACTTTTATCTAATAATATCGAATTATATCTAATTCGATACAATTATATAAAATACACAAAAATTTGTAAGGGGACAAAATTCGAATTAAATTGTATCTAATATACATCAAATTGTACAAAATTGTATTTAATTGCATCGAATTAGATCTAATTCGATACAATTGTTTCGAAATCGATATAATAATATGTTCTCATTTTTCGGATCAAATTTGATCTCATCGCATATCTAATTTATATATAATTTAATATAATTTTGATGATTTTATTTACTTGGGCTAGTAATTAGCTATAAAGATCAATAAAAAAAACGCAATGAACTAAAAACCTAATATATTCATAGTTTTTTATGTTATTCCGAAAATATTTATTTTGAATGTATTTAAAAAGCATATTACGAAAATGTTTCTATCAAATTCAAATTTGTACAATATTTAGTAAACTCAATAAAGCTATATTTGTTCAAAGGAAAATATTATATCATAAAACTAATTTTTTGTGTTACACTTGCTATTCAGCTAGCTGAATAAAACTTTTTAGCATTTGTTTAAATAAACAACTAAGTAATTAGCTATAACTAGTAATACTCTACAACATTTTGCTGTTAAAAATTCACAAAATAGTATAATAAAATGAAAAATAAATTATATTCATAGTTGTTTATGATATTCAGCTAGCTGAATTACAATATAAGTTACTATAATTGTGTTTTTAATAAAAAAAAAAACTGATTTTCTATATTTTCTTTTATATTTTTAGATGATCCTGGTGGTACAAAAGAACAACAGCAGCAACAGAAAACGAATCTTAGCAATATGGAAGCTACAACAACTCAAACACCAGCTGCAACTACAACTACAAAATATTACAACAAAACAAAATTACAAAATACTAATCAACAAAACAAAACAAGTACAACAACAAATAACAAGAAAACATATCGGGAAGAAACCCCAACACAATCGGGTGAAACAACAACAGCAACAACACAAAAGAAATTAACAGTCAAACAAGCTAAAGCAGCAGCAAAATTAGCAGCTCAACAGCAACAAAATGTTAAAAGTAATACAAATAACCAACAGCAACAACAAAGAGATGCTTCCGAAAAGATAGTACAAGTAAGGGAAGCTTCAAAACTTAATGCAACGCCCACACCTGCCACAACAACAACAACAAAATCAATCACCACCGCCAATAATGCCAATAATACAAAAACTACAAATCAACAACGTAGTGCAACAACAACTTCAACCACAATAGCAACAACAAATAGTAGCAGTAGTAGTAATAATAATATTAGCAGTAGTAATAATAGTTCAAATATTAATGCAAGTGATAATAGTTTGATTAAGAGTATTAGTGAACCACAGCAACAACAACTGATGCAAAAACCACATCAAAAACAACAACAGAACAGCAACAGTGATAATTTATTAAATAAAACACAAGACCTACAACAACAGCAGCAGCAAATGTCTGATAACAGTACAACGACAGCTACAGCCTGGAATAATTCCAAATATTTGCATAAGAAATTTAAAAGATTAGCAAGTACAACCGAGAATGATGTTTTACAAGAGGCTGAAAAATTACGTACAACATCTATGTCATCGGCCAGTTCCTCAATATCATCACCGCCACTTCCCATACCTGTAACACAGCAACACCAACAGCAGCAACATATACAGCAGCAACATCTACAGCAGTCATACCAACCACAAACACCCTTAACTATTAAGGAAGATCATTTAACTAATGGCTTTTTAAATAGACATGAAACTCAACATTTGCTGAATAATACCAGAAGTCAGGATAAAGAACAACTTTCACATAATAACAACAATATACAAAATCAAGTGTTGTTGCAATTAGCTCAACAGCAACAACCACAACAGCATGTAGTAGTATCAATTAATTCCGGGGAGATTATAAATAGTTCAGTGCCTGTTGCAACGTCTTCATCTTTATCAACAACAAGCTCATCTACTGCTGGCGGTGGTGGGCGTTATATATGTCCGTACTGCAATCATGCTTGTGCAAAACCTTCGGTGCTACAAAAACACATTAGAGTCCATACCAATAAACGTCCCTTTCCGTGTGATATATGTGGCATTGCTTTTAAAACGAACAGTAATTTAAATAAACATTGCAAGTAAGTATAAAATTAATTAATTATTAATTTTAAATTCTATTCAGCTAGCTGAATACACGTTCTTTATATTTTTTGTTCAATTCAGCAACCCGTAAAAAATTATTATAAATTATATTATTAAAACTGCAACATTTCCACTTGTTATTCAAAAAATAACAAATTTAATGTCAAAATTGCAATTGGTTTTCAAAAAATCACAAATGTAATTTCAAATTTGCAAATAAAATTCAAAAGATTCTATTATAAATAAAAAAAAGCAATTGAAATTCAAAAACCTCATTTTTAATTCAAAAAATACCATATGTTATTCAAAAATCACATCAGTTTTTAAAAAAAATCAAATTGGAGAAAAGCAAATGTGATTAAAAAAACCCATTTGAAATTAAAAAGTACCATTTGTAATTCAAAAAATACCAAATGTTATTCAAAAACTACCAATTGTAATTCGAAACAAAAAAAAAATCCTTAATAAAAAAACACAATTGAAATTCAAAAAATACCAAATAAATTAAAAAAAAAACCCAAACATAATTCTTAAAATAACAAATGTGATTCAAAAAATACGAAATGTTCAAAAGTACCAAATGTTATTCAAAAAATAACAAATGTTATTCAAAAAATACCAAATATCAGCCAAATTAACCTCTATTCAGCTAACTGAATATATATAATTTACGTTATATATGTGTGTTAGAATTTTCGAATTTGTAAGAACTTTAAATTCAATTCAGCTAAGTTATTTCAAAAGTTTATAAAAATATTTCAGCAATAATGTATTTAATTGCGTTCAACATTGTTTATTTTAATTTATAAAGAGCTTTCAACCTCCTTATATTTACAAAAATAACGCAAATTATAGACATATATTAGCTCTGCTGAAACATATGTATATCGATCTGGCGAAAGATCTCATTAGAACCCGAAGTTAAAGAAAATATATTATTTGGTTTCTTGTGTATATTTCGATACAAATGCATATTTTAAGCGCATATTTTGGATTTTTTACTGCATATTTTAAGCTCATAATTCCTTGCCCTACAAATAACAATACAATTTACTGAAAATGCAATTAAGCTAGCGAAAAATGTTCCGTATCTGGCTGAATAGTATTAAATATAATTAACATATCTAATTATTTAATATTGATTCAGAAAGTTTTGCTATTTAGTTTGAACAAAAACTGAAAAAGAATTTAACTTAATTTAGTTAACTAATGATTTGCTAATGATTTAATTGTCATATTCAGCTAGCTGAATGTATTTTGTTTTTCTTGAAGTCCCAATTTAACGACAAAATGCTATTCAGCTAGCTGAATTTAACAAATCGAATTTCAGTTTTACTCAAGATTGTCAACCTATCAGCTAATCAATATTAATTAGTATAAATTTTACTAAAAATTCTATTTAGCAAGTTAAAAATGATTATTAAATCCAATTTAATTTAACAAATATACATCTCTTTCTTTTTAGATCTCGATCTCATGCAGCTCGCCAAAAAGGTATTGAAATACCTCCAGATGTTGATGATGGTTTCTCCGATCAAGATGGCGATCCCGAATTAAGTAATTGTAGTTTAGATATGGTAAGTGTTGCAATTTTATGATCACATTTTCTTATTTTATTACATATTTTTCATTTTTAATCTTAACAGTTAGATCGTACTGGTTCTCCTATGGAAGATATCAGTAATACATCATTTTTACAGCAACAAAACAAACAACAATATATGCAACATAATGATTCTCATATGTTAACACCATCGCCATTAGCCATAACAGCATCGGTAATGCCATCAATATCACCTGCCTTGTCAGCAGCCACAAATACCACATATTCGCAGCAACGAGCCCAACAACAATTACCATTGGGTTCACCAGCTGCTGGTACACTGCCTCCTGCAACAGTGACAAAGGCACCCAATAATACAGCATCTACTGCCCAAAAACAGGCAATTGATTATAAGCCATATAAACCAAAATTCCATAATGCTTCATTATATGCCACAGCTAAAGAAGCAGCAGCTGCTGCAGCAAATGCGGCCAGTACAATAACACAATCTTTAGCATTGCCACAAAAAGAAGTAATTACTGTACATAAAGTTATAGAGCCACAGTCTTCTATTAATCAACAGCAGCAACAAAAACAACAACAACAGCAACAACAACAACAACATCAACAACAACAACAACAGCAGCAGCAGCAGCAGCAACAACAGCATCAACAACAACAACACCATCAACAACATTTGATAATAAATGACCAAAAAATTGTGGCACCCACACCAATTCAACATCTACCGCCCCAACAATCACCCACACATATGCCCCACCATCCCTCGTTGTCACCAAGTACACAAATGAAATTAAATAATCATATCAGTACACATCAGTTGCAACAATTGCAGCAACAACAATTGCAACAATTACAATCACAAGCTCCCCATCATATGTTGGGACCACCTCAAGCTAATCCTCTGCCCTTACCTTTAGCTGCAGCAGCCTATTATCTTGGACAACCACCTCCGGGATCACCAGCTGCTTTACTACATCCTACCGCTCACATACCCGCCCAATCATATTATAATCCTGTTGCAGCAGCAGTGGCTCATCAACAAGCATTTGCCTCGCTACATATGATGACACCGCAACAACAGCAACAATTTCATCATCAGTTACAGTTGCAGCAACAACATTTACAACAGCAGCAACAACAAATGCAATTACAACATTCCAGTGTAGCCCAACAACAACAACAACCACCACCATCTCCCCACTCTCAGCTATCTCCACATTCGAATCCACCACCAAGTCATATAAAGCCACCCACACCATTGGGAAATTCAAATCAGGTCCAGTCTCAGCCGTCAAATTCAAGACAGGTGCATCATCCCAAAGCTTCTACACCTACCAATACCACCATAGTACATCCTACACCCCAAAATAATCTACATTATTTAGCTAGTGCTGCTTCCGTTGCATCAGCTTTAAATCCACAATCTCTACCGGTTAATAATAAAATAAATTTAACCGAAATGCCCGAACAAAATCAAAATGTTATAAGTCAGAGATCTGCACATAATTCCAATAATGCAAATAATCTCTTACAGACCTCAGCTAATACGGGAATGCAAGAAGTTACTTTGGTAAGTAAAATGTAGTTTTTAAAATCTTGAAATTCTCTCGAAATTCCATTAAAATTTTGAATCAAATACTAATCATTAATTTTAAAAACTACACTAAGGAAATTATAAGGCAGAAATTACTAAAAATGAGAGTTAAAATTACTGCAAATGTAGTCGAAAAGGCAGTGAAATAAAAATGACTAACCTTGTAGTCATTTTTAACTATTGATAAAACAACTACAATAGTAGTTAAACAGACTAACGAAGTGGTCAAATACAACTAACCTTAAATGAATGCATAAACCATAAAAACGAGCAACAAAACAATTAAACCAATGAATATAAAACGACTACATAAGTTGTAAAAACTACTGTTATTTTTTCGGTATTTTAAAAATATTTTTTAATAAAAAAAATGATTTCTTCCTTTAATTTCAACAAAAATTTGTATTTCCTGCATCCTATTTAAAATGCAATGTAAAAAAAATTCCAAAAGGTATTCCAGTTATGACGATTTTATCCATTGGAGATACAATGAAATTTTCTAATTATTATTTTCAAACTTGGAACATATCAATAATAACAAATATTTTATAGAATTTAAATGTGCTAAAGTCCCAAAACTTATTTAACAAATTGTAAAAAGCAATCTGATGTAGGCGTGTCCCTATCCGGATTTCATTCCTGCCCAAGGAAATCTTCAGGGGACTTTGTTATTAGAATTTCTAATATGATTTTCTATTGTTGATTTACTTGAATAAACGTCACTACATTGCTAGGTCTGTCAAAAAAACAGAGTAGTATTTGGAAGATGACAAAGCCAATTGTGACAATTTTTTGTTGTTGTTTTTGCTTTTTCTTTGATATTTTAAATTTTGAATCTCGCTCCTAGACGAGGACAAGAAATTCTCATTGAGTTTGTGATTTAACATAACAAATATCTCTAGAAATTCTAATAACAAAGTCCCCTGAAGATTTCCTTGGACAGGAATGAAATCCGGATAGGGACAAGCCTACAGCAGATTGTTTTTCACAATTTGTTAAATAAGTTTTGGGACTTTAGCACATTTAATTACTATAAATGCAATTAAGGTGTATCCCGATGAAAATAAATTTAAATAACAAATATTAACTATACGAGAAGTTTTAAAAACTCGACATAATCTTCTATTTTTAAATAACTAACAAAAATTCACTGTTTACTGTAAAATTAATGTTTTGGTAGTTGTTCATTAAAATACTAAAATAACTACTCAAAACAACTGTTAATGAAGTACAGTATTTTAGGTTAGTTATTTTTTGAAATGAATGTCTAAATGACTACAATAACAGTTAAGACAACCCGAATGATATACATATAGTTACTGTAAGAATACTCTGAATGTACTAGTTTTTCGTTATATTGGGTCTAAGTAAAAGCTAGGGTTTAAGTAAAAGCTAGGGTTTAAGTAAAAGCTAGTAGTTTTCAAATTTATTTAGTTTGTGATTGTCAAAATTCATAAAGTTTTAAAATGGAAAACTTAAACAGAAAACAACTAGCTTTGGATTTGGTCTAATACCTCATTAATTCAAAAATTTTAAATCATTAACAAAAAGTTTTTTAAACTGGTTAATAATTCTGGTTGTTGTGTAAATTCAAAAGCTAATAGTTCTTAAAAACTACTTTTTTTTGATTGTAGTGTAAATTAGGTTTATGACAAAACTCGTTAGTTTTCGATTGTATTTAGTTTTAAATTGTCAAATTCCATACGAATCTTAAATCGAAAGCTTGAAACGAAAACTACTAGTTTTGGTTTTTTCTCTTTTCAGAACATACTACTTTTTAACCCTACAACCAAAATATAGTAGTCCTTAAAAAACTTTAACCATTTACTAAAAGTGTTTAAAAACTGCTAGTTTTTGGGACTTTGTTAAATTGGTATTAGATATAATTTCTTTAATTTCTTTTCGTTAATTAATTCAATTTTACCATTCTTTTGCTAAATTTTCAGAATAAGGAAAAATTACATGAACATATTAACAAGATCATATCACAAAATGAGGCCATTGTGGAAAACAAGGAATTATTACTGCAGAAAAAGTATCCAAAGACTCTAAATCGTTCCAGAAGTTTTACCAACAATAATACAAATAGTAGTTCAACAAATTCTTCGGGTAATACACCAATTTTACAAACTACAACGGGAGGACCACCAAGTGAATCAGCCACGAATGCAAAATTGGCTCAGGCCATACAACAAAAACAACAAATGCAACAACAGCAGCAGCAGCAACAACAACAAATGCTACAACAGCAGCAGCAACAATACATTTATCAACACCAGCAACAACAACATCAGCAGCAGCAACAACAACAACAACATCAGCAGCAGCAACAACAAAATCAGCAGCAACAACAACAACAACACCATCAACAACAGCAACCACAAAAACAAAGACTTTTATATCCTGAAAAGTCTTCTGAAGAAGGTCCTTTACCTTTAAATGGTTTAACCAAACATGTTATTAACAAACATCTGCAACAACAACAATCCCAAATTCAGCCTGTTATACCGCCCAGCAGTCAAGTACAATACCATCAATATCGTTCTATAGTAACAAATACTCCTTCCCAGCCATCACAGAATCCAATTGCTTCAACTTCTTCCAATTCTACAGTGGCAAATGTTCCTTTAAATCTTTCCGCTAAAACAAAGCCATTAGAAGAACGTTTAGACTTAAATAAGCCATTACCAGGACCAATGCCCCAAGCACCTCCACCAGCTACACCCAGGAAACGACATTCTATAGAGCAGCAACAACAACAGCAATATCAACCAGTACAAACTTTATTAGCGGCTGCGGCTAATGCCGTAAATGAAGCTTCCAATTCTTCAAATTCTAACTCTACTACACCCCAACCTTCAACTTCTACCGGAAAATATCCTCCAAATAATTCAATTATAAAGAATTTATTATTAAATGCCCGAGGCTTGGCTGTACCCATGGGTGAGGGAGAAGATGCTGTCTACAAATGTCCCTTATGTTCTATGGAATTCCACGCAGCCGAAGATTTGCAACTACACAATAGCACTTATTGTCGGGGTAGTAATAGTAGTGCCAATTCGCCTGCATCCTCGCCTTCCCACAAATATTTCCGTTCTAATTCAATGTCCTTAAATATGCCAGATTTTAAAATTTTATCCAAAAATCCTTTATCTTTGGTAAAATTAGCTTGGTCTCAATTAAAGACCAAACCCAGTAATTTAGTACTAAATCGTTTAAGTGCTTCAGTGGCGAATACATCGAAAAATTGCAATACTACTACCACCTCCACACAACCTAGTTCAACTGCCACTCATACCACACCAGCTTCCTCCTCCGCTGTTCCAACTCCATCTACATCAGCGGTAGCTAACTCTCAACAAAAATCTCAACTTTCATTAAACGAAATGCCTCTGCGGTTTGTAGATGCTCCACTGCCCTCTCCCGGTCCTTTACTAGGAAAAACTCCCTTGGTGGATTATACTCCAAATGATTCGAAAACGAAATCTGAGGAAGTTATTATTACCAAAATGCATGATGATCGTATGTATAATCAACATGTAAATATGCCTGAACACTTAACCAGCAAAAGATTAAAATTTGAACCGTCCGATAAGTTTAGCACTAAGAGATCTTCGGTTACTAGTGGCGGTGATATGCAGCCATTAAATGCTCAAGAGTTATCGAAAAAGGAAGAACGTTTTAAACGTTTTACTTCTTCTGGTGGTTGTATGATACCTCTATCCGAATGTGATGATGTAGATAAGAGTCCTAAAATGATACGTACTCCTTTACTGTCGGGTGGAAGCTTTCAGGAGGTCTCCCCCAAGAAGGATAATAAATTACCCTTACCTTTAATGCCTGGTTCCCAGCTTACTCCTAAAATGAGTTTAGGTTTAGGGCCTTCCAATGGTCCGCAACATTTTCAATTTCCTCCCATTAATCAAATAACGGCCTTTAATCCGTTAACTTTGGGTTTAACTGAAAAAATTATACCCTATGTACCGGGCATACCAGGACCTAATAGTTTGCAACCCCAATTGCCCTTAGCACCACCCACACATATACAACAACCGTTAACACAGCCACAGCAGCATTTGAGTTTGCCTCCAACTCCTAATTATATGTCAAGAACTTCAAGTCCTAATCGCAAACAATCGGTTAGTCCTATGAATATGTCATCATCCCAAGGTGCACAAACAGATGTAGGAGCTAATAAAGCTTTGGCTACTTTTGGAGGAGTCCAGAATGTTCCCAGTGAATTTACACGTACACCACCTTCCACCAATATGCGTAATATTAGAAATTGGCAAACGGGCGTAAATAGTTTACCCAGTAATAAGAACTCTGCTGTAAATGAAACCACCAAATCATTGAAATCTTTTAATTTCATGCGCATAGCGGATAATTTAAGTCCACGTAAAAATTCCTCAACCAGTGATATTAAAAACTCAACATTAACACAATCCGAAGCGGAGACACGTCATTTTAATTTGGATAAAATGTCTCGGGAACAATTGATTATACAGCAACCCTTAACACAGGCCAAATCTCTATCACCTACTGGTTTATCTTTAGCACCTCTACACGTCGATATAAATGCGGTAATAAGTGAAATTGATACACCTAGCGCCGAAAGTAAAGCAAAATCGAAATTCCTAAGACCCACCAGTTTACCCTTAAGACCAGGAACATTTACACCTAAAAGACATCATGGTATAACACCTACTGCCAATACTTTACCCCTTATATCACCCGAGACTCCCAGACCTTCAAAGGAATGTGTACAATTATATTTAAATGGCAATTCTTATACCTACTTGGGTCTTAAATCGAGTACCAAAACATTTTACTGTACTTTAAATTGTCCTCAACCTTCGTATGTTCAAGATATGCATAAATTATCCATGTATAGCATGTGGCAACAATGTGCGGAAAATAATCCTCATCCTTTGGGTTTAAAGCCCAAAGAAGTTATGTCTCTGTATGATTCCCGACAAAAAATCGTAATCTTTACCATGGCTGAAAGTAAAAAAATATCCCATACTCTAGTGACGGCTCAACAAATAGTAATGACTCCTTTCTTAAGCTCTCAAGATAAATTATATCATCATCAATTGAAACAGATAGCCTTAGTGGAAACAACTACCTCAAAGGATACTAATGACTCAAAAGAATTTAAAGAGTCTTCCAAAGATTTAGGTGGAACTAATTCCTCTACCTCTTCTCAAACTTTAGTGGGTGGCTATGAATCTCATGAGAATTATACTTATATAAGAGGAAGGGGTAGAGGAAAATATGTATGTTCCGAATGTGGTATAAGATGTAAGAAACCTTCTATGCTTAAGAAACACATAAGAACCCATACCGATGTTCGACCCTATACCTGTAAGCACTGTAATTTTAGTTTTAAAACTAAAGGAAATCTTACCAAGCATATGCAATCGAAGACTCATTATAAGAAGTGCATAGAATTGGGCTTAAATCCGGGACCTATGCCTGCGGAAGGTGATTTCTTAGAACCAGATGTAGAATTTGATCAACAGTCTTCAACCTCAGCGGGAGGCAGAACTTCTTCTATGGGCAATAATGAATCGGATACAGATGGTGATTCCAGTGATAATGAAACCGAAAGTAGTAATGAATCTGATTCGGCTAGATCGAATGTTACACAAAATTTGAATGTCTCCCAAGCAGAAGATAATAAATCTAGATTAGAACATGAAGCCGCTAGATGTTTATTAACCCTCTCTATGACTCCTCCTATACATACCCAAAGTCTAGAAACTTCTATAGCAAATAGTCAAATTGTTGTTAATACCCAAAGCTCAAATTTGAATAATACATCTACCCCAGCTTCGTCTATAAGAAGAGTTATATCGTATACTTCGCCAAAACCACCATTTGATTATCATAAACAAGAACAGTACTACTCAAATCCAGAAGAATCTAAGCCCAAATTAAATAATGCGGCCGTAACTTTTGAGACAGCTCCTATGGATTTAACTAAACCGAGATGTGCCGAAACGATTACCACACCAGCTGTAACTCCAGTACTAGCAATAACACAACAACCCTCCTTATCCTCAAATCCGGGACCAGTACAAACGCAGGCTCAAATTAGAGATGTTATATTCGGTGTTAATAAAAATGAGTCAGGATTTTTGAAAACCATGATTTCGGTATCTTCCAAAGTGGGACGTAATTTCCTGGATAACTATGAGGAAAATCATCATAAACAAAATGAGGATATGATGTTGTATGACTATCGCAGAGAACAAACTTTGCAGTATAATAAGATAAAACAAACCCAACTGAGTCGTGGTATGTACGTTAATCCTAATGTAATGATGTCTTCGGGTACTCCTACCTCGCATACTATGGCTACCACTTCTATTTCACAGGCCTCTGCAATAGCTCTAACAACTGTTACCTCCAGTTCATCAGTGGTCACAAGTGTTGCTTCACCGGCCATACTATCAAATGAACAAATACAACCGGCTACTAAGAAAGATCCCATTTTACCGCTACAATTACCTAAAATTGAAATTGTGGAACCCATAGAAAATCATAAACCCGAAGTTTTGGAAATAAAACTTGTAGATAAAGCGAAATCTGTAAAATCTTTAAAATCTTCCGATGAAAGTGAAGAAACCGATGAAGAGCCGCCCTCGAAAAAAGTGTTAACCAAAAATGATGATAAACCAGCCCACAATGCCAATTTGCCAGCGGCTATATTACAACCTGGTACAACCGATTTTTCTGGTGTCCTTTCCGGCGGAGGGTCATCGCAATCGAATAGTTCAAATGCTCCTACTCGCACGGTTATAGTAGGAGAAGATGGTTTTACTACTAATAATAATGAAATTTTACCCGTACATCCTAGAGTTCCTCAAATTTCAAATGCTGATGGACGTCCAGTTTGCTCTATATGTTCGAAAACTTTCCAAAAACAATCACAATTGGTATTACACATGAATATTCATTATATGGAACGTAAATATAAATGTGATCCATGTGGTGTATCATTTCGTACCCAGGGTCATTTGCAAAAACATGAGCGCTCGGAGGCTCATAAAAATAAAGTTATAATGACTTCGACATTTGGTGTACCCACTACCTCAAATCCTCGACCCTTTGAGTGTACTGACTGTAAGATAGCTTTTCGTATACACGGTCATTTGGCTAAACATTTAAGATCCAAAACTCATGTCCAGAAATTAGAATGTCTGCAGAAGTTACCATTTGGTACCTATGCAGAAATTGAAAGAGCTGGTATTAGTCTAACTGAAATCGATACTAGTGATTGTGAGAATTCTTTAATTTCTTTAAGGGTATTGGCACAAAAATTAATAGAAAAAGATCCCTCCTCCAAATTGGGCAGTTATACTACACCTTCCGGAGATAATTCCAATACTGGTTTAGTATCACAAGATAGTGCTTCAGAAGATGGCTTTACAGCAGCCGAAAGAGCAGCAGCTACAGCCATAGCTTCTTTGGATAATAATAGTGCAGCAAACACACCCAGACGAGCGAATTCTACCTCCGAAGATGAGAGTGTTGCTTTAGCCTTAAACAATAATTTAAAGAGAAGATTACCGGGTTCTTTTAGTAATGGCGAAGAGAGCGATAAAGAGTTTCAAGAGCAGCAACAAGAGAAAAGATTACGCCCAGATTTAACAGTTAATCATACTCATATTAATACGGCTAGCCCAACAAACTGACATTATGTGTTTGCCTATCCAGAAAGATGAATAATGGATATGTTATCTTGGCGACAAAACTTAAAACAAGATGAACCAAGTTTAAATTTGAAAAACAATCCAAATAATCATGAATATCAACAAGTATCCGTAATACAAGAAAGTTATAAAAACTTTTCTGCATCACATTCATATAAATACCATAATAAATCCCCACCGTAATTACATAAATAAAAATCATGATCTTTCATTAAGTTTTTTAAAAATTGTATAAAAACAAGCTAAAATTTGTTAATCTTAAAAAAAAAAAAACCAAACCTCAGGACCAAATTTAAATAAAAAATCGATGAAACTTTCATCATATCTTTTAGAAAAAAAAAACATATCGTGCGAAAAGAAAATAATTTTCATTAAAAAGCTTAAAGCTTATTACAATTCTAATATTGAAGATTATACAACTCTGTTAAAGACTTAACAAGTTTTAGCTAGTTTTTGTATTAAAATCTAACAAATAAAATAATATCAACTCTGTTTTTCAAAAAAATATCAATCTAACAAAAACATATACAATCTTTAAAAATGAACCAAAAAGAAAAAAATAATATCATTTTGAAAAAGTTTAAGGACTTTCAAAAAATATTTTTTATTAAAAAATAAAAAAAAAACAAAAAATTGGATAAATATTTCTAGTAATAAAAACTGTGTTACTGTTTTTTTTATTTAAAAATAAAATAAATGTAGAGAAATCAATGTAGAAATCAAAGTTTAAGGACTTTCAAAAAATATTTTTTACTAAAAAATAAAAAAACAAAAAATTGTATAAATATTTCTAGTAATAAAAACTGTGTTACTGTTTTTTTATTTAAAAAAAATAAATGTAGAGAAATCAATGTACATATAAAAAAATAATGTATTTAAAAGGTATTTTTAATTAAAAAATATATTTCATTATTTTTTTTTTTTATTCTACAAATCTTAAAGGTTTGTTATAAAAGGACTAGTTTAAAAAAAAAAAAAATTTAGTAGCAATTTATTAGTTTTTTTTTTTCAAAAAAAAAAGATTTAAATAATCAATGTTCTTCCTGGGTTTTTAAAAAATTCTTTATTTTTTAGTTTTATTATATATATTTTTAAAAACAATAACAAAAACTATATATAAAAATAAAAGAAACCAACGAGACTACGAGACTCTTAAAAAAAATATTTCTTAATTAAAAACTTGTTTGATTTTTTTTTTAGTTAAATTTTTATAATTTTGTTTAATTTTATATATAAAACAATAATAAACAAAACAAAATTTTAAATGTTGTACAAAAATTATAATATAACAAGATTATCAATCAAAAATTTAAAAAAAAAAATATCTAAATGTTTATAAGTCATATTTGATATATATTATAAAAAAAAAAACAACTGTCATAGAAACTATAGCTTTTAAGTTTATTAAATAATTTATATTACAAAATATTATATATGTATACAAAATAAAACAACCCTTATTTGTATATGTATATAAAATATAATAAATTTAATATTAAAATTATATGTATTTCTTATTATATAAAAGTATGATTATACATAAATATATATTTTAAAAAATATATATATATATTATAAACCAATTTGAAATTACATTATTTGTAATTGTGTGTGTATGTAAAGTGAAAATTATTAAAAAAAAAAAAACAAAATGTTTGAAATAACAAACAAAAAATAAAATAAAAAATTTTGAAAATAAATTTTAATATTTGGTATATTTATTTACCATGTTACATCAAAATGTTTGTTAGGTTAGGCTTTATCATTATTAGTTGGTACACACAAAAAAAAATCTAGGGTGATAATATTACCATGTACATTAGGAGCATTTCCACTAATAACTATTTCTAGGAAAGTGTGTAAACCAACTTAGGAAAATGATTTGGAGAAAAATATGATGGCATTTAACAACAAAAACTTGTTAATGCTTCCACTTTTATTTCGGACAATTATGAATTTTTAGTTGGCAACACTTTAATTAATTATCATTTGTTCAGTAGCGTTAATTGTTCCAGCTGAGGAGGGGATTTTTTTTAGAGAATTTTCGTTCTTATGTTTCTGCGGTAATGCTTTAATTAATAAAATCACTGGAAATACATATATTCCTAAAAATAAAATAAAAAAATAGTTTAAATAAAGCAACAGTTTTAAAAGATAATTCATTAAATGTAAATAGTATTTTATGCATGCTTTTTAGCATTGCCAACCGAAATTGTATCAAAACACAGAGTTGCACATAATTAGTAGTATGAATACAGAGTCTTTTAGAAATAGTAGTCAGATAAAAAGTTGGATTAACTGTTAATTAAAAAGATTAAAAAAATGATTTAATCGGCTTGTTTAGTGCTTGATGTAGCATTCAATTACATTTTTAGTACATTGATAAAATTTCTCAGTTGCTCAACTGATTTAATTGCTATCAACTAATGATTTAGTAAAATACAATGTGTTTTCTGTTACCCTGTTAATACAAAGAAACTAGTTTTGAATTGTCAAGAACTTTTCAAAAAAAAAATAAATAATTCAAAAAAGAAGAGAGAAAAATGCAATTATTTTCCACAAAAATAGTTTTTTTTTTTGAGCATTGTAAGTTTTCTTGCTTTCTTATAGATGAGTCGAAATGAAGTTAATCGTTTTTATTATTTTTTTAGAATGAAACATGGACATACAATGTATACAATTTTGCATGTGCAATTGCGAATGAATATCCAATTAAAAATCTGTATAGGAAATTTAGGAAAAAGCTGTAAAACAAAATAAGTTAATGATCAATCAATAAATAAATGTGAATTAAAGGTAGAGCACATGTAAATGTCATTGTTTTATTAGTTTGTGTAATGCAATGTTTCTGAATGCAATGATTATTTCAAAATGATTAAGAAATTTGTTGTTTTCTTCTTGCTTTGCTTGTTAAAAAAATATTTGTTAATTTCAATTAATTTTTATAACTGATCCTCAGTAAGGGGGTATTTAGCCTGAGTCTCAGTTAAACATTTTGTTACAACTACCTGAGAAATTAACTTTTCTGAGTAACAGTGTTGCCAAGTATTTTTTTTTACAAATCAACCCAAATTATCCTAGATTTACTCTACTACCAAAAAAAATCCCCTTAAAAATAATTTTTCCTAAAATCTGCCAATTTTTTTGTATTTATTTAATAAATAAATTTTAACAACAAACTAAAAAAAAAAGTTAAAATTATGCCAAAAATATGGGAAAAATAATAATCGAACCGAAAGTTTTATTTTTATAAAGGCAAAATTACACCTTTTAATCAGATTTTTACCCCCCTAAAATCCCCATAACAAATTGTTACCCCTAAACGACTAAAAACCCGCTAAATCTAGGAGGAAACCCAATAAATTGCCAGCACTACTGTGTAAATTCCCTATAACTATTAATCAAAAATATTAAAACATGCTCTGCATTCTGGTTCTTATTTGATTTCGTTCGTTTGCATTTATTAAGCTAGTTCCTTCTTTTAGCTCATAAGTTTGTTCGAACGAAATGAATGCCCAACTCTAAAAATATGGTTCAATCGACATGTTTAGTGCTCGATAAAGCATTGAAAATCTGTGTAAATTGGGTATAACAAAGAGAGTCTATATGTATGTTCTACGAATGCTTCCCCCAGATTTAATTGAAGTTAGATGTTTGATAGAGGAACAAAATTAAAAACTTTTGGCAATAAATATATCGAGAAAACTGATATTTGGGGGTTAGTTTCAAAATTTTTGTTATTTATTTAAATTTTTTTTATATATTTTCAGAACTTAATTGGATAGATCTTAAAAATTCCTTTCATTTGATTATGCGCGGCTCCAGCAATTAATGCAATTAATGTTGTTTTTTGTACACTGAACCGTATGAAATTGCCCCTTATAAAAATTGCTGGAACCGCTCATGCATTTGACATATAATTCGTGTATATTTCCTCAAGGCACATTTACATGAGCAAAAACAGCTCTAAAAAGCATAAACCATTAATTTTGAGTAAACCATTGTTCATTGCTATATCTCTAGCATGTTGGCCTCGGGGTTTTAAGCTAACCGATTTTTAAATCTTTTGAAAAATAGAATAGAAACTTTATATTTTGAGTGAAAATGGAGTAAGTTTTGGCATATTTTCGATATTTTCGACTTAACGATCTAACAAAAACGAGCAAAACTTAATTTATTCAAATTTATTTTCATCGGGATAAACATTAATTGCATTTATAGTAATTAAATGTGCTAAAGTCCCAAAACTTATTTAACAAATTGTGAAAAACAATCTGCTGTAGGCTTGTCCCTATTCGGATTTCATTCCTGTCCAAGGAAATCTTCAGGGGACTTTGTTATTAGAATTTCTAGAGATATTTGTTATGTTAAATCACAAACTCAATGAGAATTTCTTGTCCTCGTCTAGGAGCGAGATTCAAAATTTAAAATATCAAAGAAAAAACAAAAGCAACAGCAAAATATTATCACAATTGGCTTTGTCATCTTCCAAATACTACTCTGTTTTTTTTTTTTTTTTTTTTTTCAAATAAATATTCAACAAATATGTCATAGATTATGTATAACTTTAAATTTTTAGGAAGTTTTTTGAAAGCTCTAAAATTCTGAGTAAAGAAAATATGCCTTACTACGAAAAACTTTAGGACTTTTCTGTATATAAGTCAAGCAGATTCTCAGAATTTAACCGATCTTTTACTCCCAGATTCTGAGGACTTAAAAATAACCTTGTTTTGTTCCTCACACTTAACATGGAACTGAGGAAACGATTGACGAACTGACAACTTATCGACGTTGAAAAAATTAAAAGAGTTAACACTTAATAGGGAATTCGCATAGACAAGTTAATCTCCTAAAAAATGGGATTAACTGCTTAATCAATCACTAAACATAAACGATAAAAACCATTTTTTAATCTTTTTGATTAAGAGTTAACCTAACTTTTTATCTCACTACTTTTTCTAAACGACTCTGTATTATACTACTAATTGTGGGTAACTCTATGTTTTTACATAACGTTCTTAATCCTCTTATGCCGGATCACTATTGGCGCCACCTTGGTATTTTAAACTGACAAAGTTAATCTTTTAGCTGTCAAGTTAATCCAAAAATGCATATTTTAACGAGGAAGATTATAAATGTGGATTAACGTTAATCAAGTAGATTAATTTCGCAGTCTCAACTCCCTATAACATTTAGAATAAATTAAATTAAAATGAAATTTGAATTTTGAAATGTGTATTTTAATATCGCTTTCGCCAGCACTGGTCCTTTGTCAATGTGTTCTACTCTAAATTGGTTAAGCAGTAGCGGAGGTTGTTTTATTAATCAGGGGTTAAAATTGCATTATACCAAAACAAAATGTCTTTATATTACTTACCAATAAAAATGCTGATCCCATTATTAATGCTCGTTCCTTTGCCGTTAGTTTGGAATCACTGAAATAAATATTTGTGGTATATTGAGATTTTCCAGCCACCCATTTGCGATCGATAGAGGCTCTTAAATCACCACCGGAATGAACCTAAAAATTAAATAATTAGTCTAAAATTAAAAATTTGTATATAGTGCTGGACTTACTTTAAAATATGTTTCTTTAGGTAAGCAATAACAAAATAATCCTGAATTTTTAGGACCTTCTATACAAAATATTGGCGAACCGGTAGCACCATCTTCAATATAAAATTCCGGCAATGTTATAGTAGGAGATTGTACGATTCGTCCTAAAATATTTCCAGGTGGTATCCAGACCTCTAAACTTTTTGGTTGACAACACATAAAACCCAGAGATAGCTTTTTATGAAATAACATTGCTTCTTGATAAGTCTTATCTATTAAATGCATTTGAAAAGGCCGCGCTGAACCCCATACTAAGCGATTATTATCGGTGGAATATTCTGAAGCAGCATAAATAGCATCGCCCAAGGGAGAACGAACTACAAAACGATTTTCGGAAGATACCCCAGTAAGAGCTGAAAATTAAAAATAGTGTAAGTAATTAATAACTATTTTTACAACGATCAACTTACACTCATTCAATTCAAATGTTTGCTCTATATGAACAGAAGGTAGATCTACCAAAAACCTATAGCCTGACAAGGGTATTAATGTGGTTCCACCTCGAACACTTTGCTCAACGGTAGAAACTGGTAAAGCTATACGTTGAGAAACTGCAAACAAAAATATTTCATGTTTGAGTTTGAATTGTAACGTCTTTTTCAGACAATTGCAATTAATACTATAATAAATATGCAATTTTATTTAATTTTAATTGTGAAAGGCGTGGTATTGAATAAAACTAGTATTGAATAAAACTAGTTTTAATCACAACAAAACTCGACCTGACGATAGATCAGTGGGCTAAAGCGCTCTGTCTAACGTGTAGTGCGAGTGCATGTGGTATTAGAAATCAGTTTATCTATACCACTGTCAGTGATTGCACAGAAAATTTCATATAGACGCAATCGAACAAATAAAAAAACATAACAAATATTACATTACTCAAAAAAACAGGGTAATTGACGAAGGTTCAATACCAGAAACTGCGCAGTCTGATTCAGAAAAATTGAAAATTTACAATGTAGTTATGATTTTTAGAAAATACACTCATTCTTTTCTACCACGCCTTTCACAACAAAAATATTTTATTTTTTTTAAATACTAATATTGTTATATTTGGAAAACACTTACCTCTAGGCTGTGATGTTATACTAACTGGACCATCTAAAACTTTAGTAATATGACGAAAATTTAGTATTTATTAATAAACAAAATATAAAGGGTCCGCCAACTAACGTTTTTTTTTCAACTAGTGCTTATTTCGTGAATGGTAACACTTAGCTCATGTCTGATTTAACAGATAATTAGTTTTATCCTTCCGCTGAACGAATATGGTCCGTATGTTCGTTATCTTGTGCAAAAAGTGAAAGAAACTGGCATTCTCATCGATAAACCAAAGCGTGGAAAGCTAAAAATAGTGCGTACACCCGAGAATATTGCTGCTGTGGCAGAAAGTGTGCGTGAAGCGCCATCAACATCAATTCGCCGTCGTTCTCAACAATTGAACATTTCGGAGACACCATTGATACGAATTTTGCATAAAGACCTTGGTATGACGCCATACAAAGTCCAATTGGTTCAGGAGTTCAAAAAAAAAAGTTATTTGGCGGACCCTTTTAATACTGTAATAAAATAGTAATCAACAAATCCTCTAAACAATAACAAAACTCAAAGAAATGATAAGATATGATATAGATAAATATAAATATAAATAAAAAAACACTAACAAAGAAGTTTGTTTGGAAAATGTGAATTATAAAAAGCGAAAAAGCACTTTTAAAATTTTAAACATTCATTAAAAAATGAATCATTCATTGACAAATAAAAAAAAAAAAAACTAGGTTTATATCAATTAAACATACCTCTCGGTTCAGTTCTTAATTGTTGAGCAACACGTATTTCACTGTCAAAATGTAAATTTCGCACAGCATCGTTTTGTAACATTTTTATATATATAAAAATATTAAGGATCCTATTCAAAACAACAATTTTTTGAATTTATAAAAATAATATAGCGCTGTTTTCTTGTTTTCTGTACTCCTCTATATGCTATACTAATTTATTAACTGGGCCTAAGGTAAAACGAATACAGTTTTTACACTTTCTTTCTAACATTTCACATTGATAACAGTTGTTGCCTTATTTATAGGCTATATTGATTAGTGCTTCAATGGTTTTCCAATTCATTTTTCATATTCAACTCAAATAATTTAACGTTATCTCTAAAAATTCTATTATTTGTTAATACCTTTTGATAAAATGATAAAGTATAAAATGAAAACTATTCTCAAAGTAAATGGTTCATTAATATTTTTCTTATAGTTGAAATATGAAGAAAAATATTAAACAATGTAATATTAATTTTAATAAATAGATTTTTAACAAAGCCTAATTTTTTCCAAATTTGTCGCATTCGTGGGGTGTAATATATTCCAAGTTCCATTTAAATTGCAGATATTACCAAACTTTACAGGCTATGTCTGTTATCTTTTATATGTTTGGAAAAACCCAAAACATACTCTGATAATAATCCATGCCTAAAAATACGAAAAAATTGTTAAAATAACAAAAAAATTCGTAAAATACACGAAAATTTGTTCATTTTACAAAAGTAGTTTTGTAGTTTTGACATTTTTCCCCCTATTTTTATATATTGATTATTATGAGTGTACATAGTGACAGAAAATAAATCGTACAAAAATTTTGCGTTTTCGTAACGATTTTATGTGGTTGTTGTTGAAAAACGAAAAAAGAAATTCGAAATAATTTTTTGGGCAAAAGTGCAGTTTATGGGGCGTGACGAAAAAAAAAAAAAAAAAAAATATGACCCCCTCCGGAATAAAAAAAAAAAAAAATTTTTGTTCTGGAGTTAAGGGGGCCGGGGCCCCCTTTGGCCCCCAGGCCCTAAAAACTGATACACCACCGAATATACAAGTATGGGTATTCAAATCAAAGGAAATTTTCTCCCGATTCCAAAAATAGTATTATTTTTTGGATAAGTGAACCAGGGCGGCAACCAGAGCCATTTTAAACCCCCAAAAGGGGGTAAAAAAAAAAAATGCAAATGTTAATGAAAAAAATATGACCCCCTCCTTGCTTTATAAAGTTTTTCTGCGTGGCGGCCTGCGGCCGCTCTTAGGGGTTTTCTCCTCCATAGGACGCGGCAGGTGGCTTCGCTGAATAAAGTTTCCCTGCGCGCGTCACACTAGGGAAGATAATGAGACGCGCGATTTTTTCAAAAAATTTTCATTTTTTGTTTTAAATAATTAAAAAGTGATTAGTTTTAGGGCCTGGGGGCCTCGTTTGGCCCCCAGGCCCTAAAATCGCACGATTTTTTCAAAAAAAATTTTATTTTTTTGAATAAATTTTTTTTTACCCCCTTTTGGGGGTTTAAAATGGCTCTGGTTGCCGCCCTGGTTCACTTATCCAAAAAATAATACTATTTTTGGAATCGGGAGAAAATTTCCTTTGATTTGAATACCCATACTTGTATATTCGGTGGTGTATCAGTTTTTAGGGCCTGGGGGCCAAAGGGGGCCCCGGCCCCCTTAACTCCAGAACAAAAAAATTTTTTTTTTTTATTCCGGAGGGGTCCATGTACTTTTTTTTTTTAATTTCGTTACGCCCCATAAAGTGCACTTTAGCCATTTTTTGTGATAATTGAAATTTAGTATACTTTAATTTCCGAATTGTTTGAATTGTATTCGTTAAAAGAACTAGATTTTTATTTAAATAATTAATTGATTTTTCGAATTTAGTTTTAACAATATATTTGAAAATATTATTATGTCTTTGCTTTTGATTAGCGACAAAAAACTAACAAGCGTGATTAGAAAAAAAAACAAGAAATATTTAGCGAATCAAACATATTTTCTTTAGAAATGTTGAGGTTAAGAAGAAGAATAAACGTTTTTCTCTAAAAAAATTATAAACACTATTAATTTTTAAATCAGACTAGACTACCCAAGAAACATTTTTACGGACTCTCCGGCATGTACGGATTCTTGAATCCGGGGTTTACGGTACGTTTTCGGACCGTTTAATCGGATTTTCGAAAACACGTTTTTAGTCCGTTTGGGGATATCAGTTTTCGTGCCGTTTAATACGGACTTCACCGATTTTCATCCGTTTCAAGTCAGTCACAATCGGTAACAATTTTTTTCAATTTGTTTTATTAAAATAAAGTAAATTAAAATAATATAAAAGATCGGGGCGCCAAATAAATTCAGATAGCATGCATAATATGCATTGTATACGTCAGATGGTAAGTATTTATATAATTTAAAACGCTCAAATGAGATTGCAAACAAAAATATATTTGTTCATAGAATCCATCGTTTTTAAACCCCACTTAATATTTTTTACATGTAGATATCTGATTCAATAATGGGCCACAAACTAACAATGATGCTCTTGGTGGAAACAAAAAACTGCATCGAAAAAGTAAGTATCAATTTTTTTTTTTTAAATAAAAAAAAATATATTCCAAGAAAACTCTTACTATCTCTTGAAACTAAAATAATAAATTCTTTTTTCCTTTTAGATTTTGAATATTATCGGCCACAAATGTTCCGTGATGCTGCTAAGCTGGATACAAAAAGTAACTGTGGCGAATTTCGTATTTAATTAAAGTTAAATGAAGTATATTTTAATATTTTTTCAAATAAATTAATAAATGTATAAAAAAAAAATAAAATCCATTGAGTTTTTTGTAAAAAAATGGTTGGAATACGGACCAAATAAGTATTTTCAACGATCCGTTTATTGTCCGTTTTATATCCGTAAAAAACGGAATCATCCGTTTTCAGCACGACAAAACGGTCCGGAAACGGTCCGTATTTGACGGGCTTTAAACGGATTTGAGTCAGTTTTAAACACGACCCAACGGTCCGGAGACGGTCCGTCATTGACGGACTTGCAACGGATTCGAATCCGTATTCGATGTTCCTTTTAATCCGTTTTCTGGTCCGTATACTGATCCGGAAAACGGTACGGAAACGGACTCCGGATCCGACTATGCTGTACCGAAAACGGCACATAAACGGACCGGATTGTTTGCTGGGTAGTTTCTGCCTTTTTATGGTCAGGCTCATCAGTATTGTATTATTATTTGTGTCTTATAATTGTCGGATTGTCTCTATATGATACATTTTTCAACAATCTGCGGCTGTAAGAATCAAACCTGAGCTCATCTTACATTACAAACGTAACAATGCCAAGTTATGACCGTTTTAGCGATCACACCCAAGTATGGCCTCGAATCTAATGCAGCTAAATTGCAGTTTTCTTTCCTATTAGCTTTTTATGTTATTGTACATTATTATACTCAGAAGTGACAACACTAACAACACACATATTCTATTTTTAGATTTTTGTTTATTTTTCTAATCTCCTCCGTTTCTTTCTTTTTTATACATTGATAATAAAATTATTATTTTAAATCTTTGACAACAAAATTAGTTTTTTTTTTCATTGTTTCAAAATTTTAAGTTTAAGTTTTAAGTTTTCTACTTTTCCCTCTGGATTTGACCTATTATTTTTAACACTGATAACGAAGGTGTTATTTTAGAAGTCTGACTACAAAAGACAATTTTTATCGGGTTCGATTGCATTCGCATGTGTGTTGCATTAGAATGTGTGTTTTAAAATGTTTATTTATCCAAATTTGTTAATCAAAAACATAGTTGGGTTGTGTGATAAAATGTTTGGCAATATTATTTTACATGGACGCAGGGCAATAAATACCACTAAAATGCCGTTATTGATTCAAAACCCTCTCAACTGACTATCGTTATCCCTAAAGTGCCGTTATCATTATTCGTAAAATACAGATTTAACTGAAAATAACGTTACTGAAATAAATAAAATGGCGTTATTCTTAAAATACCGTTACCGAAATAATCTTAAATATGTAATAAAATACATGTTTCTAAGTTTGATCATAATCCCCAGTTGATGGGGTAAAAATTCTGGTGTGCATTGATATTACCGTTATTCTTAAAATATCGATGTCGAAATAACTAAAATAACGCTACCCTTAAAATGCCGTTACCGAAATAACTAAAACTCTGTTACCGCTAAAATACCTTAAGCGAAATAACTTACGTACCGTTATCGCTAAAAACCGTTATCGAAATAACTGAAATATCGTTATTTGTAAAATACCCTTACCGATAACCACATCGAATCGCATCCCAGCAAACAATCCGGTCCGTTTATGTGCCGTTTTCGGTACAGCATAGTCGGATCCGGAGTCCGTTTCCGTACCGTTTTCCGGATCAGTATACGGACCAGAAAACGGATTAAAAGGAACATCGAATACGGATTCGAATCCGTTGCAAGTCCGTCAATGACGGACCGTTTCCGGACCGTTGGGTCGTGTTAAAAACTGACTCAAATCCGTTTAAAGTCCGTCAAATACGGACCGTTTCCGGACCGTTTTGTCGTGCTTAAAACGGATGATTCCGTTTTTTACGGATATAAAACGGACAATAAACGGATCGTTGAAAATACTTATTTGGTCCGTATTCCAACCATTTTTTTACAAAAAACTCAATGGATTTTATTTTTTTTTATACATTTATTAATTTATTTGAAAAAATATTAAAATATACTTCATTTAACTTTATGGCGTTTTCTTTTCTGGCAAAAAATGTAACATTTTGTTTGCCCTTTCTAAAAAATTGCACTTTTTGTGTTCTTTTCTAAAAAATTGACAGCACTTTAAAAAGGAATCATGTTCTTTTAAAAATATGTCGCCCTATTAACATGCAAAAATGTTGCCATTTTCACCCTTTATAAAATGATGGGGTGAAAATGTTGCACTATAAAACAGCTGATTTTATAGTTTTGTTTTGAAAAAAAAAATATTTAAAGACGAAAATTAACAAATTTTGTTTTATAAATTATAATAATTTTAAAAAATATACATTTAAATTGCTAAATATGGAAAAAGCTGCTGTAGTGATATGCGTAAACAATGTTGTTGGGGTACTAATGGATTCTTCCTCATCATCAGATGAAGAGGAAATGTGTGTTCTGCAGGAGCGAAATATTGTGCTTGCATCAATTCCTGAATCCATTTTAAATACAAAAAAAATAATTAATTAAAAACAATTTGAATGCCAATTTGCAATTTGCCGTTTTTTATTTTTCATTTTTTGTATAAATTCATGTTTTATTGTGACTATGAATATGGCAACATATTAAGAGGGTTATGACAACATTATTTAAATGTCACTTATAAAAATGCAACATTTTTTTGTCAGAAAAGATAACGCCATTAATTAAATACGAAATTCGCCACAGTTACTTTTTGTATCCAGCTTAGCAGCATCACGGAACATTTGTGGTCGATAATATTCAAAATCTAAAAGGAAAAAAGAATTTATTATTTTAGTTTCAAGAGATAGTAAGAGTTTTCTTGGAATATATTTTTTTTATTTAAAAAAAAAATTGATACTTACTTTTTCGATGCAGTTTTTTGTTTCCACCAAGAGCATCATTGTTAGTTTGTGGCCCATTATTGAATCAGATATCTACATGTAAAAAATATTAAGTGGGGTTTAAAAACGATGGATTCTATGAACAAATATATTTTTGTTTGCAATCTCATTTGAGCGTTTTAAATTATATAAATACTTACCATCTAACGTATGCAATGCATATTATGCATGCTATCTGAATTTATTTGGCGCCCCGATCTTTTATATTATTTTAATTAATTTTATTTTAATAAAACAAATTGAAAAAAATTGTTACCGATTGTGACTGACTTGAAACGGATGAAAATCGGTGAAGTCCGTATTAAACGGCACGAAAACTGATATCCCCAAACGGACTAAAAACGTGTTTTCGAAAATCCGATTAAACGGTCCGAAAACGTACCGTAAACCCCGGATTCAAGAATCCGTACATGCCGGAGAGTCCGTAAAAATGTTTCTTGGGATGGTTACAAGCCATGCTATTATTATTCTATAGCGGAAGTATTTTTGAGTATATGTAGGATGTTTGTTGGGTAATAACTATTTTACATCTGGCAACTCTTTGTTCGATTAATATCAGTTTTTAACTGTTTTATCAAGTTTATAGGGAATTTACACAGAAAAGTTAAACTACTAAAAATGGGATTAACTGCTTAATCAAGCATTAAACAAGTCGATTGAACCATTTTCTTATTTTTTTGATAAACAGTTAATTTAACTTTTCCTCTACTTAATATTTCTAATCGACTCTGTATTCATACTACTCATTGTGTTTTAATATAATTTCGGTTGGCAACGCTAAAAAACATAATACCATGTCACGTTTGCCGGATCGCTATCGGCGCCACCTTGCCCTATTAAACTGATAAAGTTAATATTTTAGCTGTGCATATTTGCATCGTGTGCAAATCACCAGCGTGAGTACCCTTGTTGATAACACAAAATAATATTTTTATTGGGTTTGATTGCATTTGAATTGGCATTTGAATTTTATGTTTATATTTCCTAATTTAAAATTTTTTGTCGGTTTATTAGTTTTTTTATATACATCGATTTTATTTGAAAGTTGTTTTCAATATATAAGGAGCTTTCAAACTCCGTATATTTAGAAAAATAAAGCAAATCAAACATATTAGCTAGGTTGATGCTGATATTTCGATTTGGCCAAATATCTCATCAGAACCCGAAGTTTTAGAAAAGCTCGAGCCTCCAGAATACGCAGAGCTTTATCAGAAAACCTATTAATCAATAATTTTGCTCCATTTTGTGTTTGTTCATCAAAAAGTTTGTTTTACAATACTTTTTTCTTTCTACAACATAAGTATTTTTTAAATGATCCGTTCAAGTTGTTTTATACAGTACTGTTCATTCTATAATATAAAGACAAATCCAACTCTGGCAGTGCTGAGTACTCATTAAATCTGTTGGTATTGAGTACTTAATAACCAATACTTTAGCAACTATTAAAATTCTTGGATAATGTGAACGGGACTTTAAAAACAGCTGTACTTTTTCTTTTGCCATAGTAAAATTGTAAAAAAATTGTTAAAAGCCAAGAAAATATTAAACAATTTTTCACGCAGACGCAAAAACTAATATAATAGGAAAAACAAAAAGTAAATGAAATTAATACTGTTGTGCCAGTTAACTCTGCAAAAAATAAAACAATAAAAAACTTATTGGGGCCTATAGAAGCATTCAATTACATGCTTGCAAAAAAAGGAAGAGTTTAAAGAAAAAAGGTAAATATATTAATAAATTCTTATAAAGACCATAAAGAAAAAAAAAAGAAAATGATTAAATTGGCGGATATTAATAAATGGAATTTATTTTTTTTATAAAAATATCTGCATATGAATTTATATTGGAAGAGGGTTGTTTTTATTGTTGTTATTGTATTGGGGTTTAACACAACTGTTGGTAATTAGCGCTTTTTCTGCCACTCTAGCGATTTTAGATTGCTCATGGCGACGGAAATGTGTAATCTGGAGTTCTTGCCACTTTTCAACCTACAAATAGAGTCTCCTGATGATTTCTCTACCATCTTAATAAAATTCAGATATTTGATGTAAGGGGCCACATTTAATTGGTCAAAATTTATTTATCACGTGGAGTTTACTCTTAGTAGTACTTTTTGAACTGATTTTTGAATTATTTTAAAAAGTACGTTTCCGATAACAACAATATGTATATCATATGAAAGCTATTTCAAATATATTTTCAATGAGGTAACATATGTCCCCATAAATTAACACATTACATCCCAATTTTTTGAGAAATTTGAGAAAAAAGCATTAAAAAAAAACGTCTTTATAAGTATATATAAAAAAAAGTACATACAAATTTATAGCCAATTCCACAAGGTATAATATGCCAACATATCTCTTAAAATAAAAAAGTTATTATAGGTTCAATTTGGACAATGTTGATTATTTTGAGGTTTTTGGTTACAATTTATGTTGGTGAAGTTATTCACAAAAAGTCATGTATTAATAAGTTAGTAGCTTTGGCAAGCAAAGTTTTCTGCGTAACCAGCTTTTGGTAGGGATTGGGGATTTTCTCCTGTATTATGGCAAAACCCCGGCTTCGCTGACGAAGTTTTTTAATGAAATACTGCTTGTGATATGTGGTTTGTTATGCTTTATTGTAATAATCCGTAAATTCTAAACAAGATGAAGTGGTTCCTGCAACTTTTTGGTTATTTAACAAGGAAATGGCAGACACAATTCGTTACCGATACAAAAACTCAGTCTTAGGGTTTTTTTTTCTATGTGATAGGCAGATCAAGTTCTTGGTCAAACCCTCGGTTTCGCTGAGGAAAGTTTTCTGGGCTTAGTAGGGTTTTTGATATGTGAAATGCTGTTTAGCGGCTTCTCTGAGTGAAGTGTTTCTGAGTAGCTTGCCTTCGGCTGGTCCTGGGGATTTCCTTCTATGTGATAGGCTGAGTAAAGTTTTTCCGTGTATGTGTGTGACAGTATCCACAGAAATAAATTACAAAATTCTGTTTGTAATATTAAACATGCCTCATAGAGTATTTTTGTAAATACAAAAAAACGTTTTTTTTTTTAAGTTGGCACCAACAGTGATGATTTGTAAATACAGACACCCTTTTTATGGTTTTTTTCTAATTTTTAAAGTTAAGCTGGGGTAATAAACTACCCGAGTGATCTAAATTTAGTTTTTTTTTTCAATAAAAAAAGACATGCTAATGAATATTTTACTTAATATTGCATAAAATTTATAAATAGTAAATAAATATATTTAATATCTCTGTTTCAATAATAAAAGAGTTAAATAGTGTAATAACAGCAAAAATTAAGAAATTTCAGTTAATTTTTTTATTTTTGCACAGAGTGCAAACTATAAATAGTATTTTTTTTTATCTGAATAGTAACTAATAATATAGATTTAAGAAGATTTTAATTTATTATATATTTTTTTAAATAAGTGAATTGGGGGCAGTAAACTATCCCGCGGTAGCGTTTACGTGCGGTTTTTTTAATGGTAGCTTTTGAGTGTTAATAAATCAGTCAGATTTGATAAAAATCCGGATTTTTAAACAAAAAGTTTTTAATATTCCGCTTTTTTTGTCAGACAGTTGGTCACGTTCAGTATGTTAGGTCGTTGTAAATGGATTTGTATTTAATGTTTTACAATAATTTTTTAAGTTTCCAGTGAGAGTAAAGAAAAATACATTGACACATAAACGGAGTCAATTATCTCCTTGCAAATAATTAAAATTCAATGATAATAAATAAGTAAATAATTACTCAAAGATAAGCCAGTCACTTGTTTGTAGTACCCTTTATTATATTTCTTTAAATTTTTATTTGAAGTTGTGTAATTTAATGTCAAGAAACTAGTAGGCAAAAGTGTGTTGGTGTATATACCTACTTTGGGTTAAGGCCTTAACTCATTATTGTTACAGTGTTCATTTTTCGACCTAGTACTTTTAAACTGCTATATTTTTTACTGGATAAAGATAATTAAGTGATTTAAAAACCTTAAAATTAATTTTAAACCCTAAAAGTTATTCAACGCCTAGACTACAATCGGGAATAAACAAATATTTGGAAGATTGTTATCCAAAGTGGCCAAATAGGGGAATGCGGTGTACCATGAAACGATTGATATATTAACAGCTATATCTCTGCAGAAAATACATGTAAAACTCCAGTTTAAAGTGATATATATTTGTCTATAAGCTTACTTAAATGGTTTGCATTAAAATATTCAAAAATTATACTCTCAAAAAATCGATTAAACATACAATATGTTAATATATCTGGACTGAAAGATTTTTCAAGATATTTAAGTAATTCGGTTCATTTAAAAAGAAATAAATAGGAATTTTAGTTTAGAAGTAGGTCCTTAATATAGTTATATTTAAAATACCAATATGTAAAAACTTTTTTTTTATGTATTGAAAATCCTACAAAAACCCATTTTACGATATTTTTTTTAAACTTATACATGGAACTTTCTTATGTTTACCGCTTATTTTTTTAAAAATTTATCAATTATTACAGTAAACCAGAATTAAAATAAAAATGTAAATAAACATATATTTGTTTCAAGGTACACTCGAAAATCGTTTCAAAGTACACTTATGAATGATAGTGTTTTAAAAAAATTTAAACTATTACTCTTACTCACTAAATAAATGTACCAATTTTGAATCACAGGCTTTAATGAAGTATAATTTATTAATATTATTTTAGTTCTGAATAAAAATATTGCATTTATATAATTTTTATTGACTTCAAAATTTTTCTGAATATTTACTTTGTGCGTTTCAAGGTACATCACCAAATTTTTATTTGCATCCATTTAATTTATGGGCCCAAGGCTAAATAAACCACAATCTAGAAGATAATTTTTTTTCAAATGTGTAAAACTTGCTCATAAAATGGAACGTTTTAAGGTACACCCGTTTCAAGACACCACTTTTCCCTAACTTTTTGAAAAAAATCAATTTTTAACAATTTTTAAAAAATATAAAGAAGTCTAATCTTTTATATTTTTAATTGTTCTGTTGATGAAAAAAATGTGAAAATGTATGTGTGATCAAGAAATCTTCCAATACACATAGTCTAAAATATTCCCGATATATTCAGTTTTCACTCAAAACATAGATAATGGCTGGTTTTTATTTAAATAATACAAAACTTATAAAAATTAACGTTAGGGTTGCCACATGACAATATTAAAAAAATGTCCGAAAACCACAATATTTTCCCAAAAAAAAATTTTAATCGGTTAACTTAAAAAAATAAGTTTTTATATACATATTTCTTAATAAAGATTTAAACCAGAATTATACAGAATTAAAATATTTAAAATATCTTCAAGCGCCTAGAATTTATATTCTGTCAAAGTTTCAACTTTGGTTGCTAATAGTTTTACTAGATGGCGCTTTAAGGAAAAAAAGTTAGAAGCATTTCTTAATAAAGCAGAACCATGCTTATCTGCATATGTATATCTGCAAAGTTTAGTTGAAAAATGTCCAGCGGATATATGAAGCGCCAAACGCAAACAAATAATACAATTAAAAAAAAAGTTGACAACACTGCTTTGTCTATATTTGAAAAGTAACAGGCAGTAGAGGGAGTTTATTGCTAGAGCAATATGTCTCCCCATTCTATTTTAAACAAAAAAAAAAAAGGAAATAAAGAAATACACAAAGTTATTTTGAGAACAAGTTCAACGGTATTTTTAGTTTATGAGAAAATAGAGCCGAGTTAACAACCTACTAAATTGGAAAATAAAT
Organism: Delia radicum; assembly: GCA_021234595.1. Classification (NCBI taxonomy): domain Eukaryota; kingdom Metazoa; phylum Arthropoda; class Insecta; order Diptera; family Anthomyiidae; genus Delia; species Delia radicum. The sequence goes on along the minus strand of CM037855.1, from coordinate 136,016,663 downwards.
GAAAAACTAAAAAAAAAATTAAAAAGAAAAGTTATTTAAAACATTAAATTATCCGAAATAAAAACAAATTAATTTAAAAAATAAAATTAAAATAAACTTTTTTCAATTTGTTATTAATTTTTTAAATAAATTGTTTTAAGTATCGCCATTTTTCAATAAAAAAAACTATGTAAACTAACAAAAGAAAACTTTCCAAAAATATCGTCACTACTCTTTCCCCCTTTTGTTTTCCATCAAAAGGAAGAGAATCGTACCAAAAGGCTAGTGGAGGGTTGTTTTTAATGAGCCTCAAATAGAAAATACCTCTAAATGACAGACATTTAGTAACCATACTCCAAAAAGGAATAAAAATAACACAAAAAGGAAAATCCATGAAAACTTGCAATATTTTAAAAATTAATCGGAAAATTATAAAAATAATACA